>CM050508.1:139794101-140276601 GCA_027563665.1 Antrozous pallidus
GTATTCATATCTTTTTAGGTCATTCCAAGTAATAGAATGTAGCTGCAAAACAAGAACTTAACTGTTTTTGGAATCTATACTTCCTTTCAGTCTCCTCCCATTAAGAGTTAAATGATCTAAGAAAAGAGATTCAAGAACCTTTCTTAATGTAGTAATTTGGTTCATTCATATAGACTGAAAGTCAAATATCTCCACTATCTTGAAGGAAGGGGGTTCTATACCTCTGTGTGCGTTATGTTGCGATGGTTAATAAACTTCTAGCCCTAAGCAGTTTGATTCAGAGGATAGAGCATTGGCCTATGGAATGGAGGGTCCCAAGTTTGATTCGGTTAAGGGCATGTACCTTGGTTGTGGGTTTGGTCCCCAATGAAGGGTGTGCAGGACGCAGCTGATTGATGTTTCTCTCTCATCAATGTTTCTAACTCTCTATGCTTCTCCCTTCCTCTCTGTAAAAAAAAACAAACAAAACAAACAAAAAAACAAAAAACAAAATAAAAACATGCATTTTTTAAAAAGATGAAAAAGATGAAAAAACTTCTAGACATTGTACCTTATATATAATTTAAATATCTCTTTCAGAAATTTTATTTTCTCCTTCATAAAAAAATTTGGGGGGGCATGGTCTTAAAAGTTATTTCTTTAGCCCTAGCCAGTTTGGCTCAGTAGATAGACTGTCAGCCTACAGGTCCTGGGTGTGATTTCCGTCAAGGGCACATACCTCGACCGCAGACTTGATTTCTGGCCCTGGCCGGGTGCGTGTAGGAGACAACCAATTGATATGTCTCTCTCACATTGGTGTTTCTCTCTCTGTGTCTCTTCCCCTCCCTTCCACTCTAAAAATCAATGGAAAAATATCCTTGGATGAGGTTTTTAACAACAACAACAAAGTTATTCTTTCATATTCTTGAAAATGGTTCTAAATTAATCTTTCCCCATAGATGCCATCTGACTACTCTTCATTTAGATTGGTATTCTTCCTTATAACCTTTTCTAGCTTCTCATTTTCCTAAAATGTAGTGCCCCAGAATATAAATATTATCCAAATTTATTAATTTAAAACATAAAACAACATATCTTCTACCCCACAGAAGGATATCATGAAATAAAATCTTGCTTGTCTAAGTTATTTCTGAAGAACAATCTCAGAACCTTATGCAATACTTCCCCCCCTTTTTTTGTTGTTAAATTAACTCTCCAGGCTCCTTTCCCCTTGATCCTTTATTCATACACTGTTAATTATGATATGTTCATCATTTATCTGTTTAACCTTTTCATTGAAAAACAACTCCCACCTTATTATATATCTATTCCAGTCCTGCAACTTCTAGTAGTGTGTACCAAAGAAAGCCACAATAAACTGGGCCCAAATAACTATTTCTACTTTAAAAACAGTAATATGCCACAGTTGGTATTTTAACAGTGTGTTTTATGCAGGAAATACCTTTAAAATAATAGAAAATGTGACTGTCATGAGTAAAAACAAAAAATTGTTATGTTTCAATTTATTTCTTTCAAGTTCTTTTAAGAATGAATAAAACATCTAAGGTGGCACCAAAAGGATTTCTTACCACAAACAATCTGTATGCTGGAGAATATAATTTTGGGGAAAAAATGACATAACTTGCAATGTATAAATCACAGACAAGAGGAAACTTCTCATGAAAACGCCACTGATTCAAATCTCCATTCTGAAAATATAGGCAACCCCCTATAACTAGTTCCTTACCATATGGTAAATGGCATGACAACACAAGCAGAAAGCCAAGTGTCATACTGTATCTCAATGATAAGACCTTTATTTAGCTGACTGCTCCACATATGCTGCACATCAGAAAAAGAGAACACAAGACAGGTTGGGACATGTACTCTGCCTTTGTTATTCCTGAGCTATCAAACAACATCTGGTTAGCAGGAATTATTATACATAGTAATAAGAAGAGTTTCAAAGTTTGACAACTGAAGCAAGAGATTTTTAATTAAAAAGTGGCATTAAAAAAATAGATCCTTACATCCAAGGATTTGGAGCTGTACAAACTCTTGAGTAAGGCTCCGAGTAAGTTATTGCTGGTTTGCATCTTGCCAACAGAGAAAGCAATATAAAGAGTTCAAACTGTGGTTTACTGAGCAAGTGGAACTAAACAACTGATGAAATTCTTTGTCCATCTCCCGTACTGCAATAAAAATCAATGACAAATATCTTTGGATGAGGTTTTTACAACAACAACAAAGTTATTTCTTCATATTCTTGAAAATGGTTCTAAATTAATTGTAAGTCCTTTTAATCTTTCCTCATAATGCCATCTGACTACTCCTCATTTAACTCAGTAATGAACTTGGATTTTTAAATGGTCTTTCCAATAATGGTCCTTGTTGCTTTGCTCATTGCCCTCATTCCCACTGGGGAATAAACACTGCAGCTCCTGGAACACTGGAAATCACAGCAAAGTCTGAATTATCCTTTTCTGAATAATCTGTGTGAAATATTGAAGATCACATCAGCCATTTACCTGAAATGATAGAGCACAGACATCCTTTACTTTGACCCTCAAAACTAAGAGAAGCAAACACTCTTGGAGTTTTCTGAGTTATTAATTTCCAAACTTGCAAAATCAAACTGCTAGGTTGTTGTAAAATGACAATGAACAACACGAACAACACACCTCATACTCAATCTTAAGAGAAGAAAAAGCTGTGAGAATGTCAAGCAGAATAAATGTAACCAGAAAGCATGCTTCTCTATGGTTTGGGGTTGGAGGAAGGGACAGGAAGTGAAAGCCACACACTTTCTGTACCTATCAGATTTGAGAAATTGCTGGGTTCACATAGAGTTCTGTTGCAGGAGGGAAACTTGTCCTGCTGATTACCGTGCATAAAGGTGATGGCACGCAGAGACTACTAAAGATAATGTTGGCCTTAAAAAAAATTTTTTTTAACACTCTCCTGTCCTTTATCAATTAAAACAGAACAGATAATACCAGACATTTTGGGAGCTTAGAATCAAACAAAAACAAGTGTCTTCTGGGAAAGATGAGGCATCCTTATTAATAACAGCCTGGTTAAATGAAGAATCTAAAAGATGAGGTTTAACTGCATAGCCTTATTTTATGAGGCTATTCCCCACCTAATTTCCTCAAGTGTGACTTAGTCCCAACCTAGCTAGTTTCCCTTTGACAGCTGAATAACTGAGGCTTTGGACAGAGTAAGGGATTTATCAAGGTCACAATGGTTAAGAACAGTGCTAAAAATGGACATCTTTATCACAAAGTCATCTTGTTTATTATCAAGTCTCACTATTCCTTTCTTCCTGCATGGCAATAACAATTGTCACTTCACCTATATTTTGTCTTCTTATAAAACATGAGTTGGGAATTTCCTTTCTTCTCTTTATGAACAAGTGCTGAATGATAAACGAGTAAGCCAGAATACCTCTGCACAAACACACACTCAAAACTGAAACAAAGAGCTGTGACCAGCAAGTAACGCAATTGGTCAAAATGTCATCTATTTTCAGAAATTTGAGGGCCCACACAAACCCAAGACATTTTGTAAAATGCCTCTCTCAGATAGTAAAAAAAAAATTTTTTTAATTCTAGTACAAACTTTCAAAAGGAATTGTAGCTATGTATTCAAGCTCTTTATAAGAAGTAATTAGGATTACATATTTAACATACTTTTTTCCCATTTTGCTTTTTTCTTACTGGGGAGGAGGCAGAAGAAGATTCAATTATGTCAGAGATTCTCTAAAAACATTTGTCTAATCTATGGCCCCTTGGCTTCCTTCCTGAATTACCGCAGCCAGGGGGCACAGGGAAAGAACAAAGCCACCCTGTGGAAGAGCTTTTTTTTCCAGATAAGAACAGGGACTGGGCCTTGTACAGAGATAACTACTTTCCTAAACTGTGTTGATGTTGTTTTTAAGTAAACAGTAAACATGCCTTTATAACTGACAAGGAAACAGATGCCAAGTGGTCAGAACTGAATTGAAAAGTCAGATACCTTAAAATGGGTGGTGAGTAGGTTTCTAAATGGAAGGAAATGCATTTATTTCCTTTAAAGAATGCCAGTTCTTTTTCCCAGTTCCCTTTGTGGCAAGATCTCAACCACTAAGTCAAACATAAGAAACATCAGTGATTTCCAAGTTTGTAAAAAGATTTTTTTTTCCTTTATGAAACTAATCTGTTGATTGTCAACCTTTATGTAAAATTGCATCAAGTGTTAAGTTCAGGAGGCTTTCTTAAGGTCACGTAGTCAGTAAAAGATGAGCAACTAACCCCAGAAGCACTCCCCACAAGTCTACCCTTCTAACCACTATACCACATAAGCTCACATCTGATTCATTTTAAGAAGTGAGCATACCTTGTGATTTCAAACGCTCACTTGTATAGGTCCTTCAAATAATTTTTGAAATCTATCATTACAAAATAAAATGTGCCAATGAAAACTGACAATTCTATTGTTTCTAATTCATCCTTTCTCCTGACTGTCAAGAATCACCTTCCAACACCATAAACTAAGTGAAGACTTTAGAAGAAAGCTAATTAGTGCCTCTAAGCAAGAAAATCCTGACAGCCATAGCTAAATTAACTGAGTTAGCATATCTCTACCTAATCCTATATAATAAAATAATAATATGCAAATTGACCATCACTCCAACACACAAAATGGCTTCCCCATGTGGTCAAAGATCCTGCCTCCATGTGGATACAAAATGGCCACCACAAGATGGCCAGCAGGGGAGAGCAGTTGGGAGGGACCAGGCCTGCAAGGGAGGGCAGTTGGGGGCGATCAAGCCTGCAGGGGAGGCAGTTAGGGGTGACCAGACCAGCAGAGGAGGGAAGTTGGGAGTGACCAGGCCTGCAGAGTAGGGAAGTTGAGGGAGATCGAGGCCTGCATGGCAGAGCAGTTGGAGAGGACTAGGCCTGCAGGTAGGGGCAGTTAGGGGTAACCAGGCCTGCAGGGGAGAACAGTTGGGAGGGGGGAACCAGGCCTGCAGGGGAGGGCAGTTAGGGGCAAACAGGCTGGCAGGGAAGTAGTCAGGCATCAATCAGGTTAGCAGGGGAGTGGTTAGGGGGTGATTAGGCTGGCAGACATAAGCGGTTAGGGGTAATCAAGAAGGCAAGCATGCGAGGAGTTGGGAGCCAGCTGTCCTAGATTGTGAGAGGGATGTCCGACTGCCCATTTAGGGCCAATCCTGGACCGGGCCTAAACGGGCAGTCGGACATCCCTGGAAGAGTCCCATATTGGAGAAGGTGCAGGCTGGGCTGAGGGACAACTCCCCTCCCATGCACGAATTTTGTGCACCGGGCTTCTAGTATGCTAATAATTGCACTACAATTAAGGATGGTGGTTCTCAATTGTGTCTGCATAAATTACAGTCACCTGGGGAACTTAAAAAAAATACCTATGTAGCGGCCCTACCCCAGACCAATGCATCAAAATCTTTGAATCAAGTATTAGCATTTTTAAAAAGCTTTCTATGTGATTCTAATGTCCAACCAGAGCTGAGAACCACTGTTAAATTTTTGAAGTGAATAAATTTGTCAGTTCTGATCATCTGGTATACTTGTTGAAAAAAACTGAATAGCAAAGGAATTGAGATATTTACATAAATACCTATGTAGGGAAGCAGAAGATAATACGGTCCAAAAGAAAGGTCTCCTCTATAGGAATTTATACAAGTAAGATAATACTTCTGCCTGTGGGGGGTTAAGGAAGGCTTTTAAAGAGGTGGTGACATTTGAGCATTTGACATTTAAAGATTAGGAAGGACAGATACAAAAATGAAAGTCATTTTAAGCACAGTGCTAATAAAGATGCTTGCAGGGGGAAATAGGTAGTGGATACAATGTAAGGACACATAAGAGAAATAAGTTATACATGCAGGTTTGAGCCACTTTGGGAGGGAATTTCTTTGTCTTAAAAAATATATTTTCTATTGATTTCAGAGAGGAAGGGAGAGGAAGAGAGAGATAGAAAGATCAACAATGAGAGAGAATTATTGATTGGCTGCCTCCTGCACGCCCCACACTGGGGACTGAGCCCATAGCCCCGGCGTGTGCTCTGACCAAGAACTGAACCGTCACCTCCTGGTTCATAGGTTGCCGCTCAACCACTGAGCCATACCAATTGGGCTGGGAGTGAATTTCAAGCAAAATTATGTGGAAGGAACTGGAGCATCACTAGGTTTCTGAACAAAGGCCTAACCTGCTTAGAATTAAGCTTCAGTGAGACTAGTTTTATAGCGGGAGGAAAGATGGACTAGTTGAGGCAAGGAGACTTGTTTAAGGCTATAGCTCTAGCTGGTTTGGCTCAGTGGATAGAGCATTGACCTGCGGACTGAAGGATCCTGGGTTCCATTCCAGTTCAAGGGCACATGCCTGAGTTGTGGCTTGATTCCCATTAGGGGGTGTGCAAGAGGCAGCCAATCAATGATTCTCATCAATGATGTTTCTATCCCTTCCTCTCTGAATATTTATATATATATAAATAATTGTTGCAGTCTAGGCGAGTAAGAAAAGCCTAACGTGGGCTTAGTAGCAATCTAAAAATGAAAAACTGAGTAAAGAGAATTAAAAAGGCAGGTTTAGCAATTGAGTAGATATGGGAGATTAAGAGCAAGAGAAGCACCAAGAAAAATCAGATTTCAATTCTGGATAATCAGGAAGATGGAAATATTACCAGAGAAAAAGTAACATTTGAAAGAGAAGATGAGCTTAAGTCTCTAATTTGAGAATCTGAATTGCCTGAGGGATATCCAAATGGAGAGGACCAGAAAGGAAAAAAAAAAAAAAAAAAAAAAAAAAAAAGGCCTTCAATCCTAGGAGAGATGTCAGAGCTGAATATACAAGACTTTGGTGGGGAAGGGACACAAGATGTATTTGATTGGGAAGATAATTTTTTTTTCTCTAAGATAACTTCATTATACTGATGTCTGTCCTGATTTCTTGAACTAATCTCTTTCACTACCATTCTCCTGAATCTCTTGCATCCTTCTCTTAGCTTTCCTACTCATCAAAACCACAACCTGAGGTCAATACTAGGGCCTGCTTTCTCCACACCTGCAACAGGACAGCTGAAAACTACTGGGGGTAGAGGAGTGGAAGGAGGAAGGGAACTTAGAAGATTGATACCACTACAAATCCATGATCTTGAGCCTCACTTGGGCACTCAGTGTCAACTTGTTAATTTTCTCTGGTCCTTGGTTACTTTCGGACCCAGATCTTCTCAATGATGGCTTTGTTACCATTTATACTCTCTATCCAATGTCATATCCTACTTCCTTGAAAAATGAAGCCTTTGACTTACAAACTTACCTATAACCTCATATTCTCCACTTTTTTTCTTCCTGTCTCTCCTGTACAAGCTATTCCATCTGCCTGTGAATTTCTTTGTGCCTCCTCTAGGACTCGGTTCTACCATATATATCTACCGCTCACCCCACCAGCTTCACATTATTTTTCTTTACTGGCTCCTTCCCCATACCCTATCAACATGCCTAAGCTTCTTATCCAAAACAAATTGTTATTGTTCAATCTCTCTCTTATCCTTGTCAAGTTTCTCAAAAAAGAACTCTATAGTTGCTGACTCTACTTCCTCATCTTAATAGGATATAAGGGTTCATATATCCCTTCAAATTATATAAAGTGTTTTCTCAAATATACACTTTTTTTCCCTTGAGGAAAGAATGTATATTTTTATTCCTACTTTCAGTGTACAACTATATACCTCAATGTATAGCCTTAGCTACAGAGAGTTTGTTAATGGCATTTGATTTTACAGTCTGGGGAATTTTGGAGCATGTGTAAGTCTTAGTGTTTCAGACAAGCAGCATTTCTCTGTGCACTGGAACCACAGGAATTCTAGATACAACCTGGTGGTGGCTCTATTATTACAAAACATTTTTGCAGTGTGGTCGACTTCTCCCTCACTAAAATTAAAAACCTCCAGGTGATGCACAACATCATAAAGTGGGTCCTGAAAAACTCAACGGAAAGAAAATCAGTAAATAACGAAACTGAAATAGTGCAGGCAATTCAGTTACTGAAATGTGATTTCACCTCCACAGAAACTGCAGGTGTTCACCAACAATTTGTAGTAGTTTCCTGACTACTTGTGCTCCATGGGAATACTGACATTAAGTCTTGTATATTTTCATATGTCCTGTCTTTTAAAATTTTTTTTTATTGATTTCAGGGAGGAAGGGAGAGGAAGAGAGATAGAAACATAAATAATGAGAGAATAATTGATTGGCTGCCTCCTGCCAGCTCTCACTGGAAATCAAGTGCAACCAGGGCATGTGCCCTGACCTAGAATCAAACCATGACTGCCTGGTTCATAGGTCAATGCTCAGTCACTGACCACACTGGCTGGGTCATAAGTCTCCCCCTTTTAAGGCAGAGTATACTTGAGCTGTACTAAAATGACTAGGAGCCAACTCTGAAACTCTTTACTCAAAATGGATAATGGGACAAATATACATTTATATATATATATACTAGGGGCCCGGTGCACGAGGGTGGGTGGTCCCTCAACCCAACCTGCCCCCTCTCACATACTGGGAGCCCTCAAGGGGATGTTCAACTGATGGCTACCCCTAGCCTTCCCTGGGGCACCCAGCCATCACCCTGCTCAGCTCAGCCCAGGCTGCCTTTGACCACCCAGCCCCGGGGCTGGGTGACCACCACTTCTGCTCACAGCACCCAGGGCCCGGGCGCTCCCTGCTGCTGCCATCACCACTGCTGCTGCTGCCATTGCTTCCCTTCACAGTGTCCAGGGCCTGGGCGCTCGCCAACACCGCCATTTCATCTCCACCCCAGAGCTCCAGCGTGCGTGCCACTTGGCCCTGCCCCCGCTCCTGATTGGCTGGTAGCATAGCCAATCAGGAGCGAAGGTACGGTCAAATTTGCATGTTTCTCTTTTATTATATAGGACTAGAACCCCAGTGCATGAATTCGGGCTGGGGGGCCTGGCGATTTGTGTGAGCCAGCTGGGGGGAGGGGCTGCAGGCAGTTGGCCGGCTGGCCTTGCCCTGGGTGGAACTCCCAGTCGAACTCTTGGTCAAGGAGACGATTTGCATATTAGCCTTTTATTATATAGGATACATATACATATATCTTCTATAATAATAAAAGCATAATATACAAATTGAATGATCAAACAGCAGAATAACATCTGGACGACCTTCCAGAAGACCACTCTATGACACGCACTGGTGCCAGGCCAGTCAAAGTGGGTGCAATGTGATTGGTCAGGAGGTCCCGCCATCACCCCATGATCACCCCTCTAGAGGGAGGCCCAGGCCACCCTCTGTAGGGCGATCAATTGGGGAGGGGAGGGAGCTCCGTGACTGATCACTCCAAAGAGGGAGGTCCAGGCTACCTAGCTGCAGCAGGTGGGCGGGATCTCCCTCTGTGCAGTGACCAATCGCAGAGCCCCAGCCAGGTGGCGAGGCCTCCCTCTGCTGGGCAATTGGTTGCGGAGCCCTGGACTGTGAGAGCTACAGGCTGGACTGAGGGACCACCTCCTCTCCAGTGCATGAATTTCCTGCACCGGGCCTCTAATACACACACACACACACACACACACACACACACACACACACACTGTGTGTGTGAAGTACACATATACATTTCTAACTCTGGTTTGTGGGTCATGAAAAATGAAAAGGCAGGGAAGGTAAAAAACAGCAATAGAGAGAACTAAATAATACCAAGCCTCATTTTATCCTCCAGGCTTTATCATTTGCTCTAAACTTATATAGAAATATTTAAAAACTGAGTAAAATGAAAGCACTTAAATTTTGCCTACAAGAATCATACAAGTTTATTGTTAACTAGAACTATCAGATTGAGAACGGTAGAGGCAGAAAGAATATTAAAAAGATGTTAAGTCTCTATAATACACAATTTAAGTGAAAGTGTTTAAAGACAATAGAGAAAAGACACACTAGGCAAATAGGAATTTGAATTTAATAAGTACTCAATACACCCGAGAATAATCATTTTTTTTTCTCTTTATGACTTTCAAGTTTGCAAGACTAGTTAATACAATACATTCAATAAAACTAGTTAAAGGAAGAGTTTGCCTCTGGAGTGAAATTTTCCATTAGAATCCATTAATATTTGATAAATGCTTCCAATTCAATGAACAAATACTAACAAGTAAAACATTTAAAGGATTCTCCAGAACTGTGTCTATGATGCATCAGATAAAGAAAAGATTTAGTGCCATATGTACATTCTTGGTAATTAACTGCCTTTTAACCGAGTTTCTTATTTTATCATCAGCCCACAGAAGATAAGAGCGCAAATCCATGGTAGATAAGAGAAAAGTAATATTTGGAATAAAGTTTTTAAATCAAAGAAACATTAAAGAAAATTAAAATGTTCATTAATTTTATAATTATGAGTTAAAGATAATCTCATAGTTACATTTAGCTTTGATTGTGTTAATTTTATTACAGATTTTACAAAAATATATTTGCAAAAAAAAGCAATGCTAGATTTGGTTAAAAGTAGCAATTATATTTTTATTTGATTTTGAGAAAGAGATCAATTTGTTGTTCCATTAATTTATACATTCATTGATTTGACTCTTTTTTAAAAAAATATTTTTTATTGATTTTTTACAGAGAGGAAGGGAGAGGGACAGAGAGTTAGAAACATCGATGAATGAGAAACATCGATCAGCTGCCTCCTGCACACCCCCTACTGAGGATGTGCCCACAACCAAGATACATGCCCTTGACTGGAATCGAACCCGGGACCCCTCAGTCCGCAGGCTGATCCTCTATCCACAGAGCCAAACCAGTTAGGGCCATTGGTTGATTCTTCAATGTGCCCTGACCTAGGTAGGATTGACTCTACAACCTTGGTGTATAAGGACAACGTTCTAATCAACTGAACTGCCTGGCCAGTGAAAAAGTGATAATTCTTGTTAGCCTAAATAGTCACATTCCTTATTTTATACCCATCCTGGAAAATATGAATCATTACAGAGACACAGGATCACTGTTCTTCCTTTCATTCATAATAGAAAGCAACTATTTTTGTTTTTCCCTGTGTAATGAAACTTTACCAGTTTACCAATTCTGTGTTTAAGTCTGTAACATTAACAATAAGTTATCCAAGTCTGTCCTATCCATACATTCATTTGATTCATTTTACAAATACTGAGAGCTTATGAAGTGCTAGATTGAGTGCTTGGCACCAGGGAGATAAAAGTAATCTAGGTAATGTCCTTGGCTGCATGGATACTATCCTATGTAATAAAAGCTTAATAAGCTAAGTGTCCAGTCGTCCATTCAACCAATCAAAGTGTAATATGCTAATGGTATGCTAAAGCCGCTCAACTGCTGGCTACACAACATACATTGACTATCTGGGGGGCAGTCGACTGGTTGATCAGTCGCTATGATGTGCACTGACCACCAGGGGCAGACCACCAGGAGTTAGTTTGCTGCTGGGGTCGCTGATGGGGACTGTGTGACACAGGCCAGACACACCCTGGAGCCCTCTCACGATCCCTTCCTGGCTGGCCAACCTACCGTGTCCCTCCCTGGCTCCGAAAGTGCAATGGGGTCCTTTGGCCTGGCCTGTGCCCTCTTGCAATCCAGGACCCCTCAGGGGGTGTCAGAAAGCTGGTTTTGCCCAATCCCACAGGCCAGGCCAAGGGACCACACTGGTGTGCCAAATTCATGCACTAGGCCTCTAGTGCTTTAAAAAGAAAATAGTTTCAAATTAATCTCACTGTAGATATTTTTTCCTGACTTAGTACTGTTCAAACATTATCCAAACACATTTTTTTTTATGAGTGAAAAGTCTCTTATTTCTCATGTAGAAATCCGTGTGTGTGTGTGTGTGTGTGTGTGTGTGTGAAGTACATGTATACATCCATAACAGTGATTTGTGGGTCATGGAAAAAAAAAAGTCACTAGAATTAGACATTTAGGTCAAATGCTGCCCTAAATTAATTCTCCTAGGGCAGATCACTGACCTGTGGATGAAGGGTAAGAATCAATCAGAATAAGTAATGGAACAATAATACTAATATGGGTTTTCATAAGGAGACATAAAAGGTTTGGTTCATTCATTTTTTAAATTAAGTACAGGAGGCAAATGTTAGGAAAAATAACACTGATATTTAAGGTGAAAGGAAAGAAATGTGTAGAGGAAACAACAAGAAAGAAAATGGGTGACAGGGTTTTGTGAAGAAAAATGAAAACCTAAATATTTCTTTGATGACATTTCTGGTTTCTTCGTGGGCCACATCCTGCCAGTCACCCTATGTCTTACTAGTAATCCCAACCCTACCTGACAACTCCTGCTCCTGCTTTCAAGATGCTCAAGCCTCCACTACCCTGAGAAGTCTTCTGAAGATCTGCTATGTCAGATCAAGTTATAATCACTCTCCTTTCCTTTCCTTCCCACTACATGAAAAGAGTGGTCAACATTCGTCCCATCTACTATTTTACAGCTGTTTACTAAAGCAGCCCTTGCAATTTACTATCATTCTATAGAAACTGTTTTTTTTCAAGATCATCTACAATCACCTAATTGCTAAACCACAGCCTGTTTTCAGTCCTTCTCCATGTTGGCAGAGAATCAGTACTGCTTCTCAGAAAGGTAGTTACTACCTCTATTTTGAACCTCAAACTCACTTTGAATTCCTTGATAGTGTTCTGTTTGTACACATACCTTCCCGAGGTACACTGTACACTGCACACATTTTGACCTCTGACGAAGTGCTTATCTTCCCAGAGTCTATTTCCTTCCTCTGGGAGTCAAATATGACCACAGACCTCACTGATATGGGGAGCAAATGAAATAGCATATATAGAGAATCTAGCTAAGTATTTGCACATAGTTGGTGTTCAGAAAATGTCCATCTCTTTTCTGCTTTCTCTGTATCCTCAGGCATCCTTGGCATGGATGTGGATGTCCCACAGGTTCTACCTCATTTTGACTCTTCACTTAACAGCCTCTACCCCTGCCATCTCACCCTTCAGAATGCTGACTCCAAAATCTTTTATTTTTCTTGCCATTCTTTAGCTCCAATTCATATTTTTAAATTCCTACAAGGGAACCACTCGAATGAAAAAATAGTCCCAATGCTTGTAGAACAGGTATTAAACTCTTTCAATTAGTTCTTCCTACTCACTTCTCTATAGGCAACAGTATTTTCCCAGCCATCTGTCTTAATGTTATGAAAACATGGTTGACTCTCCCCACACCCCTTTGCTAAAATGTATAGATCTGGAGCTACAATGTCTCTCAACATTTAACATTTCACGTTCACTGTAATCATTGTAGTTCACTGTCTCGGTGCTCCTTGGTAAACAAGGCTATTATAGCAGAAGCTTTAAGAAAATCCATTTTATAAATGGTATGGACAAGAGCCAGAATATAAGGGATTAATGAGAAGCACGACAATTACTGACAACAGACTAGCTCTCCAAGAAGTTTGGGTAATTGAATAGTCTAAGGGGGCTAATGAGGTTAAGAATAAAGGACAGGTATGTTGTGTGTGTGTGTGTGTGTGTGTGTGTGTGTGTGTTGTTTATTGTTTTTTAACTTTAAAGCACTTGCAGGCAGTAGGGAAGGAGTCAACAAAGCAAGAAATTACTGTTTCCTAATTAATCTCATTCACTCTTTTTCTGCCAGATATTTACTGTAAATCTTTAATATTCTAGGCACAATGCTAAGTGTTGAGTATATAATAGTGAGTTAAATCACATATAGAACCAGTCCCTAAAATCTTCCAAGTTGAGTGAGGGAGTCAGACATCAATAAAGTAATCATACAATTAAATGTGAAAGTGAAAATAGGACAAGTGCTAAAAAAGTTAAGTACCTGGTGTTATGAATGCCTATTTATAAAGATATTTAATCTAGTCAGGCAAATCAGGAAACGTTTCTTAAGGAAGAAACACTTCCTCAAGTTCTGAAAGATGAAGAGAAATTAATCAGAGGAAATGGGGAAGAAAAACATTCCGGACAGAGGGAACAACCTGTGTGTTATGGTGATAAAGAGTATGATGAGAAGGACTGAAAGAAGATAGGAGTGGCAGGAATGGGGAGAACATAATAGAGTGATGTGAGAAGAGACTAAAGAAGGGGCTGGACTACTCAGGGCCACCCAGGCCACAATGGCAGCCTTTGAAGGAACCAGTACAAGGCAGAGGACAGGAGCATATCTGCCTCCAGATCTCTGCAAGACTGACCTTCCTAAAGCACAGGCTGCATGATGGTAACCTCTACTCAAAACTTCAGTGACTCGCTGTCCACTGAAGTAAGTTTAAAGTATCTGTCTCTACAACAGACCCAACTTTCCAACCACTCTTTCCAGTTACCTTGTACTTTTACTACAGCTCTTCTTTTTTCATGCTATAGGTGCCCCCTAAGACAGTGGTCACCAACCTTTTGGACCTCACGGACAACCAGCGGTCCTCAGACCACCGGCTGGCGACTGCTCCCCTACAATGCCTCCATCTTTTCATTTCTGTTTTTTAAAGCCCGTTCTCTCTTTTGGGCCCATCACAAATGATACTTCTGTGCGACCTCCTTTCGATGTTCCTAGTCAAGGACTTTGCTTCTTTGAATTTCCACAACAGTTTGTGCTTCTTTTTGCCATTTAATACATTCAACTTTTTATTGTAGTTACCTGTCCACAGATTGACTTCTTTCCTCGATCTCCAGCAGGCTGCAAAGTGTTTAAGGACAAGGACTTTGTTTAACCTTTGTATCACCCACAGGGCTTAAGACTCACCCACAGTAGCTGCTCTAAAAACATTTGCTGGCTATTTTTTGAGTGAGATTTCTATGTATTTGAAACATTGCCATTATCATGTAGATGACAGCTTCTACACTGATTTATAGTTATGATGCTACAGCAAAGTGTGAGTCTCATTTCCTTTTTTGGTATACATGGGCACTACTTATGATCGTTTTCATGACATGATATTAAAGACCAACAACAAAAAACCTCAAATTCTTTAGAATAAAAACCAGGGCTGCAAGTAAGGTACTTACTAATCTGTTAGTTAACAATCACATGGTACTATCTCAGAGAAGAAACTCAAGTTACTCTATCATACCTAGTTAAATGAAGATGTATTAATGAATTTTGGGGATCTTTTCATCAATGAGAAAAAAAGTAGGAAGCCAAAAAGGAAAATGTCATTCTAGATTTATTTTTAAAAGTTTCCATAAATGTGATCTGAACACAGAATCAAAAACTCTCACATAAATAGCTTTCGTGACATTTCTATTCATTGATAAGATTTATTTCTAGAATAAAATATAAAAATAATGTGGAATAGAGAAAAAAAGTTCATGATTTTGGTGAGAATTCTATAAGCAAAATATTTCAAAGTATATTTTTACATTAAAAGATCAACTTACACATTTGATTTTGCTCTTCACCAATTTAATATAATGCTGAGATACTAAACCATCCAGTTTCCTTCTGCATCTAGGGAATATTCCCCATCTTTGATGTAGAAAGCAATATAAAGTCATCTAAGTCTGTACAAACAGAGTAAAGGAATCTTGGGGGTGTTCTTCCTATTTATTTAATAAGTATTCTGTAACCCTTCCTCAGAGAGTGACTAACCATATCATTCCACGCATATCTTTGTCAAACTTACTATAACTAAGGTACCTAACAAAGCAGTGCATGGGAAAAAACAGGATATTATACAAAATAAGACTGAATTTAGGGTTTTTAGAGACCTCTGCATAGCTAAAGGTGGTCACTGGGGTTAGGGAATTACATCTAATAAAAATCTAGTGCTTGATAAAAATTCTTTGTATAAACCTAATTTGATCGTAGGCACAAACCTAAAGTTCCCAAATTTGAAAACCAAGAGGCATGTCAGGCTATTATTATTAAAAACTTCTAAGAAAAATAAAGTAGACAAGAACATACCATGAAGAAATATGCCATTATGGGCTTTCTATTTTAGAACTATTATGTAGAATATTGAGATAAAAACTTTTGATTATAAAAAACTATAGATAGCCAAATAAAATAAAATGATTTTCTTATAACAGATGGTTTATAACCTGATAATATTTGCACTTAATGCTTGAGGATTACCTATTAATAAGGAAGCAGGGGTGCTTTCCATTGATATTTCTAATTCAAAAGAAATAAGTTCTTTGTAACTCACTTTGTAGTGATATATTTACACACAGGTTTGTTTAAAGGGCTGGGCTGTGGTGACTTTAAAACTTTATATCTAAATCCTGCTTGTGACAGATCTATAGAAGAGCTTTGTAGATGATTGTTGGAAAGCTTTTTGTCAGAACTGTTGCTATGTAACAATTTTCTCAGAATAGTGGCTCCAACTTTTTTCCCTACGCTCTAAGATTGAAAACATGCTCACACTCTTCCAGGGCAGAACCCTGAGGCTGGGGAGAATTGTGCCCGTAAGGCGCATACTTCTTGGCTGCCCTGCCCTGCCCTGTCCTTTCAGTGAGCTCAGTCAGGATGTGAAGGTGTCATGGTAGACTAACTCCGTAGGTCAAGGCTAGGACTTGCAAGGGCAAGTGCTACTTACTGCCGCTAGTGTGCTGGAATGGGCAGTTGGAGGGCACATGTTTTTGCTGAGAATCCTTGAGAACTTTAATATGTATTGTGGCCAAAAGTTAAAAACAAAACAAAATGCCTAACATTAAAAAATTGTAAAAAAAATATGGGGAATTCTGAGGGGAAAAAGTAAACAGCTATTATTTTTTCTTGAGAAAATATGTGGATTCTCACATAGCCCTGGTGGCTGAGGGTAAATTCTCAACAATGAATACAGGGAGGTTGAAAATAATCTAAGTATTGTTTAATCCTCAATAATAAACTTTACAATGAAAAAAAGTGTGTGATAGTATACACCATAAGGTAAATCCAAGATTTACACAACCAAGAAAAACAAACAGTAAAGGAATATTATGGATAAGAAGGAATCTAAAATAAATACCACTAGTTACAGTTCAGACATTTAACTTATATGGTCCCATATTCAACACTATTATCTTTATTTTGGTATGTGTGGAGGTGCTCACAGGTACTCATTTTGCATATGTAGTAGAAGTTACTAGAACATAAGAATTTGATATTATAAGCCCATGAAAGTCTAAAATCAATTAGAATAGGCATATTTAAATTAGAAAAAAAGTTGCAAATATAAGCCTCTGTGACTACTGGGTATGAGGCAAGAAGAGATGACCTTTAAAGTTCAATCAAGGAGCCCTATATATTGCCAATGGAAATTAAAACCAGTACAGCCACTGTGGAAAACAGTATAACCCTTCCTCAAAAGGTTAAACACAGAGTTATCATATGCCCTCATATTTCTGAAAACATATGTTTATACAAAAACCTGTACCAAAATATTCATAACACTCAAAAGATAGAAACAACCAAATAACCATCAACTAATAAATCAAATGTTGTATTACCCATAAAATGGAATATTAGCCATAAAAAGAAATGAAATACTGTTATACTTTCAAGAACCTTGAAAACATGGTATTAAGGAAAAGAACCCAAAAACAAAACACCACAAATTATATGATTCCATCTACATGAACTGTTTAAATAGGTAACTCTATACACAGATTAGTGGTTTCCAGGGGATGCAGGAAGGAGAAACTGGGACTAAGCTTATACATCTGAGGTTTCTTTTTGGGGTGACAGAAATGTTCTAGTTTTAGAGTATGGTCATAGTTGTATATATAATATAGTGAATATACAAAAACCAGTGGACTGTATACTTTATTTTGCTATATGAATTATATCTCAATAAAAAATTCACCTAAATCTAAAAAAATTCATAATTATAAGGCAACATAATTCCCCCCCCCCCCCAATAATCTTCTATTATGATTTCAAATACTAGGACTAAATAGGGAATGTTAAGAGAAAGGCCTTGGAATACTTTTGAGAACCAATAAATTTCTAAGGAACCATCTCTTCATTTTTCATTGTGTGCTCACACATTTTTCCAAGGTATTAGTGATGGGGGGAGGGTGCTATAAAAAACAATATGCTGAGGCAAAAAGCCTTAGTCAGATCCTTCCATTCATGCCTGGTACCCAAGGGAAACAACTCTCCCGAGTGTCTATCTGGATGATGGTTACCTAAAGTGGCTGCCCATGTCCAGTGAAGGCTTTTGTTTAGTGATCATGGTTAAGTTGAGCTTGTTTAAATACCATTTCCCAGGACTAACATACTACTCCCTGAATGACCGGAATACTCAAAGCTTTTAGGGGGAATAAACTATTGCATGGTCTCTGCCTAGGAAGCGGGCCACAGTTCATTGGAAACAGACAGTTCACATAAATAAAATGAAAGCAGACATTTCTGAAGATGATCTTGAAAGCTTTCCATTAGAGAACATCAAGGTCATAAAACTAGGAATAGCATAGTATCTATGTCAGACATCAAAAGTCACTCTCTACCCTCTATTCTTTCTAAAACAAAGTATTAATCTCCTTCATTAGATAACCAAATAATTCCCATGGAACATAACACGTATGTCTCTCCCTGGCTACCCATTAAGAGACGTTAAAAAAATCTTTATTGTTGAAATTATTACAGATGTCCCTTTCCACCCCACCCTTTGACTCCCTCCAGCTTACTCCCACCCCCTCCCCAAGCCTTACCCTATTGTTTGTGCATGGGCTATGGATATATACAAATAAGTTCTTTGGTTAATCTCTTCCAGCACCCCTTGGCTCTGGATCTGTTTTGTTCCTCAGTTTATTTTGTTGATTAGATTTCCCATATAGGTAAGATCATGTGATACTCGTCTTTCTCTGACTTATTTTGCTTAGCATAATACTCTCCAGGTCCCTCCATGCTGTCTCAAAAGGTAAGAGATCCTTCTTTTTTACAGTTGCATAGTATTCCACTAAGAGACATTTGATTCTTCTATCTACAATTAACCATAGATCATCAAAATTCAAAGTAATGGCCTATTTACATAGGTTCCATATTAAAGGTGGAAAAGTTACATTTTTAAATATAAGAAGTCAGGGGCTGGGAGGAGGGGGGTAAAGGAGAGAGAAATGGAGATATCTGTAATACTATCAACAATAGAAAATATTAAAAAATATATAAGAAGTCTTTGAGGAAACCTATTCCCATTTCTGGTATGTGGGCTGTACATAAAGAAAGTCAGGCTTGGTCTACTTGCTTTTCCATATAGTTCTCTATTGGCTTCTCGTGGGCTGTCAGCCTTGGCCTGAACCTTTCTCTAGATTTCTCATATTTAAGTCAACACCTGCATAGTCCCCTCTGTGTAACAGGCTCAAGTATAAATACAAAGGTCAAAGAAGACTGGGAAGACTAAGAGCAAAGGGAATATATATAAAAATATATAAAGACATTAAATAGCTTTACACAGCAGAGTATACAGATACTGAAATATTTATAGCAGACTATATATATTCATACACATTTTTATGAAAAATCATTCATCAAGACTATGAAAAGAGCCTAATAATATGTGGGAAAACCAGATTCAGCTTTGTATTATTTCAACATATAGTATGTCAGAATCAAGTTTGATCAAGTTCAATTAAGACATAAAATTACTACTATAATCAAGTGCTTATGCAGTAATACCAAGTTAGTTTATTGCACTTGCAATCAATTATTTTTTAAAATATATTTTATTGATTTTTTTACAGAGAGGAATGGAGAGGGATAGAGAGTTAGAAACATCGATGAGAGAGAAACATCAATCAGCTGCCTCCTGCATACTCCCTACTGGTTATGTACCCACAACCAAGGTACATGCCCTTGACCAGAATCAAACCTGGGATCCTTGAGTCCGTAGGCCGACGCTCTATCCACTGAGCCAAACCAGTTAGGGCTATAATCAATTATTTAAAAAAAAATTAAAAAACTGGATCAATTATCACTATCTCTATATATAAAACGCCAATATACAAATAGACCAAACTGTGGAACAACCCAACAACCAGTTGCTATGATGTCCACTGACCACCAGGGGCATGCATGGAACATGGCAGGCCACGGTGAGATGGGGGAGCAGGTGAGCAGAGACGTCAGATCAAGGTGGGGTGCCAGTTGCTGTCATTGGGATGAGGCTCTGGGGGTTACTCAAAATTCTTTGCTCCCATGTGCTGTGGTCCTTCCCAGCACTCACACCTGCTGCTGGTGCTGGCCCCACTTGTACTGCTGCCAGCACTGTAGCCACCACTTGCACCCACTGCCAGCACCAGCTTCAGTCACTCCATGCTGTCAGTGGGTGAGAGCAGGGCCAGCGCTGTCAGTACGTGGGAGCAGCTGCCAGCAGATAGGGGACTGGGGGCCGCAGTGAAAGGGGCTGGGCGGGAGCATGGAGGACAGGCCGAGACCCGCCCCTGTGCCCACCATAGCCTCGTGACCCACAGTTCCTTTCAAGGTGCATGAAATCATGCACTGGGCCCATAATTATAGATATTCTTCTATGAGTAAGGAGTTCTTAAGAATCTTTGCTAACTATAACATTAAACAAAAATTAGAGAATTTAAGGGACATTTATTCTTTTACTGTTAAATAAATGTACACTGCTACCCTATGTTACTGGTAACTATTTAGGGTTTGAATACATAGTATAAATATAAAAAAATGTTACAGTTCCACTGGCCATACAAATCCTTGAAAGTAAATGAAGTGGGAATGGGTCATAATGTCTTTGCATTTCATTGAGTGTGCAAAGATCAACCAATTTGATCAATTTCTTTCTTAGATTTTATGGATATAACATTTTCATCAGTATATACTGATAAATTACACATTACAGTTAAAGTTTTTTAAAATGTTCATACAGCTGTTAAAACACAAGAGAAGTAACCAGGAAAATATGATTCGCTAGAGAAACGCCTCTTATTTTTTTTGGTTTTGTTAATCTTCACCTGAGGATACTTTTTCATTGATTTTTAGAGAGTGAAAAGGAGGGGGAGAGACAGAGAAAGAAAAGCATCAATGGGAGAGAGACATATCAATTGATCTGCAACCAAGGTATGTGCCCTTGACCAGAACTGAACCCGCAACTCTTCAGTCCCAGAATGATGCTCTGTCCACTGCACCAAACTGCCCAGGCCTTATTTACTTTCAAAAATGCAAATGTGAAAATTCAAGACCCAGCTTTCTTTCTTTCTTCTGGACTATTACGTTTTGCTAAAAATGTTGACTCTCCTCTCTCCCCTGCCGTCGCCCAATAAGAGTTAGACTTGAGCCAGCATAGCAACATATTAATAAAATTATATAAGTGTATCCAAGGTAGGGTAAAGGTAGGCTTACAGTTGTTCCTATGGAACATAATACTATCCTATATAATAATCCTATCTAATAAAAGAGTAATATGCAAATTTACCATACCTCCGCTACACCCACTAGCCACACCCACAAGCCAATCAGGAGCAAATATGGAAATAAACCCCAACCATGATGGCTGTGGCCACTGACAACAGGAGGGAGGCTTGGGTTGCCCCGGCAACGGAGGAAGCCAAGCTTTCCACCTGCCCTTGCCCTCAATGCTACAAAGTTTCAATTATAGAAGATACATAATCCCAACAGAAATGGTGGCAGCCACAGAGCTGGAGAGAGAAGAGGCTAGGGTTGACCCCGGTGATGGAGGAAGCCAAGCTTCTGCAGCATTGACCAGCCTAGGCCTCTGCTCCAGGTAACAAAGTTTCAATTATAGAAGGTAAATAAATTCCAACAGAAATGGCTGCTTCCACAGAGTGAGTAGAAGGCTTGGCTCTGCTCTAGGATACAAAGTTTCAGTTGTAGAAGATAAATAACTTCCAGATACCAGGGCCTCCACTTGGGTCACTGGGGGGCATGGCCATCCTGCAAACCACCACAGGCCCCTCGCCCAGGCCCCAAGGGAACCCCCACCCTGATGTGGGACACTCTTCAGGGCAAACCAGCTGGCCCCTACTCACACACTAGGGCTCTATCCTATCTAATAAAAGGGTAATACACAATTTGACCATCACTCCAACACACAAGATGGCTGCCCCCATGTGGTCAAAGATCCTGCCCCCATGTGGACACAAGATAACCACTACAAGATGGGCCAGCAGGGGAGGGCAGTTGGGAAGGACCCAGGCCTTCAGGGGAGAGCAGTTCAGGGGAACTAGGCCTGTAGGCAAAGGTAGTTAGGGGTGACCAGGCCAGCAGGGGAGGGAAATTGGGGGTGACCAAGCCTACAAGGGAGGGCAATTTGGGTGGATCAAGCCTACAGGGGAGGGCAGTGAGGGGTGACCAGGCCAGCAGAGGAGGGATGTTGGGAGCAAACAGGCTATCAGGGGAGCAGTAAGACATCAATCAGGCTGGCAAGGGAGTAGCTAGGGGGTGATCAAGAAGGCAGGCAGGTGTGCAGTTGGGAGCAACAGTCCCTGGATTGTGAGAGGGATGTCCCAATGCCCGTTTAGGCCCAATCCGGACAGGATCGGGCCTAAACGGGCAGTCGGACAACCCTCGAGAGGTCCCAGATTGGAGAGTGTGCAGGTTGGGCTGAGGGACACCCCTCCCCCATGCACGAATTCCATGCATCGGACCTCTAGTCCTCTATAATAAAAGGCTAATATGCAAACTGACCAAACGGTAGAACAACAGGTTGCTATGTTGTGCACTGACCACCAGGGAGCAGACACTCAACACAGGAGCTGCCCTCTGGTGGTCAGTGCACTCCCACAGGGGATTTTCCACTCAGCCAGAAGTCAGGCTCACAGCTGGCAAGTGCAGCAGCAGTGGCAGGAGCCTCTCCCACCTCCGTGGCAGTGCTAAGGATATCCAACTAATGGCTTAGGCATACCAGGCCTCTAGTAATCTATACTAATAAATGGATAATATGCTAATTAGACCAGATGTCTTCTGGATGACCTTCTGGACATCCTTCCTGACAAAGCTGGGTCTGGGAGAAGTCACCCACCCTGTTGTCCCGAACACCAGCAGCCAGCCCGGGCAAAGCTGCCCTCCCACAGTCCCTTGTGGCTGCGGCTGGCCCAGGCAGAGCTGTCCTAGGTCCCGGGTACCTAGAGGGAGGAGAGCCCAGGTCTTGGGTGCCTGTGACTGGCTGGAGGAGGGAATCCTCAGTCCTGGGTGTGGGACCGAGGCAGAGGCAGTTAGGGGTGATCTGGTCAGCAGAGGTGGTTAGGGACAATCAGGCAGGCAGGCAGAGGGGGTTAGAAGTGATCAAGCAGGCAAGCAGGTGAGCGGTTAGGAGTCAGCAGTCCCAGATTGTGAGAGGGTACAGGCTGGGCTAAGGGACCCCCACCCCATGCATGAATTTCATGCACCGGGCCTCTAGTCTCTCTCTATATAAAAGCCTAAGTGACTGTTGCAACCGCATGACCAGAATGAGCAGTCGACCAGTCACTATGATGTGCACTGACCACCAGGGGGCAGACACTTAATGCAGGAGCTAATTGTAAATTGTAATGCAGGAGTAATTGTAAACTGTAAGTGGGAAGAAAAAGGGATACCAGTATAAAGTATAATTATACTTTATAGAAATCAATGGGATTAGTTTTGACATGATAGATATGTATTTTAATTTTATCCCCATTTCATATAGTAATATTTATTCTAAAAGGGTGATAAAAGGACAAGCTGAGAATGAAAGGGGTTTCAGTTGAGCCACAGATTCCCTGGGGGGTGGGGGTGGGGGTGGGGGAAGAGCAGAGGAGAGAAATATGAAGAGCCAAAGGGGACTTTCTGAGAAAAGAGGAATAAGAAATAAAATAATATGGGGGCAGGAGATAGAAGTCTTAGAAGCTGACAACCAAAGCATAAGGAGATTTAGCTAATGAAGATATAGAATGCAAATGCAGAATGGAGAAGATCAATGATAACTTATAAGGAGGGTCTATGGCAAAAGTTAAAATTATAAGAAAAGATTTGAAGGACAAAAATTAAGAAAGTGCCATCTGACTTGGTGTCAATAGTGACTGAGGATTAAAAAAAAAAAAGATATAAAGGGCCCTAATTAGAAAGTAGTTTAGTTGTATAGGCATCAAAAGGACCAAGGACTAGGAAAAGATGAGCATATTTAGCTGTAGGGGTTAGGGAGTAATGAGAGGATTCAAGGCGAGAGACAAAAAGAAAGAGCATTTACTGCTACAACCTCAAGACTGATTGTACAATGTGAAACATGCAATACATCTAAGATGTGTGCAGCTTGTTTCTTGAATTGATTAGTAAGTTGCTATTTTTATGAGACACTGACCCCTGAAATAAGAGGTTCCCTACATTACATCCAAAGTTAGAAAAGTCAAATAGTGCATCAAAGAACTAGGAAAGCTTTCAGTATTTTTTGGATGCCTCTATTAAAATCAAACACTAGAGGTTTAGTTTTGTATGGAAAAATCATGAAATTTTATGGTTGCCTTTATTACTTAATTTTCCACATTTTATTTGTTCCTTGCTGTACATTTTGGAGATGTAGCAAGAGTTTGACAGACAAAAAAAGTAGGACTTAACATGTGACCTCAGTAAGCAGCTGCTCAATAAGATAATACTTCCAGTTACTGGCTTAGAAAGCAAGATTCTGAGATTACTGCTGGACATAGGCCTCTGACTTGTCAACCAAAAAAAGTTACTTCCTCTTTAGTATAATGAATTGCAGAAGTACAGTTAAACAGTTATCTTTGAGGGTTTATTAGCAGACATCGGATATGGTGGGTGAGCAGATACTGATTTTTTTTTTTCCGCCAGTGACCAAAATATTTACGAATTTCATAAAATGGAAAGAACTTTCTAAAAAATTAATAAGATCTGTTTCACAAATAAGCAATTCAACTGGAGCACTGAATAGTAGAAATGATAAAGACTTGTTTTTATGGTTCATAAAAAATTTATATCAAGGGCATTCAAGTAAAGTTATTTTCTGTGTTCTGATTTAATGAATCATGTGAGTTGTATCTGGTTGGGTGACATAAATGCTGGTTCAGTGAAGCCTACCATAATGTCTCCCAGCACAGCCTTCCTTGGGACAGTAAATCCAGAATAACATGTCTGACTAAAGTAATATCACAGAAAGAGAAAGCAGGACTGGCGATGCTGTGAGGCTGGCTCATAACATTTCTTGACCTGTGAGTGCCCAGTATGCATTCAATGTCCTATGGGCTTCAATGACCTAACAAGTACCAAACAGCAACAGTAATGCAGTAATGAATGGTCCTCAAAAAGAAAAAAGAAGACATTTGCAATTCAAGCTGAGAAATACACACTTACTAGATGGATTTAACCCTACTGAAAGATATCCTAAGAAACCACTAGTGATTTCTTTAACTCTTTGCATGCCATAAAACGCAAGGATGGTTTCCGTTTTGGGTATGTAGTAGTTAATTGGTTACGGGTGAGTGAATATTAAATGTTTTATATATGTTTGTATAGTATCTATTTTAGTTCCTTTAAATGTTTGATTTTAAAGATATACATTAACTTTGAAAATGAAACTTTTCTCATACTATTAATGATAAAATATATTGAAGAAAAATGAAATAGCATTACATATGTTCATAAAAATATAGATTTAAAATAATGTGGTCCATTTATTGTTAATAGAATAAACTGTTAAAAATGAAACTAAAGGACCCTCTGCATATATCCCACACAGGGATGTTCTTCTCTTTCAAAAGTTAAGTTATTTGCAAAGAAAAAGGCCATCAGGAAAAATGACAGTAAAACATATAGAGCAGTGGTTCTCAACCTTTTTAATTCCGTGACCCTTTAATACAGGTCCTCATGTGGTGGTGACCCCCAACCATAAAATTATTATTGTTGCTACTTCATAACTGTAATTTTGCTACTGTTATTTATCGTAGTAAACAGCTGTGGTTCTCAACCTGTGGGTCGCGACCCACAGGTTGAGAGCTGCTAGCAGGGTCGACTAAGACCATCAGAAAACACAGATATTTACATTCCGATTCATAACAGTAGCAAAATTACAGTTACGAAGTAGCAACGAAAATAATTTTATGGTTGGGGTCACCACAACATGAGGAACTGTATTAAAGGGTGGCAGCATTAAAATGATTGAGAACCACTGATCTAGAGAATGATTACAACTTATCAAAATATAGCATATCACTATACATAAAAGTTATCTATCTAATAGAAGAAATATGCAAATTGACCAAACCCCTACTACACCCACCAGCCAATAAGGAGCAAGTACACAAATTAACCCCTACCAAGATGGCTGCAGCCACGGAGAGAGCAGAAGGGAGGCTTGGGTTTCCCTGGCGACAGAGGAAGCCAAGCTTTCTGCACACTCTGGTTGGCCCAGACCTCCACTCAATGCTACAAAGTTTCAATTATAGAAGATAAATAAATTCCAAAAAAATATCAGTAGCCATGGAGCTTGAGAGAGCAGGAGGCTAGGGTTGCCCTGGCGATGGAGGAAGCCAAGTTTTCCACAACCCTGGCCAGCCTTAGCCTCTGCTTAAGGCTACAACGTTTCAACTATAGAAGATAAACAAATCCTAACAGAAATAGCTGTGGCCATGGAGCGAGCAGGAAGGTTGGCTCCCCTCCAGGCTACAAAGTTTCAATTGTAGAAGATAAATAAATCCCAGATAACAGGGCCTCCATTTGGGTTGTGTGTGTGTGGGGGGGGAGCTGCCTTGCAAACCACCACAGGCCCCTTGCCCAGGCTGCCCTGTACCCCAAGGAAACCCCCACCCTGATCCAGGACACCCTTCAGGGCAAACCAACTGGCCCCCACCCATGTACCACGCCTCTATCCTATCTAATAAAAGAGTAATATGCAGATAAGCCATCACTCCAACACACAAGATGGCCACCCCCATGTGGTCAAAGATCTTGCCCCCATGTGGACAAAAGATGGCCATCACAAGATGGCCAGCAGGAGAGGGCAGTTGGGAGGGACCAGGCCAACAAAGGAGCGCAGTTTTGGGTTATCAGGCCAGCAGGGGAGGGCAGTTGGGAGGGATAAGGCCTGCAAGGGAGGGCAGCTGAGGGTGATCAAGCCTGCAGGGGAGGGCAGTTAGGAGTGACCAGGCAGGCAGAGGAGGGAAGGTGGGAGCGATCGGGCCTGTAAGAAAGAGCAGATGGAAGGGACCCAGGCCTGCAGGGGAGAGCAGTTGGCGGGGGGACCAGGCCTGAAGGGGAGGGCAGTTAGGGGTGACCAGACCTGCAGGGGAGGGCAGTTAGGGGTGACCAGACCTGCAGGGGAGGGCAGTTAGGGGTGACCAGGCCTGCACGGGAGGGCAGTTAGGGGTGACCAGGCCTGCAGGAGTGGGCAGTTAGGGGCAAAGAGGCTGGCAGGGGAGCAGTTAGGCATCAATCAGGCTGGTAGGGGAGTGGTTAGGGGGTAATCAGGCTGGCAGGCAGAAGCAGTTAGGGGCAATCAGGAAGGCAGGCAGGCAAGCAGTTGGGAACCAGCAGTCCTGGATTGTGAGAGGGATGTCCGATCCCAGGATAGGGCTTAAACAGGCAGTCGGACATCCCTTGAGGGGTCCCAGATTGGAGAGGGTACAGGCTGGGCTGAGGGACACCCTCTCACTCCCCGTGCACAAATTTCGTGCCACGGGCCTTTTGTTGTATTAGAAAGGAAATAAAAATAAGACACAAAATAGGGGTACAATATTTTCTAAGGATGTTTACGAAATCAATGATCAACTCTGTTTTTCCCTAATCAAAGTTCTTTATAGTTAGTATTTAGTTAAAATCTGAAAGAATACTTACAATGACAGCAATACCATAGCAATTAAGGTCCATTCTGCAGGTTTGTGTATAATATTTCTATTTGTTAACCTGAAAGGTAGTAAGATAAAATTTACCAAATGCAATAATGAATATTTTTCTATTTATAGAAAACTCAGAAATATGACATCATGTGTCAAAGAGCACTATATATATATGTATATATATGTATGTGTGTATATATATATATATATATTTTTTTTTTTAGGAAAGAGTCAATTCCATATGATAAAAGGCTAATATGCAAATTGTCCCCTTGACTGGGAATTTGACCAGGAGTTCCCAACTGGGAGTTTGACCAGGGGGCAGGCCCGGCTGACCAACTGCCCACAGCCCCTCCCTCCCGCTAGCCTGGCCAGACTCCACCCATGGACAAATTTGTGCAACAGGCCTCTAGTAGCATAATAATATGGCTTGATATTCACTATGACTATCTCAAAAATAAATATTTCAGTTCTACTATTATGTATTTATAACAATACTACTATTAGACAAAATGTAAATAAAGGAACAAGATGGGAAAATAAATTGCATGGTTTATTAAAATACACACATCCCTCTAACCATATGCTTTATGTTTTCTCCAATCAAACGTTTTAAAGCTAACAAGGTAAGCAATTTTTTATTCTAATTTTAATTCATCTTTTGTGCCTTTCTAACTCATGCTGGGTTACCAGTAGGCAATTAAGGGATGTCATAATCCATAATATACATAAATGAGCATTCACATAATACATTTTAAGGCAAGGTCTCTATAAAAAAAACCTTAAGTTTTAAAAAATCAGCAGTAAATTCTACCACTTAGCAGTTGATGACAACAAAATATGTTGTAATAATTTTAGTTTTTCAGAAAGAATTTTAAAAGATTGCTCTAAATAAAAAAAACAGTATCAATCAATCAGGAAAACATCCATCAGCCAATAATATCTGATAAAAGGATGTTATCCAAAATATACAAAGAATGTTTAAAATGTAACAATAAGAAAACAAACAGCCCAATTAAAAAATGAGCCAAAAACTTTAATAGACATTTCACCAAAGATAAATAAATGACAGATGGCTCCCTATCATATGCCATCTGAGAAATGCAATTTAAAACTAGTGAACACTATATACCCATTAGAATGGCTAAAATCCTCAACACTGACAAAACCAAATGCTGATAAGCATGTGGACCAAGAGGCACTCTCATACATTGCTGAGAAATGCAAATGGTACAGCCACTTTGAAAGACAGATTGGCAGTTTCTTACCAAGTAAACATACTCCCACCATATGATCCAGCAATCATGCTCCTTGGTATTTACTCAAAGGAACAAAAAACTCATGGCTATACAAAAACCTATACCAAAATTTACACAAGTTCTATTCATAATTGCCAAAACTTGGAGACGACCAAGAGTCTTTGAGTAAGTGAATGAATAAATTGTGGTCTATCTAGATAAGGGAACATTATTCATCTGTAAAAAAGAAATGAGCTATCAAACCAAGAAAAGACATGGAGGGACTTTATATGCATATTACCAAAGTGAAAGAAGCCACTCTGAAAAGGCTACATAGTATGATTCTAACTATACCACATTCTTGAAAAGGTAAAACTATCAAGAGAGTAAAACGATCAGTAGTTGCCTTGGGGGAGAAAGGGATGGGGAGTGGGTTGGAGAGGGAATACAGAATTTTTAGGGCAGTGAAAATACTCTATGATACTATAATGATGGATACATGTCATCATACATTTGTCCAAACCCATAGAATATACAAAATTAATAGTGAACTACAGACTCTAGGTGATAATGATGTTGTCAATATAGATTTACCAACTGTAGCAAATGCATTACTGTGGTAGGGAATGTTGATAATAAGGCGTACATCTAAATAAAATATTATAAAATACTATAATCCATTAATTCTGAGTAGAGATTTTATATATTTTTGTTAACCTGAATTTTTCCATAGTTAAAATGTTTTACAAAATTTTAAAAATTCTAGATGATATAAAAAAATACAGTATAGTGGCTAAAAGGTTTGAGAGACATGGACATGGTACACATATTGATCATTTAGTACTGTTTTATCCTGGGCACATTCAACAGCTGTAAAACTTTTTTAAATTTAGTAAAACAAGAACAATAGTACTACCTACCCCAGGTGTTTTTTTTTCTTTCTTATGAGGATTAAGTGTACAAAGATATCCATGTGGCCAAATTCAATGGACATCTCTGAGCCCTCTATCTTAATCTATCAGCATTTGACACAGTTGATCACTCCCTTCTCCTTGGTACACTTTTTTCAGCTGGTTTCCAATTGCCTGATTTCCTTCTATCTCACTGGCATTCTCTCCCAGACCTCTTAAAAAAAAAAAAAATATATATATATATATATATATATATATATATACACACACACATACACATATAATTTTTATTGATTTCAGAGAGGAAGAGAGAGGGAGAGAGAGAGAGAAACAACAATGATGAGAGAGAATCATTGATTGGCTGCTTCCTGCACACCCTAGAATGCGGTCATGTGCCCTGACTGCCTTCCCAGGCCTTTTAATTTTGGCTTGCCCCAGAGTCTCTGCCCTTGGGTCTCTGGTCTCCTCTATATATGCTCATTCCCTTAGTGATGCCATCTAATCTCATAGCTTTAAATATTAAATAACTATGTGCTGTACTGAAACAAATGTATTTATTTCTTAAGCATCTTCCTGTAATCTATTATAAAGTTAAAATTAAATATAGAGAATGTTTTAACAGTTTTTAAACTCAAAATTGTCAATGATTTTTAATAGTTCTTTTTTTTATAAAAAGAAAAAGGAATTTCAGGACAGGCAATACCTTCTTTTTTAAAATTTATCCACAAAGAACCATTAACTGCACAGTTGCTGTTAGCTGCCTGTTCTAAAGCAATAGTCTTTTTATTGAAACACAAATAAACTTTTCTGTAATTATTTTATGGAATATAAAGAGACTTTGTTTGACTTAATTTAACTTAGCACTGTTAGTTTTTATTAATAAAACGCATATGGGCATTTAAAAAACAAACAAACAAAAAACCATGTGCTGACAATTCTCAAATTTATTATCTCCAGCCTGGGCCTTTTCCTTGAATTCCAGATTTGTGCATCTAATGGTCTTCTTGACATTTCCACTTGAATGTAAAATAGGCTTCTCTAAACATAATACTGCGCAAACCGAGTTCCTCATTTCTCCCCTACAAACTGGTCCTTCTGCAGACAGCTCCATCCCAGTTAATGGTTACCCAATCTTTCCAGAATCCAGTTGCTCAAGCCAAAATTCTCATGCTTAAACTTGTCTCCCTTCATGTCCTATATCAAATAAGCCATCAAATCCTTATGGTTCTATCTTCAAAGAAGAACCTGATTACTTATTACCTCCACTCCTTTCATCTTGGTCCATATCATTTCTTGTTTAGATGACCAAAACAGCATCCTAAAAGGTCTTTCTGCCTCTGCCCATCTATTTTAATTTGGAAGTTATCAGCCAGAGTGCTGCTGTTAAAAATGTATCAGGTATTGTCATTCCTCTGTTCCGAATCCACCAACTGTTCTCCATCTCAGAGTAAAAGTCAAAGAATGACCATGGCTATATAATCTGTACCATACCCACTCCCATCCTATTTGTTTGACTATATCTCTTTGTAGCTTTGCCTATGCTCATTTCTCCAGCCTCATCAGCATCCTTAATGTTCTGTGAATACACCAGGCCTGCTCCTCCTTCTGCTCCAGAGCCTTTGCACCTTCTGTTTCTGGTCTGATGTATTTTCATAGATAGTAACATGGCTTGCTCTTTCACCATCTCTTAGATCTTTCTACAAATGACATCTTCTCAATGAGGTATTCCCTGACCAACCTATTTAAAATGACTTCTTCCCTCATCACTACCACTTCCTTTTCCTTCTTAGGGGAAAAGAAAGAAAATGAACTGGGAAAGGGGATAGGACATATCGCCATATAATAATAATATACATATTGTTTTTAAAATTTTACATATCCTCTTTATTAGAGTAGTTCCAAGAGAGAAGGAACTTTTGTGTTTTGTTCGCTGCTTCATTGGTAGCAAAACACAATCTAGCACATAACTAAAAAAGGTTAAAGAATAAGCATGTGAGGGGGGAAAGGGGCAAATATAGTTAAGTAGAATCCAAACTTCTAAAATTAAAACAAATTTAAGATTTAATGAATTTATTCATTCAGCAAAAATGCATTGTGTGCCTGCTTTATCTAATCTACTCCGTTTCGGGCACTGAGGAAAGCATGACAAGGTCTTTGCTTTCACTTCAAATACTTCCAGTGGCAGACTCACAAAATTTTATTTGATCTCTTATTTTTCCTTTTCAAAATAATTTAAAGCACAGATGCTAAATATATTTATTATTGTCTGAGTAATAATTTAAATATGAAAATAGGAATATTTGATATAAAGCATTTAAAAAGCATGGTTTCGAAATATAATTTAAAATTCAATACAAACATTAGGGAAAAGGCTTGATTTATCACTGATAAGATTTAAAAAGAACTTTTGTGTCAAAATATAATTTTAATTCAAATCCAACTTAGAAAAGTCTCTTGAGTCAACACTGAGGATAGTGAACTATTACTGAACAACTTCAGATGAAACTACTATGACAGGTAAATCAATGTAACATTCCGGATAAATGACTGTGATGCAATTCAATGGAAAGGACAGCTCTAGTCACTGGGGAAAGATTCTTCAAAGAGCTGAAAAAGCTGCTTGATGTTTAAGTTGTAACAGGCTTTCAACTCTGGCTGCACATAGGAATCAACTGGGGGGCTTTAAAAACAAACAAACTAATGTCCAGGCGGCAGAGTAAGAGGACCCTGCATGGACATGCTTCAAGGAACAAGCTGGAATTAAAACTGAAATATGAAAAGGCTTCCAAATAATCAATGGAAAACTCAAAGAAGAGAACCCTGATACTCAAGGACCAAAGGTGGAGACTGCATAGAGACTAATAGAAGAGGCGCAGGTTCAAAAGGGCTGACTGGGCACCCACAGATGGCAACTGAAGTCCCAGAGAGAAATCTCAGTTGTGGGGGAAGGAGAGTTGTCACCGAGAACTCTGGGATCTAATCCCCAAACTGGGCTTCCCAGCAGAGAACATCAAACTGAGGAGGGTACCCACATAACATCTAGCTATGAAAAGCAGTGTGGTACTGTCTGCCAGGGAGTAGCAGCTGAAAGTTGGGGCACCCTCTTAAAGGGCGAATGCACAAAAATTCCCTGTGGAGCCACTCACCTTGTGCTCTGGTAAAGGGAGGGTGAAGTGGACTGGAGTTGTGAGAGCAGAACCCAGGACTAGGACTTAGAGGATGGAGCTCAGAAGGCAGACACCCCAAGTTTCCTGGGCTGAGTCATTACCTCAGGCAGCTGAGGACATCTTGCCCACAAAAACATATGCCTTGCCTGGGGGAAGACAGTTGACACGCCCTATTGGAAAACACCCTGCCCTGAGGCCACTTAAGAGATTAAAAGTAACAATTAGCTTTCAGGCAGAGACAACTGCCCCACTCTGTTGAAAAAACTCTCCTTACACCTGAGGATGTTTGCTTGGGGGCAATTCAAGTCAGAAGCTATCAGTCTGTAGACCGAGGTGGTCTCTGGATGCTCTGAGTCTTTGCCTGATCTAATTAGTCAGAAACACTGTCCTGCACTAGAGATTGAGAGGTATAGAGGACCTACTTAAAACAGTAAAAAACCCAGACAGACAACCAAAATGAGAAAACAAAGAAACAACCCCCAAATGAAAGAACTAGCGAATTCTCCAGAAGAAGAGATAAATGAAACAGAGATAAGAAATTTATCAGAAACAGAATTCAGAGTAATGCTATTAAAAATGCTCAACAGTATAAAAAAAGATTTAGTAGCTATGAAAAAAGAACAGTCTGAGATAAAGAGTGACATAACACAAATGAAGAACACATTGGAAGGAATACACAGCAGGTTAGAGGAAGCCAAGGATCGAATCAGTGAATTGGAAGACAGATATTGAAAATATCACTCAATTAAAGAAGCAAAAAGAAAAAAAAACAATTAAAAAACAGGAGGACAGCTTGAGAGCTGTGGGACAGTGTGAAATGTAACAATATTAGAATAGTAGGTGTGCCAGAAGAGGCAGAAAGGGAGAAAGGAATAGAAAATGTGTTTGAAGAAGTAATGGTAGAAAATTTCCCTAACCTGGTAAAGAAAAAAGTCACACAAGTTCAGGAGGCACAGAGAACTCTAAACAAGGAGAATCCAAACAGACCCACGACTGGACACAACATAATTAAAATGCCAAAAACTAAAGAAAAAATCTTAAAGGCAGCAAGAGAAAACTGTTACCTTCAAGATTTCCCATAAGGCTGACACCTGATTTTTCATCAGCAACTCTACGGGCCAGAAGGGAATGGCATAAATATTCAAGGCAGTGGAAAGCAAGAATCTAAGACCAAGATTACTATATCCAGCAAGGCTGATATTCAAAATAGATGGTCAAATAAAGAGCTTCCCAGACAAAAAAAAAAAAAAAAAAAAGGCGAATGGAGTTCACCACCCCCAAGCCAGCATTATAAGAAATGCAAAAGGGATTGCTGTAAGAAAATGCTGAGAAGAAGAAACACAGAGAGAAACCTAGCCATATAGAATTAAAGTGGCTATGAATAAAGTACCTCTCAATAATAACCCTAAGTGTAAGTGGATCAAATGCTCCAATCAAAAAGTGTAGTGTACCTGAATGGATATAAAAACATGACCCTATTATATGCTGTCTACAAGAGACCCACCTCAAAACAAGACACACACAGGATGAAAGTGAAGGGATAGAAACATTTTTCCATGTAAATGGAAAAGGAAAAAAAGCTGGAGTAACAATACTCATACCTGACAAAACAGACTAAAAGCATCATGCTAGGCGAAATAAGCCAGTCAGAGAAAAATGAATATATGATCTCACCCATTTGTGGAATATAATGAAAAATATAAACTAATGAACAAAAATAGAGCAGGAAAATATTCTAAAATATAATAGAAGTAATCCTGTTATTTGTAGATTTTTAACATTTTCTATAACTTTTGTGATATTATACTATGTTGATACAGTTTTGGGAATATTCTATACTTAAAATCCTTGTATTCTTGAAATATTAATGTTTATTGCATGTAATATTATATCTAAGAACATTTTTCTTGAATAGTTGGTGTTTATTGCATATAACATTATCATATTTAAAATCGTTTTTCTTGAGATATTAATGTTTATTGCATGTAACATTATTATATTTAAAAATGTTTCTCTTGAAATAAATAAAAAAACTGGAAAAAATATTAATGTTCTATCCCAACCCTAACCAAAGGAAATTCAATATGCAGAGGTGAACCAGGCATGTGGAATGGTTAAAAGATCCTCAGGTAATTCTGATGCACAACTGGCTTCAGAATCACTGTTCTACAAGTTCCTATTATTGATTATCACTTCTAAGAGATAGATATGGTTATTTATGTCAACTCTTTTCCAATGAAAGTATTGACTGAAAAGATCTCTCAATACTAGTTGCTGTCATCAATATGGCTTTTTTCAGACTTCACTTATAAACCTTAACCTACGAATAGTTACATACTTGCTGAAGTCGTCCTGCCAGAATCTCAAGATCCCAAATGAGTTATCTTACCAGAGGTCATTCTGTACTCTAAGTAACCAACATTTTTCTAAAAAATAGCAAAGGCTAAGCAATTTTTATCTGCAGGTACTAAAGAGTAAAGACTTGAAAAATAAATTAACATCAAGGTTTTTATAATATTCCCTACACCAAAATAATGCTTTGGGGCTTACTTCTCCCAAACTTTTAATGAAAAACATAAAAGTAGAGAGAATATAAAATATACTCCCATATACTCAGCACTACTATGAGAACTATTAACTCATGGCCAATCATACTATATCTATACAAACCCATATTCAATATCCCCTAATCTAGATAATTTTGAAGCAAACTACAGACATCATATCATTTGGCTAGGCTTTAATTTCACGCAAATTATGCAGAAAGTAACTTGAAAGAACTTACACAATAGAAATGACAGGAAAAAAGGTGATAAAACAATAGTATATAGCCCTGGCCAGCCTGCTCAGTGATTTGAGCATCACCCCTCATACCAAAGGGTCGCAGGTTCGATTTCTGGTCAAGGTCCGGCACCTGGGTTGCAGGTTCAATCCCTGGCCCAGCTGTAGTGCATGTGGGAGGCAACCAATTGATGTGTCTCTCTCACATCGATGTTTCTCTCTCTGCCTTCCATTCTCTCTAAAAATCAACAGAAAAATATCATCAGGTGAGGATTAACAAAAAATAATAATAGTTTATAAATAAAAAGAAATGTGACATTTGAAGTCTTCTCACATCTTTAGTCTGTCAGCTACCTCTTACAGGCCTGAACACTGTGCATCTGGTTTGGGCTAGCTCAGGTGTCGCGGAAGACTTAGTTTCATAACAGAACTCTCTTAAATAGAGTTATTATTAGGAGTCTAGGGAGATGATAAGTGAAATAACTATTTTGTTTTTACATCTTTGATGCTAATGACTACCAAGACAACAAATGGTAGATTTCTTTTTAATGCTCATACCCCCCCCCTACAGTTTTACTATGGTATAAATGATGCAGAGTAATTGTATACATTTAAGGCATACAGCTTTATTGTATATTGTGAAATTATTACTACAGTCAAGCTAATTAACATATCCATTACCTCACATATCTTTTTTTTTTTTTTTTTTATGGTGAGAACACTTAAGATTTATCCTCTTGGCTGAAACCAGTTTGGCTCAGTGGATAGAGCATCAGCCTGTGGACTGAAAGGTCCCAGGTTTGATTCCAGTCATGGGCATGTACCTTGCTGCGAGCACATCCTCAATAGGGGGTGTGCAAGAGGCAGTTGATCGATATGTCTCTCTCATCGATGTTTCTGACTTTCTATCCCTCTCCTTTCCTCTCTGTAAAAAATCAATAATATATATATATATATATATATTTTTTTTTTTAAAGATTTATCCTCTTGACTTTGACTTGGGGTCTAAAAAAAAACCCAACTGCTAGTTATGTGACTTGAGATTCCTGAATCTCTTATTCCTCATTTGTAAAATGGGATAATACCACTATTTTCGGACATTAAATGAGATAATATATGTAAAGTGCCAATGACAACCTGGTACACAGTGAGTAATGACCACATGTATTGACATGGGCTAAACATTATTAACAAAAGACCAAAAATAACATCCTGGACAGTGGTTTCTAACTCAAAATACTAAATTCCTAGAGCATATTATAGTAATAATGGGTGAATCTTGCAGTTGTAGTCTAACATTTTTTCCAGTGGGTTTCTAGTAAGTGCTGAGAACTTGAAAACAGTTTAAAAATACAAGCTATCCAATTAGATCTATAGAAAGATAGCTCTAGAAAATACAGCCAAAGTAAATTAAATTGCTACTTAATCTATCCTAAGTGGGTAGAATAAAAAAATTAAGTATAGACTTTGTATTTGTAATACAAGATCAAAGGTCTTATTCCAATATCTCTTTTGATATGTCTTCGGTGACTTTACCAGTTTGTTCAGAACAATCCTATCTAATAAAAGAGTAATATTCAAATTGACTGTACCTCCTATCAAGCCACGCCCATCAGCCAATCTGAAGGAAATTATGCAAATAAACTCCAACCAAGATGGCTGCAGCCACTGAGAGCAGGAGGGAGGCTTGGATTTCACCAGCAGTGGAGGAAGCCAAGCTTTCCACCTGCCCTTGCCAGCCTAGACCTCCACTCAATGCTACAAAGTTTCAATTATAAAAGATATATCCCAACAGAAATGGTGGCAGCCACAGAGCTGGAGACAGCAGAGGCTACGGTTGCCCGGGCGATGGAGGAAGGCAAGCTTCTGCAGCCCTGGTCAGCCTAGGCCTCCAACCTAGGCTACAAAGTTTCAATTATAGAAGGTAAATATCCCAAATAGAAATGGCTGTCACCATGAAGTGAGCAGAAGGCTTGGCTCCACTCCAGGCTCCAAAGTTTCAATTGTAGAACATAAATTAATCCCAGATCCCAAGGCCTCCGCTTGGGTCACTGGGGTCGTGGCTGGCCTGCAAACCACCACAGGCCCCTGGCCCAGGCCGCCCCACCCCCAAGGGAACCCCCACCCTGATCCGGGACACTCTTCAGGGCAAACCAGCTGGTCTCCACCCATGCACCATGCCTCTATCCTATCTAATAAAAGAGTAATATGCAGATTGACCATCACTCCAACACACCAGAGGACTGTCCTCATGTGGTCAAAGATCCTGCTCCCATGTGAACACAAGATAGCCACCACAAGATGGCCAGCAGGAGAAGGCCGTTGGGAGATTCCAGGCCTGCAAGGGAAGGGAGGGCAGTTGTGGGCAATCAGGCCAGCAGGGGAGGGCAGTTAGGGGTGACCAGGCCGGCAGAGAAGAGAAATCGGGGGCAAACAGGCTGGCAGGGGAGCAGTTAGACATCAATTAGGCTGGCAGGGTAGTGGTTAGGGGGTGATCAGGGTGGCAGGCAGAAGCAGTTAGGGGCAATCAGGGAGGCAGACAGGCGAGCAGTTTGGAGCCAGCAGTCCTGGATTGTGAGAAGAATTCCAACTGCCCATTACGTTGACAGTTTTAGAAAAATTCCAACTGCTCTACTTCACAATTAATATTCTCTATTCTCCCTTTCTTTATACTTCTTATCACTTCAAATCTGTTCTACACAATTCAATATTAAATTACTTATGGTTTGTACTGTTCACTGTGTTTATCTTACCTTCTCATGGGAGAGTTTTTCCTCGAGGATGGATAATTTAAAATTGCATGATGCTTCTTTTGTATTACCTATGGTGCCTAGCACAGTGCTGATCATCTGATATGTATTTACTAAGTCACTAAGATCCAAGATTAGTAGCCACCTTTGGGTTGTAATATAATTTTCCTTCATAGTTTAAGCTATTCTATAAATAAACTAGTCACAGCTAAATATCTCACAGTTTGGTCAAATAAAGGATTGTATTTAGTAAAACACCAAAGTAATATTGTTTAGTGGTAGAAAAAATAGACACTATATTTAGATTTAAGACACTATAGGTAAGTCACTTACTTTCTTCATGCCTTACGTAGCTCTACCTATGGTTTTTGCAAGGCAATAACATTATAGTTAAAATAACTGAGAAAAAAATCATAATATTAACACCTACCTGAAAGTTCGTACAAGATTTTTAAGTTGTGTGTAAATATCTCCTAATGTAATCTGAAGAGGCCCCAAAAGTCCAGGCAATCTGAAAAAAAAATTACATTTCTTTTAAAATATAATTTAATTATATAGATAGATTTTTTGGGGGGAACTTGCCTAAGTCTGGATTTTCCATAGGTAATAATGACACTTAGGTGAAGGCAGTTAAGCTAGGTTATAACTGGTAAGAAGTCATAAGGAAATATTTTGTAATAACCCCACACTCGACTTTTTAGTCTATGCTACAGTGTGAGGCTATGAAATACAAAAATATTACTTTGGCTGCTATCTATATTCTTGTCTCTAGTTTTCTTATGTCTTTACTTTCAAACATTAGGCCAAATGGAAAGAAGACTAGGCAAGAGGAAATGCCCTCCAAGTGAGAGTAAAAATTGGTATATTTCTAGAAAGCAAACTGACAACATATACACTAACGTTTTAAATGTGGATACTCTTTGACCCACTAACTTTTCCCCCCCAAAATATTTATCATACAGAAGTCATCAGATAAACATAAAAAAGATACTTGCTACAGGAATATTTTTAGTAGTACAAAAGTGGAAACAGTGTTCATCAATTCGTGATTGGTCAAATACATTATGACATATAATAGAATGTTTAAAATTACATGTGGCCCAGCTAACTGGCTCAGTGATGGAGCAGTGACCTATAAACCAGGAGATCATGGTACGATTCCCGGTCAGTGCACATGCCCTGTTTACAGGTTTAATCCCCAGTGTGGGGCATGCAGGAGGCAGCTGATAAATGATTCTCATCACTGATGTTTCTCTCTCTCTTCCTTTTGTAATCAATAAAAATATATTTAAAAGGAGACATATGTACTACATAATTAAGAAAATTTAATTATAAAAATATATATGAATCTATTTTCTTAAAGTGGAAAGATATTCATGGTAAATGTTAAGTGACAAAAAATGCATAGAATATTGTCCCATTTTTACAAAAAAACCCCCACCATAATTATATTTAACTAGAGGCCTGGTGCATGAAATTTGTGCACGGAAGGAGGGGAGGGATAAGTGTCCCTCAGCCCAGCCAGCCTCCACCCTCTCCAATCTGGGACATCCCTCTTATAATCCAAAACTGCTGACTCCCAACTGCTCACCTGTCTGCCTTCCTGATTGCCCCTAAACACTTCTGCCTACCAGCCAGATTGATCACCCCCTAACCACTCAGCCTGATTGATACCTAACTGCTCCCCTGCCAGTTTGATTGCCCCTAATTGCCCTCCCCTGCAGGCCTGACCACCCCTAACTACCCTCCCCTGCAAGCCTGGTCCCCTCAACTGTTCTCCCCTGCAGGCCTGGGTCCCTCACAACTGCCCTTCCCTGCAGGCCCAGTCGCCCCCAACTTCCCTCTTCTGCCAGCCTTGTCATCCCTAACTGCCCTCCCCTGCAGGCTTGATCACCCCCACTGCCCTCCCTTGCAGGCCTGGTCCCTCCCAACTGCCCTCCCCTGCTGGCCTGATTGCCCACAACTTCACTCCCTGCTGGCCTGATCCCTCTCAACCTGCCCTTCTCTGCTGGTCATCTTGTGATGGCCATCTTGTGTCCACATGGGGGCAGCCATCTTGTGTTGGAGTGATGGTCAATTTGCATATTACTCTTTTATTAGATAGGATGCTATTGTATATAATACATAGTATACATCAAATGTTTCATTTCTTTCAGGTTTATACTATAACAGAACTAATCAGAGTATAAACTCACATACATATATATCAAGGATAAACATCAAAATATCATCTGCAGTTATTACTGAGTTGTGGGAGTATAGGTGACTATCACTTCTTTATAGCATTTTATAATGCTTAAATTTTCTGCAATAAGCATGTGTTGCTTTTCTTTTTAAAACTTATTATGAAAGTTTCAAATATGTTCCAAATACTGGTAACAACCTCATATATCTGTTCTCAGGAGATTTTCTTACATATGCTTCATTTTTCTTCTTTCCTTCTTTTCCTGTAATATTTTAAAGTGAATCCTTGTCATATCATTTGACCTCTAAGTATTTCCTCAGGTATCTCTAAATATAAAGGCATTTTCTTATACAACCACAATAAAATTATCGTAATAATTCCTTATTACTCCAAATTAAAAATAATTAATACATTAATAATAATTCCTCAATATCATCAGTACATCTTTCATTTTTAAATCTAAAAAATGTCCTTTTGCAATTGGTTTGTTTCAATGAGAAAAAAAAAGTCTTAATTTTATTTTCTGCTCAGCCATTTCATATAGGAAGAGGACACAAACCTTTCCTTTTCATATCATGGCAATTTTAATCTATTCCATAAACACAATCACTAAAATATATAATATGGTAGTCAAATGGGAAGGAAAGTCTTACTTTTATAATGAGAAAAAACTCAACTGCTTTTATAAACAACTAACCATCCCTAAACCTCTTATGCCACCATAGGAGGTTCTTTGTGCTTCTTTTTCTTTAAGTTATTCCCATTTCTGTAATTTATTTCTTGTGCTAATATTAATAATTTGGTCTTCGACCAAGGGTCCTTTAGTATGTTCTGTTGCAGCCCAAACTGAGAAGGAACAGAATTTCTTCAATGACATGTCTACATGGTCTTAAGTTTAAAATTGGGTATTTTTATTGGCTAAAAATTCTGGAAAACTATTTTCAGATAAATCCCTTTCTACTAATTATATACCAGTATAGATAACCCATGCCCACTTTAAAAAACTATGTAATTGAAGTTAAGGATTGTTCTATAAATCAGATAATGGTGACTTATATTGTTTTCTAACATAATCCTATCTAATAAAAGAGTAATACGCAAATTGACCATCACTCTAAGACACAAGATGGCCTCCCCCATGCGGTCAAAGATGGCTGCTGCCATGTGGACACAAGATGGCCAGCAGGGGAGGGCAGTTGTGGGTAGTTAGGGGTGACCAGGCCTGCAAAGGAGGGCAGTTGGGGAGGAACCAGGCCCACAGAGGAAGGCAGTTGGGGGGACCAGGCCTGAAGGGAAGGGCAGTTGGGGAGACCAGGCCTGTAGGGGAGGGCAGTTGTGGTCGATTAGGCAACCAGGGAGGGCAGTTAGGGGTGACTGGGCTTGCAGAGGAGAGCAGTTAGGGGAGACCAGGTCAGCAGGGGAGAGCAGTTAGGGGGGACCAGGCCTGCAGAGAAGGGCAGTTGGGAGGACCAGGCCTACAGTGAGGACAGCTTGAGTGACCAGGCCAGCAAGGGAGGGCAGTTAGGGGTGAATGGGTCAGCAGAGGAAGGCAGTTGGAGGAGACCAGGCCCACAGGGGAGGGCAGTTGTGGGTGATCAGGTCAGCAGGGAGGGCAGTTGGGAGTGACTAGACCAGCAGGAGAGGGCAGTTACGGGGGGACCAGGCCTGCAGGGGAGGACAGTTTTGGAGGGGGTACCAGGCCTGCAGGGGAGGACAGTTTTGGAGGGGGGACCAGGCCTGCAGGGGAGGGCCATTGGGGGGAGGGACCAGGCCTGCAGGGGAGGGCAGTTGTGGGGGGCAGGCCTGCAGGGAAGGGCAGTTAGGGGCAACTGGGCCAGCCGGGAAGCAGTTAGACATCAATCAGGCTGGCAGGGAAGTGGTTAGGGAGTGATCAGGCTGGCAGGCAATTAGGGGCAATCAGGCAGAGGCAGGTGAGTGGTTGGGAGTCAGCAGTCCTGGATTGTGAGAAGGATATCTGACCGCCGATTTAGGCCTAAATGGGTGGTTGGACATCCCTCAAGAGGTCCCAGATTGGAGAGGGTGCAGGCTGGGCTGAGGGACATCCCTCCTCCCCTGTGTACAAATTTCGTGCACTGGGCCTCTAGTATTTAACAGAAATGTGTAAGTATAAGAACATATAAAAGGCAAAATTAATAATAGGTTCATCATATATGAAGAGCCTAACATATAAAAGGCACTCAATAAATATTATTTTAAAGAGTTATTTAAAATGTAAAACTTAGAGAAAAGAGTAAGCTGCTCATAATACTATGGCTTCCAAAATGTTTTTGTTCCTTTGAATAGACGAAATAATGAAGACTTCTCCACATACATAACACCTTAAGGATTAAAAACAACTTTCCATCTTTTCTACTAACGAAAGAAAATGCAGCCAAAAAGTTCAAAACAGCTCTCATACCTCTGGAAAAAAAGATTGAAAGCTCCTTTTGAAAGAGAAACCAAGGTTGCAATTTTTTTAAATGTCATTTATGACTGGGCTAATTACAAGAACAGTAATTTCCACCACAGGAAGCTTAAAACTAAAGTGCAAAGTTGAGTTGAACAAAAACTCAAGTGCTGAGTGTGAAATTGTTCTATGAATATATATGCAGAGTGAATTAACAGACTGTTAAAATTTTATAGAGTCTTATTCACATGTGAAACTGATGTGACACATTTACCACAAATCAGTAAGTAAATGGGTCTAGCTTTGATATTTTTTTCCCCTGACTTCATGGGATTATTAAATTGAAGTGAGGTAGTTTGGTTTTCTACTCCCATAATCTCAAACTTCCTCTTTATTATGTGCATCTTATGCACAAAACTTAATTTCAGTATTTCCTTGGTAGGAAATCAAAATTTCTCAGGTAAAGAAATCCATGTAAACCTTTCACGTTATTCTTCACTGTTCAAAATTCAATAACACCTATATGTTATGAACCCATAAATACCAAGTTAACTTAAAAATATTGTAAAAGTGGAATGACAATTACATACTTACACTTTACTCAATTTTTCGAGTACGATGCGTTTTCTAATCTGGTTCTGAGAACTTGAATCTATCAGTGGGAAGGTGGGGTCATGCTGAATCACATTTTTAAACAAAGCAAAATAAAAACATGAATTTATATTCTTTCTTTTATAAGAATAATTAACATTAAAATACAAAAGTTAACACCTGTAGAATGCCAGAATGAAACCTAGACTTGAAATTTATAAAATTTAAATTGGAGTATCAGTTCAGTCATTAGGTTTATGTGAACTTGCCTGAATCATTTGCCCACTTTTGAGTATTTTCTCATCTGCATTAAAAGAAATACTAATACCTTCTTCATTGAATGAGAAAATGCATACAAAAAGACTTTGTAAACTATTGAATGCTATGCAAATGTAGGAAATTAAAGGATAAAAATTAGCAAATATATTAGGGGGAATTCCGCTTCTAGAAATGGCAAACAAGAAATGGCAAACCACGCCTCCTGCTGAGAACTGAAAAAGCTGGGGGGGAAAATGAGTTTGAAAGCATCAGATTCTAACAAGGCAGTAAAGAACTATGGCCTGAGGTTCTGGAGAGGTAATTCCAGAGAGGCCACTGACTAATTTCAGAAGAGGCAATTTAGATACTGAGAACCCAAGCATTGCTCTTCTAATAGACATGCCAAGAAAGGAGAGGCCCCAGCAACACTCCCCAAGTCAGAGACCAGGACTTATAAGGATCACACTCTAGGAGTAAGAATGAATAGGAAACAAACTGGCTCTTAATAGGGACTGAAGCTCATCTCCAAATCATCATAATTCCTGATTGGATTAAGAAGATTTGGCACTAATACAAATCTGCCAGAAGCAAACATAAATCCATTCTAGAGGAAGATGCATTAGCCTAAGTCTCAAATTATCTCTGTAACTTTTACTATACAATGTTTGCTACATAATGAAACACTAAAACAATGTGATCAAAATCAGAAACATTAGTCCATAGAAGTCAATCCTCAGGGAATCCAGATAATGAAGTTATCAGTTCTATTTAAAATAAATGTTCAATATATTCAAAGAAATGACAAGGTTGAAAATTTCAGCAGAGAACTAAAAACTATATAAAAGAACTAAACGAAAATCCTAAATAAATGAAAAATACAGTATCTAAAGGGCTCAATTGATTTAATAATGAAGAAATAACTGAAGACAGAATGCTGACTTGGAAAATATCAAGAATGAAGCACAGTCACACCCAACACCCCTCTCCCCCCTACACATAATGCAAAGCACAAAATAATACAAGAGACAAAGAAGATACAGTGAAAAAGACTAACATAACTAATTGGAGCACCAGGTAATATTTGAGAATATTCCAAAACTGATTAAAGTCATAGAATCATGCATTATAACAAACAAAAGAACAAATATAACCATACCTACACAAAGGGTTTTAAAATTGAGGGTAACCAAAGGAAAATAAAAAGGTCTTAAATGTAGCTAAAGGAGAAAACATGGTATTTGCAAAAGAGCAGCAATAAGAGAAGTGAATGGAAGCCAAAAAACAAGGGAATATTTTCAATGGGCTGAAAGAAAGTAACTCTAATCTTGAATTCAATATCCAGGAAAATATCTTTCAAAAGTAAAAGTGAAATAAAAAATTCTGTTACAAACAAAAACATAAAATTCATCACTAGCAAAACAGCACTAACAGAAACAAAAGATATTCTTTAGGCTCAAGGCAAGTGATTCCAGATGAAAGAACAGAAATTTAGTAAGAAGGGAAAAACAATGAAAGAGTAATTAATTGGACAAAACCAACTGAATATTGACTATAAATAATTTTGTAGAATTGAAAATATAAAGAGGACAAAAATATACAAGAGCACATAAATTGAGTTACAGTTCTAAAGTTCTAATTGTCCAGGAAGGAATAAAAGTATTACATTACATTAGACTTTAATAAAACAAAGACTCAGATTTTAATTTTTAGAGTAACCACTTGTCAATTAGCAAAAGAATGTACAAGAAGCTAATGGATGGTAAAAATGGGTTAATGATATTTAACACAAAGAAAGCAAAAAAGAAAAGAAAGAGGAACACAGAATAGATGGAAAGCAGAAAACAATGAACAAGTGAGATGGTACGTTTAAACCTCAACATATCAATTATGATATTAAATGTAAATGGACTAAATCCTCCCTATAAAGGATAAAGATGATCAGCCTATATTTAAAATAAGATAATCCTTGAAAATACTAATAAAAGAATGCTAGTGTCAGCAAAGTAGACTTTAAAGGGGGGGGAAAGTCAATGTAGAGAAAGGTTACTCCTTAATGCTAAAAGTTTAATTTTCCAGGAAGACACACAATCTTATATTTGCATCCAATAATGTGGTCTCAAAATATTAAAAGTAAAATTCATAATACTAGAAGGAGAAATAGTAAATCCATAATTAGCCCTCGTCAGTTTGGCTAAGTGACTGGAGTGTTGGCCCATGGACCAAAGGGTGCCGGGTTCCATTCCCAGTCAAGAGCATGGACCTTGGTTGTAGGTTTGATTCCCAAACCCCGCTGGGGTGTGTATGGTGGAGAGGGAAGGAAGCCAATTGATGTGTCTCTTTCATGTTGATGTTTCTCTCTCTCCTGCTTCCATTCTGTCTGAAAATCAGTGGAAAAATATCCTTGGGTGAGAATTTAAAAAACAATGTAAATAAATAAATAAATAAGCCCATAATTATGGTGACAGATTTTGACCTACCTCTCTAATTAATTGATGGAATGAGCAAACAAACAACCAAAAAAAAAAAATCAATCACTTTGATATGCACACATTTCCAAAAGGAAATAATATACTCCTCACCATTAACAAAAATCGATCCCAGATGAACTGCAGATCCTAATGTAAAAGGAAAAACAACATAGGTTCTAGAATATTAAATAACCTGGGCTAGGTAAAGATTTCTTAATGAAGTCCCTAAAGGGAGGAATTAATAAACTAGACTGAAGACACAAGTAATGAGTGAAAAGGCAAGTCTCAGAGTAGAAGATGGTATTCACAATACACATAACTAAACATGGGCATGAGTCCTGAATACATACAGAATTCCTACAGATCAACAAAAAACAAAGCACAAAAACCTACATATATTCACTAGGTAAACAGAAAAAAAAACTCTAAGTATTTCACAAAAGAGACTATCCAAATGGTCAATAAGCAAATGAAACAGTGCTCAACTCATTAATCATCAGAGAAATGTAACCAAAAAGCAATGCCACCAAAATGGTGAAAACTAACAATATCAAATATTGTGAAAGTGTGGAGTCCTGGAAACTCTCATAGTACAGTAGAGGAATATAAACTGCCACAGCCATTTTGGTTAACCATTTATCATTATATAGTATAGTTCCATGTATACCCATACATTATGACCCAGAAATTCTAGTCCTAGATATAGACCCAACAGAAATGCATGCACATTAGCAGAGACATATATAAGAAAATTCATACAGCAGTTCATAATAGCCTCAAACTGAAACAGCCTAAATGCTCATTAATATAAATTGTGGTACATTTCTATAATGGAATACCATCCTATCTAATAAAAGAGTAATATGCTAATTGACCATACCTTTGCTATGCCCACAGCCAATCAGGAGTGATATGCCCACAGCCAATCAGGGGTGATATGCAAATTAACCCAGCAAATATGGCAGTATATTGGCATATGCGGGGGGAGGCAGCACCCTATGCCTCGGAGAGGATCCAAGGGGACATGAGCTGATGGCGGGTGGCAGTGCCCTAAGCCTCCAGCAGGGTTCAAACTACCCATCACCCTGGGAAGAGGCCAGCCCGAGCAAAGACCCTCCATGGTGATCATGGGGCTGGGTGAACAGGAAAAGCAGAGTTGAGACCTGCGATCGCAATCAAGGAGGAACTGGACAGGCAGAGCCCAGACCTGCCATCACTATCATGGGGTGGGGCCAACTGGACAGGCCCAGCCGAGACCCACGATCGAGATCACGGAGCGAACTGGCCAGGCAGAGCCCAGACCTGCCATCACTATCATGGGGTGGGGCCAACTGGACAGGCCCAGCCGAGACCCACGATCAAGATCATGGAGCGAACTGGCCAGGCAGAGCCCAGACCTGCCATCACTATGATGGGGTGGGGCGAACTGGCCAGGCAGAGCCCAGACCCACAATCGTGATCAGGGGGGAACTGGACAGGCAGAGCCGAGACCGGCGATCGCGATCAGGAACTGGACAGGCAGGGCCCAGACCTACGATCGCGATCACGGGGGAACTGGACATAGCTGAGACCCATGATCGTGGGGGATCGTGAAAACGGGGATCTGGACAGGCAGAGCCCAGACCCGCCATCCCGATCATGGGGTGGAGCGAACCGGACAGGCAGAGCCTGAGACCAGTGATGGTGATCACAGAGTTAACTGGACAGGCAGAGCCCAGACCCGCGATGGCAATCACAGGGGAACTGGAGAGGCAGAGCCCAGACCCACCATGTGATCACAATCATGAGGAACTGGACAGGCAGAACCAAGACTGCCATGGTGATCATGGAGCCAACTGAACAGGCAGAGCCCAGACCCGCACCGCAATCACCGGCGAACAGGAGAGGCAGCCCTGCAAGTTCAGGCAAAGAAGCCTCTTCGCTGACCAACCTGCGCCTGGGACCTCTTTGGGTGTGTGGTACAGAGTCTAGGGCCTCTAGCTTGCAGCCATGGGAAGTCTCTTTCCCTAGCGTTAGGAGCACCAGCCCAGGTCTACCCAGCGGCCTGGTCCTGACTGTGGGGGTGAGTTACTGCAGGCTGGGGTTTGATCCCCATGCATTAGCAGTAGGAGACCAGTGCCTTTGTTATTCCTGTGTGTCTGGATTTTAACTGGACAAATGCCCTGGGGTCCCCGTGGTCAGTTTAGCAAAATATTTTAGGAGGAGAATTCTGTCTGGGTTTCCTCAAATTCCCTCAACCCCTACTCACCCCTCTGTAAAGGCACAGAACAAATGAGGCCCTTAAATAGAAATCAGAGGTCTCCAGCAACAGTGGGCCTGTCTCATCACAGTCATTTAGACTGGATGGCATTTGAGTATTTATCTAGGCACCATTATAGGGAAACACAAGCTCAAATCATGATCTCTGCCCTTAAAATCTTATTAGAGCAAGTGGATGATAAAAGCGTAGTAATGACATCAGAATGTAAGGCAACAATACAGAGAGGAACAGAGGCATTTGCTAGGATGATTTTCCAATAATCAGTACAAAGAGTATTTGCTATGAATTAAATAAAAAAATATGTGTGGAAGTAGCTGCTTCATGAGTATGGCATCCCTTCCTATTTTAAAGGAAGCTGAGTTCCACATGATTTGTGTACTATGCTATGATATCTGAGGCACAGGACAAGGGAGGCCCTAAGTATACTATGCTTTGATATTTGAGTCATTCTTTATTGTTCAATGTAATTTATTTCTGTATGCCTCAGTTTTATAATAGTTAAAATACTAGAATAAAACATATTGCTATAAAATATTACTAGAAGATCAAACGATTAGGTGAAGTTTATTGTTATTTTCGATAAATGAACAAAATCTCTGGTATGATAAAGTAATAGGTATTACATAAATATTCAGATAGGGAGACCTACAGGCTTGATTATAAGTGAGGCTTACTATCACAACCCAAATTTATTGCTTAAAAAAAAAAAAGCAGTGAGCCAACTAGAAACTGAACCAAATATAAGCCCTTGAAGGGCAAATGTAAATTGGATAAGCTTTGCTATTACAAGAGCAAGAAGAAAAAATTCAGATGCAAGAATGAAAACCACATTGCATCCACTCTAAGTAGCTGTTAAAGAAAAAGAATGGTATACTATGACAATACTTAATACAGATTGAAAAGACATTTGTTAAAAGAGATCTCTTAGGGTAGGTGATATTTCAGTTAATATTTTTAAATGTGAAGAGGTTAGCTAGATAAGAAAAAGGTGTAGGGGTCCTGAATTGCAGAGGGTGCAGGCAGGGCTGAGGAACACACCCCCTCCATGCACAAATTTCGTGCACCAGGCCTCTAGTCCTATCTAATAAAAGAGTAATATGCAAATCAGTTGGGACACCCTCACAGTAACAACCGAATAGCAGGCTGCTTGGTGTGACAAAGCCAACAAGGGGATCAGTGAGAGACAACCAAACAATTGAACAGCAGGCTGTGTGAGTTGACCAGGCCGGCAGGGGGGTTAGTGAGGGACAACCAAACAACTGAACACAGGCTGTGTGAGTTGACCAGGCCGGCAGGGGGTTAGTGAGGGACAACCAAACAACTGAACAGCAGGCTGTGTGAGTTGACCAGGCCGGCAGGGGGTTAGTGAGGGACGACCAAATGACTGAACAGCAGGCTGCATGAGGCAACCAGGCTGGTGGTGGGGGGGGGCAGTGAGGGGCAACCAAACAACCAAACAGCAGGCGGTGTGGGGCAACCAGGCTGGCAGAGGGGACAGTTAGGGGTGAGCAGGCTGGCAGGGTGGGGGGCAGTTAGGGGTGACCAGGCTGGCAGGGGAGGCAGTTAGGAGCGACCAGGTTAGCAGAGGGGGGACAGTTAGGGGTGACCAGGCTGGCGGGGGTGGGGGACTAAGTTAGGAGTGATCAGGCTGATAGGCAGAGGTGGTTAGGGCTGATCAGGCTGGCAGGGTGGGGGCAGTTAGGGCAATCATGCAGGCAGGCAGGTGAGCAATTAGGAGCAAGCAGTCCCGGATTGGAGAGGATGCAGGCTGGGCTGAGGAGACCTCCCTCCCATGCACGAATTTCATGCACTAGGTCTCTAGTGTAGCAATAAAAGAATAAAACTAGAGTTAACAAAACTAGTAATTCACAAACATAATGTTGCAAGAACTAAATTAGGCATCAATGAACATATACTGTGTGAATCCATTTATATACAGTTCAAAATTGGCAAAATTTACCTGTGCTATTATAATAGTCATTCATTTTGGAAAAAGGTAATGACTAGGAGAAGATATAGCATGGCTCTGGTTTACTCAAATTTTTGTCTGGATAGTGCTCATTTGTGATAATTCAATGAGTTATACTTCAATGGAAAAGTTCTAAAACATTATGTAACAGATGAGCAAATTTCAGGGATTAATTTTTCCTTCTTAAGGCTTATAAGCACAAAAATGATAAAACAAGTTATGTATTAAGATAGGTTTATGCAGCTGACAGAAATCAATGTTTCTCCAAACTTAAAATAAAAGTTATAGATACTGTCTAACAATACAGTTGAAGTGATTTCAAATATAGTACTGAGTTGGGTAATATTCTCTAGAAATATAAAAAATTTCTAAATTGTTACATTTTCACTTTCACCTTCTTTCTAAATCTCCAAATGTTTTTACAGCCACATTTACTCAGAAGTCTTTAGTAACAAAATTTTGTGGTTAAAACAAGATTATTGCCTACTCCTCTTCATATCAAATGACTTCATTTCCCAAACTACACAGCAAATGGGGTATTAGAAATATTGAAAAATCTCCCTAAATCTCAGTGGCATACATTCAGTCTCCATATATAATTACTATTTACTGAGTACCAATTATATGACAGCACTGTGATAAATGCTTTATATTTGTTATCTGTAAAATATGTAACAATTGAGCAAGAGAAGCTACTTACAATCCCATTTACAGATAAGCAATCAAACTCAAGAACTAACTTTTCATAAAGCTATTAAAGGACAGAGCAGATATTCAAATCTAGGTCTTACCTGAATGTGCTATTTCCATTTTCTCTATTATTTCCCAAAAGTCTCCTTTAATATATTATTTTCATTTATAATATTTTAAATGAGCATGTTTGCCAAATATTATACAAATATTTTACCACTCAACTCCACTGCATACAGTTCCACTGAAAATAATACAAGATACATACTTCATGTAGAAGTTGGAAAGAATACATATAAAGAAAAAACAAGCCTCTTCAGAGGTTCTACATATATGAAGAACTATGTTTAAAGAAGTTCTGTCCCACAATTTGAGCCTATTTCTACATTACAGAAAAATGTTCCACATTTATGAAAATTTTCAGGGCAAATTTCAACTTATTTGGAAAATAGTAACGGCATTACTAGAAATGGCATTTTAAACAAAAAGATTGACCTTCTGAAAATTTAACAATTATCTCTTCAGTATTTTTCTCCCTGGTCTAAGATTTGCTATGATGAGTGCTCCATATGTTAGCAATATAGAAAATTCATCACCATTAAGACGTACCTCTTCTGAGTCCTGTGATTTGGTGGTTTCTTCATTTAAAACATATTGTCCTCTATAAAACTCTCTAATCCTTAGGTTTAATGTTTCAGTTTCCCTTTTCAAGCTCTCATAACTTGGCAGTGGTTTAATGGCTGTATCTGAGGCCCTGAAAGGCAAAGATTCATCCAAGCTGTCCTGAGATTCCCGCAAGGTGAGGGAATGACTATCTGGGTCAGAATTTATGTCATCTTCATCAAGCTCTTCTTCTTTAACCAGAGGGACTGATGAGGGTTTTAGACACACAGAAGCATAATTCTGGCCATACAAAAACCTTAAAGTTTCTTCTGTCTTCCACTCAATCAAAGTCTCCTTCAGAACTTTAAGTAAATTTGCCTTTGCAACTTCAGGACACACCTGCACTGAACTAGAGGGTGATTTACAAACTTGGTTTGATTTAACAAATTTCCTCTTAAAATGCTCAGCACTTTTCTTACTTATGCCTACTAAAGTTATTTCTGAACTATTGTATTTCTTTTCAGGAATTTCTAAAGCATCTAATTTTTCTCTTGAAGGACTATTTAAAGAAACCTGAGTATTTACTTTCTGTAAAGGAAGTTCGCAAGTAGCAGCTTTCTCCTGACTACCTAATCTGCAATTGCCTAACTGCTCAGTAACATTTATTACTGCCTGTTCTTTGTCTTCTTGCTTGAAGTTAGATTTTTGACAAGCTTTCTTTTTCGTGATGCTTTTTTTGTGCAGTTGTTGCCTTACACCCGTTGCATTTGGTTTGTTTCCTGGTAGAATGGAGGAAACAAAGTCTTGCTCATTATCACTGCTACTATCACCATGAGTGCTAGAAAAATTAGATTCATACTGCTTCTCAATATGTCCAGGATTGTCAACATCTGATGTTTTAATGGCCTTACTGCATAACTGTACTTCTTCTCCAGAATGGCCACTGTAGAAGAAAGAAACAAATTATCTGTAACAGAAAAGCAGAATGGTCCCATGTATTTACACTTTGTACCTTTCAAGGTAGATATTTTTATTCCCTATGCAAAGCCTTACTTTAGGCTTAAATAAATATAAGCTGGTACACATACCATTACACACACACTTCAGACAAAAGTTATAATAATTACATAATTTCTTCAGTTCTTATTTATCCAATATAATTATCTTCTTTCCTTGTCCTTTCCCCTTATTATTTTAAAATGTTAAAAGAGCCCTGACCAGTGCTGCTCAGTGATTAGCACATTGGGCCTAAGCACCAAAGAGTCACGGGTTCAATTCCTTGATCAAGGGCACATACTTGGGTTGCAGGTTCAACCCCGCCTGGTTGGGGCAAGTGCAAAAAGCAACCAATCAATGTCTCTTTCACATCAATGTTTCACTCTCTCATTCTCTCTCCAACCCCTCCTTCCCTTTCTTCCACTCTCTCAAAATAATAAATAAATAAATAAATAAGAATAATAGCAACAACAACAAAACAACTTACTGATTTATTTATTTTAGCCTGCTCCATTTCTGTTTCTAATATCCTTTTTTTAAAAAAAGGGTTTCTTTTGAAAACTTCATTGCTGATTTCTCAAACAAGCAACAAAGCATATATTTTTATACATGTACACACACACAAACACAAACACACACACACACATTACAAAAAACTTTGTTTAGGCTTTGAAAGATCTTATGTAATAAAAGTAATATGCAAATTGGCCATACCTCTGCTACACCCACAAGCCATGCGCACCAACCAATCAGGAGCGAATATGCAAATAAACACCAACCAAGATGGTTGTGGCCACTGAGAGCAGGAGGGAGGCTTGGGTTTCCCCAGCAATGGAGGAAGCCAAGCTTTCTGCCTGCACTTGCCAGCGTAGGCTTCCACTCAATGCTATAAAGTTTCAAATCTCAATTGAAATGGCAGCAGCAGAAGTCTTGGCTCTGCTCCAGGCTACAAAGTTTCAATTGTAGAACATAAATTAATCCCAGATACCAGGGCCTCCACTTGGGTTGCTGAGGGGTGTGGCCGACCTGCAAACCACCACAGGCCTTTTGCCCAGGCCGCCCCACGCCCCAAGGGAACCCCTACCCTGATCCTGGACATCCTTCAGGACAAACCAGCTGGCCCCCACCTATGCACCAGGCATCTATCCTATCTAATAAAAAAGTAATATGCAGATAGATCATCACTCCAACACACAAGACTCCCATGTGGCCAAAGATTCTGCCCCCATGTGGACACAAGATGGCCAGCAGGGGAGGGCAGTTGGAGGGACCAGGACTGCAGGGGAGGGCAGTTAGGGGTGACCAGGCCAGCAGGGGAGGGAAGTTGGGGGTAACCAGGCCTGCAAGAAAGGGCAGTTGTGGGGGACCCAGGCCTGCAGGGGAGAGGAATTGGGGGGAATCAGGCCTGGATGGGAGGGCAGTTAGGGATGACCAGGTCTGCAGAGGAGGGCTGTTTGGGGGGACCAGACCTACAGGGATGGACAGTTGAGTGGGAGCAGGCCTTCAAGGGAGTACAGTTGGGAGGGAGCAGGCCTGCAAGGGAGGGCAGTTGTGGCCAATCAAGCCTGCAGGGGAGGGCAGTCAGGGGTGACCAGGCCAGCAGAGGAAGGAAGTTGGGGGCAAACAAGCTGGCAGGGGAGCAATTAGACATCAATCAGGCTGGCAGGGGAATGGTTAGGGGGTGATCAGCCTGGCAGGCAGAAGCAATTAGAGGCAATCAGGAAGGCAGGCAAGTGAGCATTTGGGGGCCAGGAGTCCTAGATTGTGGAAGTGATGTCTGGCTGCCCCTGAGGGGTCCCAGATTGGAGAGGGTTGGAGAGGGTGTAGGCTGGGCTGAGAGCACCCCCACCCCGTGCAAAAATTTTGTACACCGGGCCTCTAGTATAAACATAAAAAGAGATGTTTAAACATTTTCCAACTCTAGTTGATAGTAATACAAAAAGTTCCAAAAAATAAAAAACACAAGAAAGTCATTCATAATAAAAAATAAAGTTGAAAAGTCATCATTTATCAATGAAAGACATTTATATTTTAAACTCTAGAATTACAACATAATGCTAACAATAAAAACAAGTTTTCCCTTTGCCTATATTTCTTCAATTTTTAGGTTTCAAAAAGGTTAAGAATTATGAATGAGTGGAAGCAAAGAGTAGCTTTGTCTATACAACCTTGAGGTAAAGAAGGATAGGTAAGCAGTTATTCTTATGCAAATGAAACAATAAAAACTTTAAAGATCCAAATGAGGAGAATTTTGGATCAAGAAGCATGTACAGGGTAGTGAATGTATGGAAACTATACTTTCAACCTAAAACTGCTCCTCCAAAAGGCTATTACATTTTTAGAAATTATTTTTAAAAATGAAGTAAAAGAATGAAGCAGTTTAATAAAAGCATGTGGAATTGGGAAGTAAAAGAAGAAAACCAGAGTTGAAGGTAAGGTTGTAAATGTAAATAAACCCCAGCCAAGAAATGGAGAAAAGATGCCAAGTTTATTCAGTAGCAGATATAATTTTTTAGTTAGAATCTAGTCTATATTATCAGGGACTTGTCTCTTGTAAATATAATTTAAAAAAAATAGAACAAACTTTCATATATTTCAGACTCCCTGGATTTGAAGTTATTATGTTTTTCTGTATTACTTTGAGCTATAAATTAAAGAAATACATTAATAAGTCAGTATCTCTCACTTATGGCTCAAGTCCAGGTAGTGACTAATAACCAGGGAAATTTATTCTCAGAGATAAAAGGACATGTTTTAAGAGATGGTTAAGGTTGGGAAAGCAGCATCATGAGGGGATTTTAGGGTGAAAATAATCACAACTTGGAACCTCTATTAATGCTTTAGATACACTTTCAAATGATTAAATAACAAATACATTAATGTTTTGAAATTCTATAAAATAAGACTATAAAAACCTTTCAATAAATGTTAATTGGCACAATCTAGTTGACAAAGCAGCATATTATCTCAGATGGAAGCTGTGTTTGAATCATATTTCAACAGGTTCAATTAGACTTTCTTAGTAGAAAGAGCTGTACAATAAATCATACAGAGCAAACACATCATCTTACCATCAGAAAAGAAAAAGCTGTACAAGGCAAATATTTCTTTGTGTGGGCTAGAATGGCCACTTACATAATGCATCAGTACAGAAAGTCTAAGAGCCCATATCACCTGGTTTACTCTTAATGTTTTTATTAACATGAATATATAGAAGGTAAGTGATACTGATTCAACCATACCTTTGTCCCTCCTGTAGCAGCTGAAAATCAGGGTGCCTGTGACAAACACACAGAAATAGAAAATTGAAGGTAACTGATATGTTAAACACATTCAAGTGTTTACTATAATTACATTGGATAGAAAACAAAGATTTTTTAAAAGAAAAAATTAAGGGATAAAGTACTATGAAACTCATCCACAAGAAATCTGGATTAATATCTCTACCCAAAATTTACTAATATTTTAGGACTAAGTTCAAATTCCATGAGCCCAAATAAAAGTTTCCCTGTCTAACCTGCTAATGTAAGTCACTCCCTCCTCTAAATTACAAAGTATGTACAATTAATGTCTATTAATCATGTCCTCTTCTATGAACTAAAACTAGAATATTATCTAAATGTCCTACTTTTCATGTTTCATTCTGATTTCTTAAATAAACCACAAGCTCTTTGAGGGCAGATATTATAGAAGCTCTTGTATTTCCTTTATATGATTAATAAATTTTTTGCCCTGATTTCTGAGAAAGCAGTTATAGTATAGATGTAAACTATGTATACAGATGGTTTAATTTAACTCAAGGAAAAATTTTGTCAGTTCATTTCAACTTGATCTATAGATTCAATGCAATCCAACCATAATCCCAGCAAATTATTTTGTTGATGTCAATAAATTTATTCTAATGTTTTTATGTAGAGGCAAATACCCAGATTAGTTAACACAATATTGAAGGAGAAGAACAAAGTTGGAGAACTAATATTATCTGACTTCAAGTCTTACCAGCCTATCTAATAAAAGAGTAATATGCAAATTGACCATTGCACCAACACACAAGATGGCTACCCCCATGTGGTCAAAGATGGCTGCCCCCATGTGGATGCAAGATGGCCACAAGATGGCCAGCAGGGGAGGGCATTTGGGGATAACCAGGCCAGCAGAGGAGAGCAGTTGGGGGGAACCAGGCCAGCAGGGGAGGGCAGTTGGGAGGGACCAGGCCTGCAATGGAGGGAAGTTGGGGGCAATCAGGCCTCAGGGGAGGGCAGTTAGTGGTGACTGGGCCAGCAGAGGAGGGCAGTTGGGGGAGACCAGGCTTGCAGGGGAGGACAGCTGGATAACCCAGGCCTGAAGGAAAGGGCAGATTGGGGAATCAGGCCTGCAGGAGAGAACAGTTAGGGGCAACCTGGCCAGCAGGGGAGGGCAGTTAGGGGTGACCAGGCCTGCAGGGGAAGGTAGTTGGAGGGGGATCAGGCCAGCAGGGGAGAGCAGTTGGGGGCAACTAGGCCAACAGGGGAAGGCAGTTGTGGGTGATCATGCCAGCAGAGGAGGGCAGTCAGGGGCAACCAGGCTGGCAGAGGAGTGTAGTTAGGGGTGACCAGGCCTATAGGGAAAGGTAATTGGAGGAGACCAGGCTTGCAGGGGAGGGCAGTTAGGGGCAATCGGGCTGGCAGGGGAGCAGTTAGGTGTCGATAAGGCTGGCAGGGAGTGGTTACGTGGTGATCATGCTGGCAGGCAGAAGGGATTAGGGGCAATCAGGCAGCAGGCTGATGAGTGGATGGGAGCCAGCAGTCCTGGATTGTGAGAGGGATGGCTGGGCTGAGGGACAACCCCACTCATGCACAAATTTCGTGCACCAGGCCTCTAGTAAAGCTATAACACTCAAGATAGTATGGTTATTGGAGAAAGAACAGATAAATAGGTAAGTAGAATAGAATAGAAAGTTACAGAAATAGACCCATCCTATATAATAAAAGTCTAATATGCTACATGTCCAGTTGTCCAGTTGGCCGTTTAACCAATCAGAGTGTAATATGCTAATAATATGCTAAGGCTTCTCAACCACTCACTATGACATGCACTGACCACCAGGCAGCAGACAGCTGACCAGTCAACCAGTCACTATGATGTGCACTAACCACCAGGAAGTAGATGCTCCAAATGATAAGTCAGCTTGCTGCTGAGGTCTGGCTGATTGGGACTGAGAGAGATGGGCCAGACACACCGTGATGCTCTCCCATGGTCCCTCCCCAGCTTGCCAAACTCCCATGTCCCTCCCCAGCTCTGATCATGGACCCGTGGGGTCCCTCGGCCTGGCCTGCACCCTCTTGCAATCAGGACCCCTCGAGGGATGTCAGAGAACCAGTTTTGGCCCAATCCCACAGGCCAGGCCAAGGGACACCACTGGTACACAAATTCGTGCACCAGGCCTCTAGTGTGAATATAATCAACTGATGTCTAACAAAGAAGCAAAGGTAACAAATACAAGGGAGAAAAGAAAATCTTTCCAACAAATGGCACTGAAACAACTGGACATCTTTATGCGAAAAAATCTGGACACAGATCTTACAGCCTTGCAAAAATAACCCAAAATGAATCACTGACCTAAATGTAAAATGTGAAAGTGTAAAACTACTAGAAGATAACAAAGCAGACAACTTAGATGACTTCTTTGATCTGACACCAAAGACATGATCTATGAGAGAGAGAAAAAGAATTGAAAAGCTGGATTTAATTAAAATGAAAAATTTCTGCTCTACAAAAGATACTGTCAAGATAATAAAAAGACAAGCACAGAGTAAGAGAAAATAATTACAAAAGACATATCTGATAAAGAACTGTTATCCAAAATAGAAAAAAACTCCCAAAATACAACAATAAGAAAACAAACAATGAATTAAAAAATGGGCCAAAGAACTTCACAGATACCTCACCAAGGAAGACACACAAAAGAAAAAGAGCCCAGCCAGCAGGGCGCAGCGGCTGAGCATCAATCTATGAACCAGGAGGTCATGGTTCAATTCCTGGTCAGGGCAGATGCCTAAGTTGTGGGCTGGATTCCCACTATGGGGCATGCAGGAGGCAGCCGATCAATGATTCATTGTTGATGTTTCTATCACTCTTTCATTCTCCCTTCCTCTTTGAAATCAATAAAAACATATTAAAAACAGAACAAAAAGTAAAAAAAAGAGTCCTGGCTGGTGTGGCTCAGTTGGTTGGAGCACTGTCTCTACACCAAAAGGTTGCTGATTTGAGCCCCAGTAGGAGGCAACTGATTGATGTTTCTCTCTCTCTTAGCTCCCCTTCTTCTCTCTCTCTCTCAAAAAAAAAAAAAAAGAAAGAAACAAAAACAAACATATACAAATGGCAAATAAACATATACAAAGATGCTCTACATCATGTCATCAGAAAAATTAAAATTAAAATGAAGCACCATTGTATACCTATTAGAATAGCCTACATTCAGAACACTGACAAAATCAAAGGTTCTAAATCTTTGTGTCCCCCCAGACCTCAAATTGACATGTTACATCCTAATGCCCAGTATTAAGAGGTGAGGACTTTGGGCGGTGATTAGGCCATGTTGGCAAAGCCATCGTATATGGGATTATAAACAACACCAGAAAGATCCCTTCCCATTCCACCATGTGAGGCTATAACCAGAAGTCTGCAACCCCAAATAGGGTCCTTACCTAATCATCCTGTCATCCCGATCTCAGACTTCAAGCCTCTCTATTATAACTATGAGAAAAAATTACTGTTGCTTATATGTCACCCAGTCTGTGCCATTTTGTTATAGTAGCCTGGAGAAACTAAGACATGCACCAAAGACCTTAACAGAGACCTCACCAAAGAAGACATACATACACTAAATAAGCATATGAAAAGATGATCCACCTCATATGACATTAGAAAAATGCAAATTAAAATAAAAATGAAATAGCACACCACACCTATTATCATAGCCAAAATCCAGAACACGTCAAAGCGGAATTGCTGGTGGAATGCAAAATAGTAGAGTACTCTGGAAGACAATTCAATGATTTCTTTTTTAAAAAATATTTTTATTGATTTTTCACAGAGAGGAGGGAGAGGAATACAAAGTCAGAAACATCGATGGGAGAGAAACATCGATCAGCTGCCTCTTGCACACTCCCTACTGGGAATGTGCCCACAACCAAGGTACATGCCCTTGACCGGAATCGAACCTGGGACCTTTCAGTAGGCAGGCCGATACTCTATCCACTGAGACAAACCAGTTTCAGCCAATTCAATGATTTCTTACAATACTGACCATATTCTTACCATACAACCCACAAATTATGTGCGTTGACATTTATCCAAAGGAGTTGAAAACTTATATCCATATAAAAACCTGCACATGGATATTTATAATAGCTCTACTCAGAACTGCCAAAACTTGGAAGCAACTAAAATGTCCTTCAATAGATGAATGGATAAATAAACTGTGCTATATCCAGACAATGGAATATTATTTAGCACTAAAAAGAAATGAGCCATCAAGCTATGAAAAGACATGGAGGAAACTTAAATGCATATCACTAAGCGAAAGAAGCTAGTGTGAAAGGCTATATACTGTTAGTAATTCCAACCATATAATATTCTGGAAAAGGTTAAACTATGAAGACAGTAAAAGATCAGCAGTTGTGGGGGTGGAGATAGGGAGGGGGGAAAGGACTAGGTGGAGCGCAAAGGATTTTTAGGGCCTGATATTATCAATGGTGGATACAAGCCATTATACATTTGTCCAAACCCATAGAATATACAACACTGAGAGTGTTCCCTAATGTAAACCACGGACTTTAGGTGATAAGAACATGTTGGTGTAGGCTCATCAAACGTAATAAATGTACCATTTTAAAGGAGGAGGCTGCTAATGGGGGAGGGTATGATTTATGTGGGGGTAAGAGGCATATGTACCTTCTTCTCCATTTTATTGTAAACCTAAAATTACTCTAAAAAGTTAATTGTTAGGGGGAAAAAAGTAAATATAAGGAAGCAGTATGTATTAAAGAGAAGCTAAGACACTGAGCATAAATTCCATTTAAAGGACAAAATAGGGCTGCAATGAAGATCATATTACAAAAACCTTCAATTAAAAAACATCAAGTTAAATGGCTAGAAAGAACCAGAAATCATTTGAGTTATGGCATTTAAAGACAACCAGAGAAAAATGTCAGTTACAAGTATCTATATACATATATATATAAAAGCCTAAGTAACCGAACGACTGAATGACTGGTGGACTGGTCGCTATGACATGCACTGACCATCAGAAGGCAGACGCTCAATGCAGGAGTTGCCCCCTGATGGTCAGTGTGTTCCCACAGCCACACTCCCTTGGCCTGCCAACCTCCCATGGTCCCTCCCCAGTCCTTCTCCCCAATTCCCCCAGGCCAGCCAACTCCTGCAGTCCCTCTCCGAGGTGGGCCAGCCCTGAACGCTCCAATGACAAGACAGCCCTGATTGGCCCAATTGCTGCCCAGGCCAAGAGACCACACCCATGCAGGAATTCATGCATCAGGCCTCTAGTTTTTCTATATAATTAAGACACCACAGCATCAACCATATACCTCTTACCTAGATAACCCATTCTGCTTTTGTTCAGTTTTAAGCATAGGAGACACTGCAGGCTCCCTTGGCAGTCCTCTTCTTGGCCATGGGAGGCACTGCTAACTGACCAAGGCTTTTTCCCACTGTACTCCTTTTCAGTGCCACACACCAGAAGGCATACAAGATGAAACCAGTATTTGGCATCTCTACTCTAGAGATTGCTCTGCAGTTCAGGAATTTCCCCAAAAGATAATAAAAACATTTAAAAGGAAAAGACAGAATAAGGCAATGGCAGTGAGTTGCCTGAGAGTAAAAATTTAATCTATTTTTTCCCCTTCCTTAAAGTCCCTCTGCCAATTGAGGAGTATCCTTTCCCAATCATCCAAATTATTCTGTTTACCCTACTTCTTCCCACTCACTAAAACTGTAATCATAAAAGCTACCATGGTTTGGTGTTTCTCAAAGAAAACAAATGACATTGCTTGGGTGGTGATTAGCCTTGACTGCTACAGGAATATTTATAACTCCCATGTAGAGTTTCTTTTTGGCCTAACTAATACACTAACGTTTACAATTGTGTTTTATTCCCGGTTGACTACATTCTCCCACTTCCACTTGTAGTTCTCTCACTCTTCTTATCACATGTCCAAGTCTTCATGTCTAAAATTAGGAAGGTCCGGTAACATGTAACTGTCTGGCATTTGGTCCTATCCTGGAGTCTGAGTATCACTACAGGAAAGAAAATATGTGCAGATACAGTGATTCTCAATTGGATTTTTTACACTAAATGGCTAACCTGAAAATTAAGAGATATATTCCATCATTTAACAATTCCTAATTATGTAAAATTATGAACTATTATATGTATGGACTATGTGGGGTATGGTTATACAAAAAATAGTTTCCTCTTCTTAAGGATCTTATAATTTAGTAGAAGGAAAACACATGTTCTAAGAGTTTTACAAATATTAATCCTCTACTATCATCCCATTACAGATACAAAGACTGAGTAGCAAAGTTATTTGCTGAAAGTCACACAACTCATAATTGGTAAAGCCAGGAATCAAACCCAGAGAGCACGGCTCATGAGAAATACACTGCGCATCACATAATTCAAGATAGTACCAGGAGGGGTGTATGAGCTGCCTCAGGAAATTAGAGAATTTTTAAACACTTCCTGCTGAGCTAATGAAGAAAACCTTCAGATTTAGCTGGGTCTATCAAGATAGATACAGTTTGCATAGTAAGGCATTTGAAGCTAATCCTGTGAATTTTACTTGGATGTTTTACTTCACAAACCTCTCCCTTTTCCTCTTTCCTTTTGTATGTTTTCCTTTTAGCAAATGTATCCTATCTTTTAAACCCTGTTCTTCAATCATACAGCCCTGCCTCCTTTCAATGTAAGCCTTATTCATAGAAATCTGCATTCATCATTTTTAATTCCCTATTTCCTATTCAATCATCAACCCTCTGCCTCCTGGAATTTGTAGGCATTACTCTACTAAAATAACTCTAGATAACATAACTAATTACTATAGGACTACTAAATTTAATTGGTATTTTTCAGGATTCTTTTCCTTTTTAAAACAGAGGGAAAAGAATCAATATGAAAACATCATTAAAGAAGAAGAAAATAGGAATAAACCATAAAGCAAGGCCTTGGTGAGAGAACGGAATCAGTAAGTTAGAGGCAGTACATTAGCAATAAGGAGGCGGAGAAATGAGAGAGCATACAAAGAAAATAACGTTGAAGGAGATTCTGCTATACGCCCTCAACTGTTCCAGTTAAGTAGTAGATTAAATTGTGCACTATGAGTTGGGAATTAGGTTCAAAGTTTAAGGAGAGGGAAAAAAGGTTTGAATATATGAGAGTTAGTAGCAAGAAACAAAGTTGGGGGTGTTGTGGTAGAGGGATTGAACAAAAAGAAATATAGAGAACTCATGGACACAGACAACAGTATGGTGATGGTAGGGGATAGGTAAAAGTAGAAGAGGGCATAGAGGGGATAAACGGTGTTGTGGGGAGGGAGAAGAAACAAAGGGAAAACAACAACAACAGATGAGCACACAGTTGAGAAGAGACAGAATGAACAGGAAACAGGACCAAAGAATGAACAGAGAACAGGTTCTGGGCCAGACAAATCTAGGTTTAAGTCTGAAATCAATATATTAGCTAAGTGTGAGTGACTAAATCTTTAGGGTGAGTTACTAAACCTTTCTGAGCCTCAGTTCCACTATCAACATGGTGGGTAGCAATATTTCCCCAGGGATGTTGTGAGACAATAAGACATCTTGTCTAAAGTGCTAAAGGTCTTATTTGAGGACTTTACCCAATAATGTTCAGCAAAAACTTAAGCTCAGGGGAAAAAAAGGATGACATGTGAAGGTGGACATTGTAGAAGGTTAAGGGAGAAAGAATCTGGGATTACTTGAGAGGACAATACTGTAAGTGATAACTGTAGAACTCAAGAAAACAAATTTAACGAGGGTCTGCCAACCTAGAAGAAGAAAGCTAATGTAGAGCCAGAAGGTCAAAACGAGGTCACAAAGCACACTTAGGAGTGATAGCTATAGATGAGATAGAGGTTGTGGTCAGAGACGGAAAACACTTATTTCAAGATCTTGGAGGCAAAATAGTTCCAAATAATGAGGCTCAAGTATGGCTGAATGATGGGGAAATCAAAATGTAAACTTTATTCTAAATCATACATATAATTCAGGATAGTTTTATGAGAAATCTCCAGCTGCACAATGATATTGAGAAAAACACTGAGTTAAAAGAAAATTCAATCTCTAAAGAAGGCAAGGGGAAAATTAGAATATAGTAAGTGCCTATTATATGGTATGTAGATTTTTAAAAATTGTGATAAAATACATAACAAATTTTACCCTTTTAACTATTTTTCATTTTTAAGTGTACAGTTCAGTGGTATTAAGTACAATCATATTGCCCTTCAACTATCACCACCATCCATCTCTAGAACTTTTTCATCTTCCCACACTTTCTGCTACGTGGTTTTATATATCATGTCATTTAATCCTCACATAGCATAACTTTTTATAAAGGAGGAAATGGAAGCTTTCAGAGGTTAGCTGGCTTCCTAAGATTACTACAGCTAACAAGTAGAACATCTAGGATCTGAATTTAGGTTTTTCAAAGTCTAAGCTCTTTCTACAACATGCTGCCTCTAATCAAAGTCAGAAAATACCCCAAAAGTTGTAAGAATACTATCTTTGCTTAATCCCTGTTGTAAAAACTCAATATAGTTTACAAGCTACTGTTTTCCAAATTTCCTTTGTTTCATTTTTCTGTCTATTGGTTAAAACAACAACACAATTAGTAAATATTGTTTCTAGATATTTTGAGTGATGTTAATACTCTCCCTGATTCCCAATCTATAAAATAGAAATAGTACCTAACACAAAAAATAAACTAAATTTAAATTTAATGAGGTATTGTCCCCCTCCCTTCCACTATCTCTAAATATCAATGGAAAAATATCCTCAGATGAGGATTAAAAAATAAATGAAGGAAATTCAAAAGTATTTTGTTTGTTAAAAGTGTCATTTTTCTTCTATTCCCTTTAAAGTTTTTGTTGCCATGGAGATTATTCTCAACTTAACTGAGAAAAGCTCAATTCAAAAAACAAAAATAAGTAATCATGTTAGTTAAGGGCATTATTTAATACCCTTCAAGCTTGTTCTTCATAAATGTTTTCATATTATTTTACTACAGTATAAATTAGATGATTAACTGTATAAATTAGATGATTAACTGTTATTTTAGCAAAGTAAATCTAAAACTAGAAAAACATACTGAAAAACCTTTTGTATGTATGTTTGTATGTACATCTGTTTATTGCTTAGAATATATATACTATATATATACTGGAGGCCTGATGCACAAAACTTCATATAAGAGTAGACCTTCCTTCCCCGGCTGCCAGAACTGGCTTGCCCCTGGTACCCGGGATCCGGCCTCTGTTCCAGCCACCAGCAGGCACCCAGGACCTGGGCAGCTTCCCTCCAGTCGCGGGCAAGCACCCGGGTCCCGAGCTCCGGCCTTGATTTGTCTGTAATGACGTCCAGAAGGACTTTCAGTCTAATTAGCATATTACCCTTGTATTATTATAAACCAACAGAAGCAACAGGCTACAATTGCTCCTTGTAGTGGGAATTCTTCAAATGTAATTTAAGACATGTTAAACTTTGTTTCAGAAAGTTTTTATTCTGTATATCAAGCAACAGAGTTGGCTGTTCAGGAAGAGGTTATAAAAGTTGTTCTGCAGAGGTTTTTGGCTTCCGCACATCTGAGATTGCACTATGTTTATTGCCAAGAAGTATGTGTGAAAATCCCCTAACCTGAGCCACATGATGGCGCTTTTAGCTCTGTCAGCATTAACCATTCTTTTCACGCCAATTTGATCTTTTAAATCACAATTTGATTCTGAACATGTCCTTCTTAGATTTAACTCCTGATTTTTTTCTGTTACAATTCAAGAAGTTTCCCTCTTTCAAAAATTTGTCAGAGCCTATAGGCAACCAAACAGAATTTATAAATGCAACTATGCAACTACCTAAATGAATATACTGTCTCAGAGCAACAAAACTGTCTGTGGTCTGTTTCTGGCCACCAAGCCTCTAACTCACAACATGAGAAGCATCATACTGCATCAGGACCCAGTTTTTGTCTCTGACGGGGCATCAGGAGTCATTTTGTGAAAAGCGCTACTGTTCTCCATGACATTAATATACACATATTTTTTCATACCTGAGTAATAAAAATGAGGGCCTAGAAAACATCCAAGGCCCTTTATGACTCCAAAGTCTGATAGAAATATGGAGCTAGTATGCATAAATTTGTATACATGTTTCTTGATCTATTTATACATTTTTTATTGTGATAGTGAGATTATAGTATAAAACAATCAGAAGTTTTGAGACATTATAGGTTTTAGTATTTTAGAATCTGGTGAATTAAGTTTATATTTGCTTTCACAGTAATCTAAGAAAGACCAAACTCTGTCAAATTCAGTATTCTATTTCCAAATGGTGTGTAATATCATGGTGTTCCCGCAGATGTCAACTTCAAGTTGTTCTGGACATAGAATAAAGCATTTCTGGTTCCTCATAATTTAAAAACTTTGATCCAATCCTTTATCAGTCTTCATCTTCACAAACTGAAGTAACTCTTATTCTAAATTCTTAAATAAGAGAGACTTTCCTACAAGGACAAGATAGTATAAGTTTCCCTGGTCTTATGCTAATCATTTAAATTTTTATTATTTTTATAAAGAAGATATTTCCTTACCTAGAAGACTTTCACAATAGCAGCAGACTGAGAACTGTAAAACTAAGGGAACTAAGACCACAAATGCAACTTTCTACTTTACAAATGAGGAAACTGAGGCTTAGTGTTGATAACAGACTTTGCTATGGTATAAGAAAAACCCTAAGCTACATGCAGCAAAGCAGTGCTCTTAAAACTGCAGATCAGGACCAACCAAGTCAGTGCCACCAACATTTTTAAAAAGCAACAGAGTACAAAATATCAGAGGCTTTTCATGTAGTGAAGATAAGTATTGTTTCATAAAACTTTTGTTTCAGTTATATGTATGTGATGAATCATAATGTAAAAGGCATTTATTATAGTAGTCAAAAATTTTGGAAGTCATTGCAATAAAATATTAATTCTTTGAATGGATTTTAAAATTTATTCTTATTTTAAAATTAGTATTGTTAAATAAGTATTCAATAATAAAGTAATATTAGTAATAAGATAACTATCATTAGCATGATTGTGATGTGATTTATTATGATGACTCACTTTTAAGCTAATAAAAATCTCTGCATTAAATACGAAATGCCTCCATTTAAAAGAAGCATTTTTCCTGCTTTAAAAGAAAATAGTTCTGAATATTATAACCCTGTATCATATTTGAATAGACTTTCTTTAAAATATCACATTCCTGTTGAGCTTATTATATGTGCAATAGCTAGACAAACTCTTAAAATATTGAATTCTAGAATTCTGATCATTAGCACATAACAATATCATTCTCTGTGAAAACACAGTGACCTCTAGTGGACTCATTAAATAAACTGACATAATCCTTGCCCATAAGAATTTAGGAATCAAGGTAACACTGACGCTTTAGGTATAAAATACACTGATATGGTTATATACTAAAAAGCATTATACATAAATAAGGGCTATAGTTGCACTATGTACAATATGACAGTGTATCTTATAGATTGGTACTTACAATCAAGTGGAATATGATGAAAGAATTCTGGCCTTTGTTCAGAATCTATCAATAGCTTAAGAAATAAATACTCTTTCTGAGCTTGATAGCGGATGGATTAAATTACCTCTAAGGATCCTTTTGGCTCTTTAATTATGATCCTTTCTTTAATTTATTTTGTACACCAATGCCAGATTAAATTCGTTTCAAAAACATCTGATGGTTCCCCAGGACTTGAGGACACATCAAACTTAGCTTGGCCCCTTGTTATCTATCATTATCTTCTATTTTTTCCCCAAAACATAACACCTTTTTTTTCAAGTGAGCTAATGTCCTCACTATCTACTTCCAACATCCCAACCCACTCCTGCAATTTATTTTCTCATATCTGCCTAGAGCTTCTTCTTGTGCAATGTTTTATTCTCACTACTTATAGAACAGGTCGCCATTAGAATAAGTACAAATTCGTTTCACTCATGGGTATTTATCTGGCCATCCCAATGAGATTTAAACTTACAGGTTGTACTTTATACATGTGTGTAATCTGCCATGTACTAAGCACACACTATACATTTTGAATGTAAACTCATTGATCTTAGATTAGGGAAACCAAGGCCATTTTCATGTTTCTATTTAATTTTTTAAATTTTTATTATTTTCAAAATATATTTTTATTGATTTCAGAAAGGAAGATAGAAAGGTGAGAGATAGAAACATCAATGATCAGAGAGAATTATTGATCAGCGGCCTCCTGCACCCCCTATTGGGGATTGAATCCGCAACTTGGGCATGTGCCCTTGACCAAAATCAAAACCGGGACCCTTCAGTACACAGGCCAAGGCTCTATCCACTGAGCCAAACCCGCTAGGGTCGTCTCTCTTTTTCAGTGAGGTAGAGATGTATATATAGATAGGTAAGGTAGAATTTTAAGAACCACAAATAAAAAGTGACAAGGTTTCATATTTCAGAAAAAGTGGGCATTCTGAACATAGGATGGCAAGATTTTAGAAAAAGATTAGAGGGAAGAACTGTTTTAAATTAGCTAAAGGAAGTAACTATGACTATATTTGAAGAAAACAGAGATGACAGAAAAGGTGGTTTGGTAAACAGTTTTGAAGCAGATATGATGATTGGCTAAATGAAAGGGCTAAATTTAAGTAGAGAGATATCTTTGGATGTAGGGGTAAAGACAATGTAAGGAAATAGTGGTTTTAACAGTGGGGAATGGACTATATTGCTGATGTTGGGCTAAGGAAGGTGATGGACAGCTCTGATGATAGAAATACTAAGAAAGGAGATAAAGAGTAATAGTTTAAAAGATGCTCAGCTTCCCAGTCAACTTGGACAATGCTACAATTTTTTACCCTCCAAACAAGGAAGTCGGACAGGCTAGTGGAGAAATGAGGAACAGTTTAGTCTTCCTTATGTTTAACTCAATTAACAAAGGCCATAGGGCGATATATTTCACATATTCTAGACCACACAGGAATGGATCATCAGGCAAAGGTGTCTGCCAACAAAGATACTGTCATCAGTACAATTAGGGCTAACTGAACCTCAGTAGCATCGTATTACACCGTTCATCAGATAAGACCAAAGTTTTGTTTTGTTCTTTTTATTTATTTAAAAATATATTTTATTGATTTTTCACAGAGACGAAGAGAGAGGGATAGAAAGTCAGAAACATCGATGAGAGAGAAACATCGATCAGCTGCCTCTTGCACACCCCCTGCTGGGGATGTGCCAGCAGCCACGGTACATGCCCTTCACCGGAATCGAACCTGGGACCTTTCAGTCCGCAGGCCGACGTTCTATCCACTGAGCCAAACCAGCTTCGGCTGTTTTGTTCTTTTTAGGTAAATATCTTTCATCGACTCACATCTCAGTACATTTATGTCATTGACTCTATTTAGAAAAGATCCTATTTTACCACAAGTAACAATGCCTAATATAAAAATATTATCAAACATGAATTACTTAGTATATTATCTCATTAAGCCTGTGTTTGGAATTTCTAAACAATATAGTTTAATTATATAACAATAATTTTTGTTACTGTTTTTATATTATTATGCCATTTGTCCCCACAATAATAAATTTTCTCTCAAATTCAGCAACTACTAAAATGTTGTAAATGCTTAAACATTTCCCAAGAGGCAAAATCCCAGGAATGTCCATAAACCTTTTTGCTAAAAAATTAATCTCAATTGGTGTTCTTTAAATTTATAAAATGTTATACTGATGTTTAATAAAGATTGACTAAATTAATAACCTGAACTCTTAAATCTTAGAACATAGTTTCCTAACAACAAACTGAGTTGAGTTAGATACCAAGATCCAGTATCTTCTGAAAAAATTTAACATTCTTACTCCAGGACTACTATATTAATAGAAGTATTAAAAGAAATAACTGGCTGAGAGCACCTTTCTATTCACTAGATGCAATGCTACCTGATTCATGAATCACTGAATAAAGCCAATTATCTTTAAAAAAGAAGGAACAAACCAGTGTAGCAGGAAGCAAAGTTCAAATTTTGTGATTAAAGCTAAAACAACACACAAAACATTTGCATGTATTAATTTTCTGATTTTAAGTGTAAAATTCTTAATAGTTAGTCTTAAAATATAACCATTTCCCCACAATTAAGATGTATACAGTGGTAATATTCCAAAGAGACTTAGATCTATTTTTCTGCATACCTCAAAAAGCAAAAGGGAAATTTTAAAACATATGGGCAAATGTATATAAAATGATTTAAATTACCTTTCTTCATCTCGGACCCATACTGGAGTTTTAGGAATTTGTGCTTCAAAAAACTTGGATGCTTTATAACAAAAATTGCTGCAAAAACACTGAAAAAAATGTAAACTAGTTAGTTTTTTTTTTTAATTGTGAAACACAGCATATGTACAGAAGAGAATATAAAACATAAATATGTAGTTCAAAGAAAAAAATGAAAACCCATGAATCTACTACCCAAGGTAAGAAATAAGGTAGAGTATGTTGGAAGGCCTCAATGTGCCCCTCTCTGATGGCACCACACTCCACAGTCCCCAGAGGTAACCAGTATTATAAATGTTATCGCTCATTTCTTTGCTTTCTCTTAGTTGTGCTGCCTATTCATATCCTAGCCTATATACTAGGTATACCGGTTAATAATGTGGATTTTTTTTCAATAGATGGAGTTACACCTGGGTTGATATATATGCAATTTGATATGAATGCTATTGTGTTGTATGAACAAGCTTCAAAACTTCATATGTCAAACTTGCTGAAAGTGTTAATATCATAGATATTTTTACACTTAAAAATGTTGAATTTTGTGCCAAAATAAGAGCATTTGTGGAAAGTTTTAATTCAAAACTTCTGCTGTTGAATACTTTGGGAAGTTTATGGTGAACATGCTCCATCTCAAGATACTTGTGAACGCTGGTTTAAACACTTTAAAAGTGATGATTTCAATGTGAAAGATAAAGAACGTTCAGGTCAACTGAAAAAGTTTGAAGACCAACAATTACAAGCATTATTGGATGAAGATGCGTGTCAAGTTCAAAAACAATTTGCACAAAGATTAAAATTGCTTAGCAAACAATTTCTGATCATTTACAAGCAATGGGAAAGATTTTAAAGGAAGAAAAATGGGTGTTACATCAACTGAATGAAAGACAAATGGAAAACTAAAAAGTCATCAGTAAAATGTTGCTTCAATGGCACAAAATAAGTCTTTTTTGCACCGAATTGTGACTGGTGATGAAAAGTGGATTTATTTTGAGAATCCCAAATGCACAAAACCATGAGTTGATCCAGGTCAACCATCAACATCGATTGCAAGGCCAAACTGCTTTGGAAAGAAGATAATGCTCCGTGTTTGGTGGAATCAGGAAGGTGTGGTGTATTATGAGTTCTAAAACCAGGTGAAACTATTAATACTGATCATTACCAACAACAAATAATCAATTTGAACCATGCTTTGATCGTGAAATGACCAGAATGTTCCAGAAGACATGGCAAAGTAATTTTGCTCTATGATGACTCACCATCACATACTTCAAAACCAGTTAAAGACATGTTAAAAGATCTTGGCTGGGAAGTATCAACCCACCCGCTGTAGACCTTGCTCCTTCAGATTACCACTTGTCTTGATCGATGGCACCCGCACTTTCTGAGCAGCACTTCAAAACATATGAAGAAGTGGAAAATTGGGTCTCTGAATAGTATGCCTCAAAACAAGAAAAGTTCTATTGGGATGGTATCCACAAATTACCTGAAAGATGGGGAAATGTGTAGCTAGTGATGGACATTACTTTGAATAAAGCACTTTAATGTTTCTCTTGAAATTACTGTGTTTTCTTTTATTATAAAATCTGCTATTATTAACCAGTACACCTAGTAATAAAAGGCTAATCTGCAAATCCATTGAATGGCTGAACAACCGGTCGCTATGATGCACACTGACCACCAGGGGTCAGATGCTCCATGCAGGGGAGCAGGTCTAAGCCATCAGCTGGACATCCTCCGAGGTCTCCTGGTCTGCGAGAGGGCACAGGCCAGGCTGAGGGGACTTACCCCCCTGGGGACCCAACCCCCCCACCCGCTCACCCCTGAGTGCATGAATTTTATGCACCAGGCCTCTAGAGTGTGTGTGTGTGTGTGTGTGTGTGTGCGCGCACACACACACACACACACATACATATTCTTATAAAATCCATCAGTTTTCCCTACTTTTAAACTCTGCCTAAATGTAATCATATTGTCATTTGGTCTTGTCATTTTTTCATGTGTTTTTATTGATTTCAAAGAGAAGAAGAGAGAAATAGAAACATCAACAACGAGAGAGAAACACTGACCAGCTGCCTCCTGCACACTCCTACTGGGGATCAAGTCTGCAACCTGGCGCGTGCCCTGACCAAGAACCAATCCGTGACCACCTGGCCCACGGGTCAGCGTTCAACCACTTAACCACACTGGCTGGACGCATTCTTGCCATTTCCTACGCCACATTATGTTCTTTGAGATATTCTATGAAATTGTAGCTTATTAAGGTACACTATATGCAAGTACTCTACCTTTTATTGTTTATGGACAATTGAGTTGTTTCTAATGTTTTTGCTATCACTACAGTGTTACTACGAACTTTTTCATTTTACAAATTTTACAATGAAAAAATGTAGTAAAATTTGCTAAATTTACCATCTTAATCATTTTTAAGTTACTTAATGTCACTGAATCACTAGTTCAGTGACATTAAGTAACTTTCTCACTGTTGTGCAATCATTGCCACCATCCATCACCTGAACTCTCATCATCTTGCAAAACTGAAATTCTACACCCATTAAACAACTTCCCATTTCTGTCTCCTCCCTCTCTGAATTTGATTACTCTATTTACCTCATATAAGTGAAATCAGATATTTGTCCTTTTGTGCTGGCCTGTTTCACTTAGCATGTCTTTAAATTTCATCCATGTTGTTTCCTTCCTTTTTAACTTGTTCAGGGGAATAATATTTCATTTTATGCATATACTAGAGGCCCGGTGCACAAAATTTGTGTGGGAGATAGGGGGAGTGTCCCTCAGCCCAGCCTGCACCCTCTCCAATCAGGGACCCCTTGAGGGGTGTCCAACTGCCCGTTTAGGGGATCAAGCCTAAACGAGCAGTCATCCTTCTCACAATCCAGGACTGCTGGCTCCCAACTGTTCTCCTGCCTGCCTTCCTGATTGCCTCTAATCGCTTCTGTCCACCAGCCTGATCACCCCCTAACCACTCCCCTGCCAGCCTGATTGATGCCTAACTGCTCCCCTACCAGCCTGTTTGCCCCTAACTGCCCTTCCCTGCAGGCCCGGTCACCCCCAACTTCCCTCCTTTTGGTTATGAATCTGTGATCAGATATGGCAGAAATATAACTCCTGATTTGGAGCTTATTTTTTCACTCTTTTTTGGAAACTTCTAAGAAGCAAACATTTTAAATTGCAATGCAGAAAAATTTATCACTTTTTCCTCTATAGTCTATATCTTATTTACTTTTAATCCTCACCAGAGGACAAACCTTTTATTGATTTGAGAGAGAAACATCAATGTGAGAATGAAACATCCATCAGCTGCCTCCCACAGGCACCTGACTTGGGATTAAACCCACAACCTGGGTATGTGCCTTGACCTGGAAATTAAACCCATGACCTTTTGGTGTACAGGATGATGCTCCAACAAACTGAACCACACTAGGAAGGGCATAATCTATAATTTTTTATCTTACTTTAAAAAGTCTCTCTAGCCCAAGTTTATCAAAGTACTAGAGGCCCCGTACACAAGATTCGTACACTCAGGGAGGGGGCTGTCCCTCAGCCCAGCCTGTGCCCTCTCAGAGTCCAGGAGCCCTCAGGGAATGTCTGACTGTCGGCTTAGGCCAGCCATAAGCCTGGATTTTGGCTGAGTGGTGCTCCCTTGTGGGAGCGCAGTGACCACCAAGGAGCAGCTCATAGCGACCGGTCATTCCATTTGGTCAATTTGCATATTAGCCTTTTATTATATAGGATTCTCCAATATGTCTTTCCAAAGGTTTATCTTTTATACTTAGGTCCTTAATTAACCTAACATTGAACTTTGTATGTACATTGAGATAAAGGTCGATTTTTATTTCTTACATATGGGCAACTAATTGTGCCAGTGCTATTTATTGGGTAATCCATCCTTTATTCACCAATCGTTAATATTGCTGTTGTCATATATCACATGTCCACAAATGTGGTGAGCCTGTTTCTTCTTCTCTATTCTGTTTCATGATTTACTTGCCTGAATTTATTCCAATAAACACTTTTAACTTTTAAATGTTTTAAAGATTAGAGTATAAGCAAAGTGTTTTTTAAAACATCTTAAATCGTATATCTATAAATGAAAAACTTTTAATGTGACTATTTTCAAAAAGGCAAAATTTTCAAACAGGTGTGTGTGGGGTTTTTTTTTCTTTTTTTGTTAAGCCTCACCTGAAGATATTTTTCCATTGATTTTTTTACAGAGAGTGGAAGGGAGGGAGAGTCAGAGAGAAATATGGATGTGAAAAAGACATACTGATTGGCTAACTGAGCTTGCCACCAAGGTATATATTCTTGACCAGAATCAAACCCGGGACCCTTCAGTCAGTCACTAGGCTGACACTCTATCCACTGAGCCAAATCAGCTAGGGCTAAACAGTTGTTTTTAGAATCATTTAGTATAAGATTAAAAATTAAGTGTTCAAATGAAAATAAACTTTAAACTTACCTTTCTTTCAGTAATATCATAGACTTTATTGGTTTTGGTAGAAATTTTATATTTCTGTTTTGGTACCTAAAGAAAAAAAAGTATGGCTTACAAAATAATTCAAGTAATAAACTTGAAGAAAAAAAAAACTTGAACTTACGTTACAAATTATCTATATATCATGTCATTCGTTTATAACCTCAGTTTCTTGTTCTTTCTACAAAGTAATTAAAGATAAAAATTAAAAGTCTATAAATTTTAAAATTACTTACAATTCCTAGCTTCTTCTGACATAAGGGATAACCACAGAGTTTGATAATAGAACGTTCATCCACGACATCACTGTAATGAGCAGGTGTGATAAACTTCCCCTGTAATGAAATAAAAGGGTCATTCCCCCAATCCCATATTATTGGAAAAAGTTCATATCAGCAATCTAGGCCCCATAAATCTCATCTGAAAATCTTATATAATAAAAGTGAAACATGCAAATTTGACCGTACCTTCACTCCTGATTGACTATACTACCAGCCAATCAGGAGCGGGGGTGGGGCCAAGTGGCGTGAGCCTCGGGCCCGGGGGTGGAGATGAAATGGCAGTAGCAGTGAGCACCCAGCCCCGGGTGTTGTGAGGGAAAGCGGCGGCAGCAGCAGCGGTGGTGGCGGCGGCAGTGAGCGCCCAGCCCCCAGGGCCAGGTGGTCGCAGGCACTGGGGCTGAGCTGAGCAGGGCAATGGGCCTTGGGCAGGCTGGGGGTGAGCCATCAGTTGGACATCCCCTAAGGGCTCCCTGTATGTGAGAGGGGCAGGTTGGGTTGAGGGACACCCCCCCCCGGTGCACAAATTTCGTGCACCCAGGCCCCTAATATTGAGACAATAACACTACGTATGTCATAGGTTTGAATCAGAGGAGAAAATATAGAAAAAGAACATAGAAGAGTGGTAAGTACTCAAAAAATGTTAGCAATTATTAAAAAAGAACAAAAACAAAAAAAAAGTTCTGCCACAGTTGACTATGTATCTTTGTAGATTATATAGTTCATGAAATAATTCTGAGGCAGGAGGAAGAGATAGTGTTATAGTGAGTTCTATACCAAAGCAAAGTACTGATAGTATACTTTATTTTTAAATTATTATTATTAAAAAATAAAGCACATAAAATAACAAGATATAATTTTACCTATTCTTAAAGCACAATGTAAAAAAATTAAGTAAAACAAAGTCAAAGTGACTCCGAAACAAATTGTGCAAAATCTTCCAGCTTCTGAAAAAACTGTACCAGAGAATGCTGAAGTGATAGTTACAAGCTAGACCAAATCTTTTCCATTGGCATCTTCCTCTTCAAATAATTTCACTTCTTGAGGTTATTTTTGAATAAGTTTTTCTGTATTAGCAGAGACTGAACAATTTTTTATTGAGAGTACTATAAGGTACTTATTTCAAATGAAGCATTTCTGGTTTGTGTTTGTATCTAGAGTCATCACGGTACACAGTCAATTTAAATTTATCACATTTATGGTCCTCTTGTTTAGAAAAATCCATGAGCCACACTAAAAATTACTATTGCAATATAAGTCTGAGTTTTAATTTTCGATTTCTTTTTTCTCTTAAGGATTATGAGGACATAATATAAATTTCCATTCAAAAATTTAATAGAGCCATTAAAGAAGACAAGCAAACAAAACTGCAGATTATAATTTTCTTGTTAAGTGTTAAATCATAAAGGATCTATATTTGAAGTTTTAAAAAATCCAAATTAATGGAATTACATTAACAAATATAATGTTCTGTTACTTAAAATAGGACAACATACAGAACATGAAAAATGACATTGGAATCATTAGTGCAAATGATGAAAATAAAATGAGAATAGCAGAGTGGTTAAAACAATTACTACTAAGGGGTGAAATACTTGTTATTTTTCATTATTGCATTTAAAGTCATTATAAAAGAAATAAATTTGATCATTTTTTAATGCACAAATTATATAGCATGTTACTTGTACATGGTAACTAAGAACAGATTCAAAGATTTCATAATGGAACTAAGTTTCACATTGCACATATTTAAAGATTTTCTACTACAAAAATAATAATTTGTGAACACATACACACTCCATTAAAAATTCTTCTGTAATATTTTCTTCTAAAAGCTGTTCAACAATATGTAGAGCTTTTCTCTCAAACTCAATCTTCTTTCTCACAGTCTCTTCTAGTTCTGCTTTCCTAAAATTAAAAAAGAATTATTTAAAATGTAACTTATTGCACTTGTAAGTTTTATATAGCCAATACTCTGTTTTAAAATACACTAACAACTTACCATTTGCTACTTGAATTTATATTTTTAACTAGAGGCCCAGTGCATGAAATTCGTGCACAGGGGAAAGAGGTGCCTGCACCCTCTCCAATCTGGTATCCCTTGAGGGATGTCCGACTACCCGTTTAGGCCCAATCCTGTTACGCGGTCTACCAACTGCTTGCCTGCCTGCCTTCCTGATTTCCCCTAATCACTTTTGTCTGCAAGCCTGATTACCCCCTAACCACTTCCCTGCCAGCCTGATTGATGCCTAAGTGCCTTCTCCTGCCAGCCTGGTCACCCCCAACTGCCCTCCCTTGCTGTCCTGGTCACCACTGACTGCCCTCCCCTGGCAGCCAGGTAGCCCCAACTGTCCTCCCCTGCAGGCCTGGTCACCCCCAACTGCCCTCCCTTCCCTGCAGGGCTGGGCCCCCCTTCCATAACTGTCCTCCTCTACAGGCCTGGTTTCCCCCAATTGCCCTCCTCTGCCAACCCAATGACCCCTAACTGCCTTCCTCTACAGGCCTGATTGCCCCAAAATACCCTCCCTTGCAGGCCTGGTTCCTTCCAACTACCCTCCTCTGCTGGCCATCTGGTGGCAGCCATCTTGTGTCCACATGGGGGCAGGATCTTTGACCACATGGGAGCAGCCACCTTGTATGTCAGAGTGATGGCCAATTTGCATATTACTCTTTTATTAGCTAAAAGGATGCTGTCACTTCTGACTCAATACTTTTCAAAAAGGAAACGAGCTACTTGTTGTACTGGACACCTAGAAGGTCAGTCATAAAACAAGATTATTTGATTTCCAGAACCCAGAGTACAAGAGGAATTTCAGAGATTCCTACAGAAAAGAAAATGAGGTGAAATCTTTTTGCCAGCTACAAGTTTACTCTATAACTTTTATGGATAACTAAAACGGAGGCTTTTCCTCTGAAATCTTTATAAATGAGAAGAGATCAGAGCGAAAAAATATATAATTTTGACTCTCCTTACAAGTAAAAATTTATTTGTGTCAAGTCTCAAAGGTCAACAGATGGCACAGTTTGACAAGAGAGAGTCATATTTGCAAAGAAGTGTTTACTTACTTTTGTTGTAAGTTTTATTAAATAATTATATTGATATGACTATGGTTGAGGAAAACAGCAATCTTCCTAGGAAGGCTGGTCCTTGCCCTGTTACCAAAGGGACTCTATCGGCTTTTGCTTGCCCCACACATTATGAACATAAAGCATGGATTATCAGATCAAACAATGGCCCAGACAGTGGTTCTTAATTATAGCTCCATCTGATGAGATTTTTCAAAAAGATACTATCCCAGGTCACACTGCAGGCTCATTAAATCAGAATCTCTGAGGATGGGGTCTGGTTATTAGTGTTTTCTTAAAAGTGCTCCAAATAATCTTAGTGAGTGACTGGGTTGAGAATCACTATAACAAGACCAAAGATACCAACTACCTTGGTGACACATTTGGGTCCTTTCTAGCACTGGTTTCCACTTGCCCCCGAACCAGCCTTTGCTGACCTCCTGGACTTTGACATGGCTCTCATATCTGAACCTAGAATGCACTCACCTTTTCTCCCTGCCTTCAAAACATCAGATTCTAACTTCGTGCCTGGAACAATATGTCTTACAAAACAATTTGGAGGATTGGCACAGGATTGCTAACTAGGAACACATAAAGACATTAAAACAAGAATAAATTTACAACTAACACCTGTTATCCCATCATTTTATAAAGGCTTTGCTTATATCAAAGAAGTATAAAAGACACGGACACAGTGAAAAATCAGTTCTTCATACTGACTATATTTATATTTAGCTTTATGAAAAACATTATTTTACTTTTCTCATTTTGCTGCCTACCAATAAAAGCTATGTATACCAGGTACTAAGATCAGTACATAACCAGCATTAGGAATTGCTGATTTAAGCATCAACTATCTCAACCCACAATAACTTTTATTAACTGATAAATACCTACAGCTGCTTCCCCTGGATAGCCAATCACACCTGCCCTCTGTCAGAAATACTGACAGGTAGTGTGGTATACAGCAGTGGTTGTGGTCTCAACATTCCTTTACACTCTTAAAATTAGAGCTTTTGCTTATGTAAATTATATCTGCTGTAACTTACCATATTGAAAGTGAGATAATTTTAAGGCATCTGTTTAATAATATACCTGTTACATGTTAATGTAAATATTTAAATATTTTTATTTATTTCAGAGAAGAAGGGAAAGGGAGAGAGAGAAACATCAAAGATGGGAGAGAATCATTGATTGGCTTCCTCCTGCATGCCCACACTGGGGATGGAGCCTGCAACCAGGCAAGTGCCTTGACCAGGAATCAAACTGTGACCTCCTGGTTCATAAGAAGGCGCTCAACCACTGTGCCACGCTGGCCAGGCCATGTTAATATCCTATCTAATAAAATAGCAATATGCAAATTGACTGTGCCTCTGCTACACCAACAATCCATGCCCACCATCCAATCAGGAGCGAGCATGCAAATAAACACACACAAAAAAAGATGACTGTGTCCACTGAGAGCAAGAGGGAGGCTTGGGTTTCTCCAGCAATGGAGGAAGCCAAGCTTTCCACCAGCCCTTGATGGCCTAGGTCTCCACTCAATGCTACAGTTTCAATGATAGAAGATAAATAAATCCCAATAAAAATAAAGGCAGCCACGGAGCTGGAGAGAGCAGGCTAGGGTTGTTCCCTGCGATAGAGGAAGCCAAGCTTCTGCAGCCCTGGCTGGCCTAGGTCTCAATGCGAGGCTACAAAGTTTCTATTATAAAAGATAAGTAAATCCCAGATACTAGGGCCTCTGCTTGGATCGCCAGGGGCGTGGCCAGCCTGCAAACCACCACAGGCTCCTTATCCAGGCTGCCCCATGCCCCAAGGGAACCCCCACCCTAATCCAAGACACACTTCAGGGCAAACTAGCTGCCCCCCACCCATGCACCAGGCCTCTATCCTATCTAAGAAAAGAGCAATATGCAAATTGACCATCACTCCAACACACAAGATGGCTGCCCCCATGTGGTCAAAGATCCTGCCCCTATGTGGACACAAGATGGCCACCACAAGATGGCCGGCAGGGGAGGGCAATTGGGAGGGACCAGGCCTGCAAAGGAGGGCAGTTGTGGGTGATCAGGCCAGCAGGGGAGGGCAGTTGGAAGGGACTGGGCCTGAAAGGAAGGGCAGTTTGGGGCAATCAAGCCTGCAGGGGAGGGAAGTTAGGGGTGACCAGGCCGGTAAAGGAGGGAAGTTGGGGGTGACTGGGCTGCAGGATAGGGCAGTTGGAGGGGACCCAGGCCTGCAGGGAAGAGCAATTTGGGGGCAGGGGGGAATCAGGCCTGTAGGGAAGGGCAGTTAGGGGTGAACAGGCCTGGAAGGGAGGGCAGTTTGGGGGGACCAGACCTGCAGGGGAGGCCAGTAGGGAGGGAGCAGGCCTGCAAGACAGGGCAATTGGAGGTGATCAAGCCTGAAGTGGAGGGCAGTTAGGGGTGACCAGGCCAGCAGAGGAGGGAAGTTGGGGGCAAACAGGCTGGCAGGAGAGCAGTTAGACGTCAATCAGGCTGGGAGGGGAGTGGTTAGGGGGTGATCAGGCTGGCAGGCAGAGTGGTTAGGAGCAATAAGGAAGGCAGGCAGGCAAGCAGTTGGGAGCCAGCAGTCCTGGTTTGTGAGAGGAATCCCTCAAGGGGTCCCAGATTGGAGAGGGCCCCCTTGAGGGACACTCACCCCTGTGCACGAATTTCGTGCACCGGGCCTCTAGTATCCTATATAATAAAACTCTAATATGCAAATCGACCAAATGGCAAAACAACCAGTCGCTATGACATGCACTGATCACCAGGGGACACATGCTCAGCGTAGGAGCTGCCCCGTGGTAGCCAGAAGGCTCCCCAGGGGGAGTGGTGCTCAGCTACAGGGTGGGCTCATGGCTGGCAATCACAGTGGTAGTGGAAGCTTCTCTCACCTACGCTGCAGGTGAGTGGTAACAAGCGACAGGTCCCAGACTGTGAGAGCCCTGGACTGCGAGAAGGCACAGGCTGGGCTGAGGGGGACCTCCTGCCACCAGTGCATGAATTTCGTGCACCAGGCCTCTGGTTTTTAAATAAAAAAAATTTAGTGTGAACAGTGGAATTGTTTTATATTTTTTTGAAAACTTTACTTTCTGGCTTAAAAGTATTCACCTGCATCGAATGTGGACATATTTTGTAGCTGGAATCCTAATATATAAAAACCCAGGGTCCGCAATGACTACCAAGGGCTTGACCGAATACCGACTGCCAAGGGGGCTGCAGATCATGCCCGAAGAGAGGCCTGAAGAGAGAGGCAGGGTCAGATCTGTAGCCTCGGGGGCTGCTGTTGATCAGCCATTGCCTCTTTCTTTCTCTCTGAGCTTTGCCACAGCCGCACCTTTGTTTCTCTCCAGACCTCCACAGGGGCTGCTTGCTGATCAGGCCCAGATGCACTGACTGGCATCGAAACTGACCAATCAGAACCAAATCTGGGTGAACTGTGAAGAGCCAATGGCTTCCTAGAAGGTGGAGCATTTGACGCTGACTGGCATAGAAACCAACCAATCAAAACCAAGTTGGCCAGCAGTGGACAGTTGAGGGCAAGATCAGGCCAGCAAGGTAGGGCTGTTGGTGGCAAGATCAGGCTGGTAGGGGAGAGCAGTTAGGGGAGAGATCAGGACAGCAGGGGAGGGCATTTAGGGATGATCAGGCAGGCAGGCAGAGAGGTTAGGGGCAATCAGGCAGGCAGGGAAGGGCAGTTGGGAGGTGAGATCAGGCTGGCAGAGGAGAGCAGTTGGGGGAGAGATCAGCCTGGCAGTGGAGGGCAGTTAGGGGTGAGCAGGCAGACAGGCAGAGAGGTTAGGGGCAATCAGGCAGGCAGAAGAGGCCAGTTGGGGGGTAAAATCAATCCAGCAGGGGAAGGCAGTTAGGAGCGATCAGGTCTGCAGGGGAGAGCAGTTAGATGCAAGATCAGGCTGGTAGGAGAGGGCTGTTGGGGGTGAGATCAGGTGAGCAGGGCAGGGCAGTTGGGGGCAACTAGGCCAGCAGGGGAGGCCAGTTGGGGGAAACCAGGCAGCAGGGGAGGGCAGTTGGGGGTGAAGCTGACAGGGGAGGGCAGTTAGGGGCAATCAGACAGGCAGGCAGAGTGGTTAGGGGCAATCAGGCAGGCAGATGAGTAGTTAGGAGCCAGAAGTCCCAGATTACAAGAGGGATGTCTGACTGCTGGTTTAGGCCCAATCCCACGGGGTTTGGGTCTAAACTGGCAGTCGGACATCCCCCAAGCTGTCCCCGATTAGAGAGGTTGCAGGCTGGTCTGAGGGAACACCCCCCGTCCGTGCACAAATTTTGTGAACTGGGCCCCTAGTAAATTTATAAAAGATCATTCCCCTCAACAACTATTTGGTTATCCCCGTTGGCTTTTTCATTGTTTCATCATTTTGAATGGTCTGCTCAAAATACATTTCAGCTTGTCTATATTCTGCAAATTATAGTGCTCAAAATAAGACAACCTCCCTAGGTTTGTGGTCAGGTCAGTGTTGAAGACAGTTCCAGTATTTCTTAAAACAAAGACAGTATAATCATTCTACTCTATGGAGAAATGAAGGTATCCCTCGTTTTACAGCACTTCACTTTACTGCACTTGACAGATGTTGCATTTTCTACAAATTGAAGGCAAGACCTCCACTAGCAGAAAAAAGATTATGACTTGCTTTATTGCAGTGGTCTGGAACTGAACCTGCATTATCTCTGAGATATGCCTATACTTATCAAAGCAGATCTCAAATCCATCCAATTTATCCACCCCAGATGGTCACCATCCCTAACATTAAAACTTTTTAAACTTAAATGTCATCACTTTATTAAAGTGTTCCCATTGCAAGTAGAAAATCTAAATTGCTCACATAGCCTACCAGGTACTGTATGAATGGAAACCTGACTTTCTAACCTTTTCCTATGCTCCATTCTTGCCTTGCTCAGAATGCTGCACACCACCCTGAACATCTCTCCTTTCTTTATGTGACCAAACCTTTTCTTGTCACACACTGCATCTCTGGCTGGAGGCCTCTCCCCCTCACTATTCTGTCCGGTTAATGCCTACTGAGCCTTCAGAACTCAGATTAATTACTTTCTGAGAAACCCTTCCCTGAAAACCCACCACCTTCCCTGCCAACCTCCAGCTAAATTAGATTCTGATTATGAGTTCCTACTACTATATAGCGCTTATCTCAATTTGTAATTATGCATTTCGTTGTGATAATTTAATTGGTATGTTTCTGCTCCACTAGATAGGAACTGTGTCTATTCTATTCAAAATTATATCCCCAAGACCTAACATCTCTGGCGTATCTTACACTAAGTAAGTAACTTGAAAAAAATTAGTAAATGAAGGCCAAAGCCAACACTTCATAAAATAGCACAGATATGTATTTTTAAATTCATACTCACAGACTATTCCTATTCTCGAAAACTTTTGTGACAAGAGATAAATCCAAGAGACAGTACAGGAGAATTTTTTGCTGAAAATATGCAGCTTTCTACAGACACTCATACCTTCATTAGAAATCTAAGTGTCTGATTTTGGTTTTCTTAAAGCATGGAGCAAGGGGTTGTAATTGTCTATGTGAGAATTTATAATGCTTCTCAGATCTTCCCCTTGTCATAATAATTTTCTTATAAGGTAGCATCCATTACTGTTTTTAAAAATGGTTCAATTAATAGGAGATAAACAGTCAAATGAACACAGTTGTCCAAATACTAGTAGTTCGCATACCTTTTTGAAACGTCTTCCTGTTTCAAGGTACTTGTCTGTTTAGTACCTAAAATTAAAACAAAGAAACAAACCAGGAACAGTAGGTTAAGTTCTACCCAAATACATGAGATTACAGGACAGATTCCTGCCCATCTTTCCCACATATTCCATTTCCAATCCTGTGTGTAAATCAAGTGAAATGGAATGGGAATCCAATTTGCATTTATAAGTTCATTACTCCAGAACTGTTATTGGTTAACATGTATCTTTTTCGGGGTTGAATTTTCTCTTGTAACATAGTTGCAGTTATGCACTCCTGAAAATCTGAGATATGGGTACCTTTAGTGGTACCCTCTCTCCGTCCCCCAAATAATTCACTTCCCGGTAAAAGAGGAGGAGGCTCTCTGATACCTCAGGGAAGCGGGGCCCCAAAGCAGCAGTGCGCCCCGAAGAGGACCAGTGCCAGGTTCCAGGACAGCTGCCCAAGGGGGCCCCGGTCACCTGCCCAGCCTGGCCACCCCAGCTCTAGGCCCTCGGGGCCTCCACCTTCCTTCCCCTCAGAGCCGGGGGCACGGCCTCTCAGGGACAATCCTAGAACGCCAGGGTAAGGAGTTGGGGGTCCGGCCGCAGGTTTTTCCCGGGAGGCGCGAGGCGGCGGTGGGCGCCCTCGGCCTTCTCCTGCTTTTGGACCCTTCCGGGGCGCCCTGAACGCCTCAGTCTGGAACTCAGTAGGGGCTGGCTTCCGGGGTCCAACGTGGACAGAGGCCCTGGAGCCTACCTGCGGCCTTTCGAGAGGCGCGGTGGGCCCGGGCCTTGAGGCCGGCCTGGAACTGCCTGGCAGAGTCAGCCATGGGGCGCGTTGTCAGACGCTCAGGACCAACCCCGGTCTCCCTCCGAGGCCCCGCCTCCCTGTCGTGGCGCGGGGCAGGGCCGGGGCGGACCAGTGGGCGGGCCCGGCTCGTGGGCGGGGCCTGGGGCAGGGCCGGGGCGGACCAGTGGGCGGGCCCGGCTCGTGGGCGGGGCCTTGGGCAGGGCCGGGACGGACCAGTGGGCGGGGCCTGGGGCAGGGCTGGGGCGGGCCAGTGGGCGGTCCCGCCTCGTGGGCGGGGCCTGGGGCGGGGCCCAGAGCGGCTGCGCGGCCAAAGGAGGTAAAGGAAGACGTAGAAGCGAGAGGCCAGGCCGGTAAGTGGGCGCGGATGGAGGCCCTTGGCTGCCGGGGCCCGCGGCAGAGCTTGAGGCGCGGGGATGCGGCGAGACGGGTGGATTAGGCCCGGCGAAGCGGTGGGGCCCGAACCCCGAGGCCATTGACAGTCGGGAGAAATGGCTTCCCTTGGATGTAGCCCGCACGCGCGCTGGGGTTTAGCCGCTCCACTGCGGGTGTGGGGCCGGGCTTCCACGCCAGGAGAAAGGATGGGCTGCGGGAAGGGGACGGGGTTCCCCTGAGTTCACGGATTGGAGTAGTTATTTGGGGGACCGCATCTCTTAATGAAAATAAATGCCCCGATCACTTGGCGTGGAGGGCATCAGAACTTTACCCACCGCTAGGTGAGTTGTATTTGTCAAGTGGGGACATTACAATATAAAAAACTAACAATTGATTAGAAATGATCTCAAGCCCAACTTTTGAAAATAGTTTCAGAAATGAAATGCTTTGCATTTGTAGTGCACTTTGTATAATCCATATTTGCGATCCTTTTGGTAATATGTGCTCCAGTTTATTTTTTTTCCAGTTGTTTCTTTTAGAATTACTCTAAGCAAAACCATGCTTTTAAGAAAACCTAAAAGATGCAATAGGAGGTTTAAAAAAAAGATTTTTATTATCTTAGGCTAACTTTCAATAAAAAGCATTTCAGCTTTAAAACTTTTTTCTTCATTGTACTTACTAATAATTCATCAGAATGAAATATAACATTAATACTTCAATGTAATATTTCTTGTAGTTAACAGTGTGCTTTCTCTTCATACATTTTAGCGTCTGAACTAGGAAAAACAACAAGGAATGGCTGTGGAAGAACTTCAATCCATAATAAAGAGATGTGTAAGTAATTTCTTTTTTCTTTTTGTAAAGTTAAATACCTTCCAAAATACTATGGGAAGGGCACAGATTATTTTTAATTACACTTTCTGTCATTCAAATTGTTTATCGTCTTTAATCCTTGCTCTTTTTGAACTATAGAAAATCATGAGGACAGAAAGGCAGATTGGCTTATTTGTCCACGTGACATACGCCTCTAAATAATCTTTAAAATATTTAATACTTGTCCTTACAGATTTCTTTGACACAGAGGATTTCAAGATCATTCACTAACGTATTTATTAGACTAATCAGAATTTTCATATATATGTTTATGTGCAACTTACCTAGAACTTTCAGAGATAAAATAAATCAAATAGTTATTGCATTTTTATTTGCCTAAACATATTTGGTTTTGTTTATTTTGTTTTTGACAGCAAATTTTAGAAGAGCAAGACTTCAAAGAAGAAGATTTTGGCCTATTTCAGTTAGCAGGCCAACGATGCATAGATGAAGGGCACATAGACCAGCTATTAGAAGTTATTCAAAATGAAAAGAATAAGGTATGATCTTTGTGTGTACTTTTCAGTCTTTTACTAGGAAGGGAATAGTCACATGATACTATTATTATTCATCCATTCATTTATTCATCAAGCATTTAAAAATCAACTTAAGCCCAACCAGTGTGGTTCACTGTTTGGGCATTGACCTATGAACCAGGAAGTCATAACTTGATTCCCAGTCAGGGCACATGCCGGGATCCAAGTACTTGCCTGGGTTGCAGGCTCGATCTCCAGTGAGGGTCTTGCAGGAGGCAGCTGATCAATGATTCTCTCTTATCATTGATGTTTCTATCTCCCTTTCCATCTCCATTTCCCTCTGAAATAAAAAAATATATATCCTATATAATAAAAGAGTAATATTCAAATTGACCGTACCTCCGATTGAGCCACGACCACAGCCACACACACCAGCCAATTAGGAGCAAATTATGCAAATAAACCCCAACCAAGATGGCTGCCGCCACTGAGAGCAGGAGGGATGCTTGGATTTCCCTGGCAATGGAGGAAGCCAAGCTTTCCACCTGCCGTTGCTGGCCTAGGCCTCCACTCAATGCTACAAAGTTTCAATTATAGAAGATACATAATCACAACAGAAATGGTGGCAGCCACGGATCTAGAGAGAGAACAGAGACTAGAGTTGCTGAGTCGATAGAGGAAGCCAAACTTCTGTAGCCCTAGCCTAGGCCTCCACTCTAAGCTACAAAGTTTCAAACAGAAATGGCTCTTGCCACAGAGCGAGCAGAAGGCTTGGCTCCACTCCACGCTACAAAGTTTCAATTGTAGAACATAAATTAATTCCAGATCCCAGGGCCTCCGCTTGGGTCACTGGGGGGCATGGCCTTGCCTAGGCTGCCCCACACCCTAAGGGAACCCCCACCCCGATCCAGGACACCCTTCAGGGCAAATTAGCTGGTCCTCACCCATGCACCAGGCCTCTATCCTATCTAATAAAAGAGTAATAAGCAGATTGACCATCACTCCAACACACAAGAGGGCTACCCCTATGTGGTCAAAGATCTTGCCCCCATGTGGACACAAGATGGTCACCACAAGATGGCCAGCAGGGTAGGACAATGGGAGGTTCCAGGCCTGCAAGGAAGGGCAGTTGGGGTGATCAAGCCTGCAGGGGAGGACAGTTAGGGGTGACCAGGCAGGCAGAAGAGGGAAATTGGGGGCAAACAGGCTGGCAGGGGAGCAGTTAGACATCAGTTAGGCTGGCAGGGTAGTGGTTAAGGGGTGATCAGGCTGGCAGGCAGAAGCAGTTAGGGGCAATCAGGGAGCAGTTTGGAGCTAGCAGTCCTGGATTGTGAGAAGGATGTCTGACTGCCTGTTTAGGCCCAATCCTATCAGTTGGATATCCCTTAAGGGGTCCCAGACTGGAGAGGGTGCAGGCTGGGCTGAGGGACATCCCCCGTCCCCTGTGCACAAATTTTGTGCACTGGGCCTCTAGTATTAAAAAAATAAAAATCAACTTAATTTTCCATAGTAGAAATCTGGGAAAACAAACAAACAAAAATTAAGACTATTAGTATATTTTAAGATACAGTCTGGTGGAAGAGATAAACATGTAAACAACCAGAGAATAACTGAAATAAGTGCTATAGTTAAAGTATAATTAAAGTACTTTACAAGACAGGGATTAATCCTGGTTAAGCACCAAAATGGCTTTTGGATCATTAATTTACTTTGAGAAATGTAAATATCAGGAAGGCTAGAAATTCATTTTTGGTGATTAGCACATTCTTTTCCTTCAGCCAGTTATACATAGAAAACCAAATATCAAGTAAGTTAGTGTTTGCCATGAAGAGAGTTGGATAACCTTCCTGACCAATATCATCCAGCTACAGTTATCTGAGAAGTCCTTTCCCCATAATGGAGAAGTATTTTTTGGGGATCAGAAACAACTTTTTTTTCAGACAGTTTTGGCAACACTGCCGAATTTTGTGTCTTTGGACTTCTCTTACACAAGGGAAGACTATCTTATTTCCAGGAACACACTTCCCCCCCCCCCCCCCCCCATTTACACTGCTTTTATTTACACAGAAGTTTTCTTTGTTGCCATCACAATCTAGTCATGCTGACCTGTGATTATATCCAGGGCACCTTGATTGTGTTTAGGAGAAAAAAATGGGACATTTTATTTAAAACATTTGTTTTTTAAATATATTTTTATTGATTTCAGAGAGGAAGGGAAAGGGAGAGAAATATAAGAAACATCAATAATGAGAATCACTGATTGGCTGCCTCCTGCATGCCCCCTACTGTGGATCGAATCCAGGACCCTTCAGTCCACAAGCTGAGGCTCTATGTACTGAGCCAAACCAACTAGGGTTAAAACATTTGTTTTTAATGTATTTACCGTTCCTTTGTGGCCTAAAATAAAATAAATGTAATGTTTTCTTTAACTCCTTGAGGATAACCTTTGAAAGTACCTTACTTTTAGCTAATAATAATAAAATTAATAATAGCTAATATTTATTATTTACTATGTGCCCTATGCTGTCTTAAGTGCTTTACATCTGTTAACTCATTTAGCCTCTCCAGAATCCCATAATATACTATTAAATTCATCTAATTTAATAATAGAGGAATATGCAAATTTGTCCATTACAGCCTCACATCACAACTGAATCAGCAGGCTGTGTCCCTGCCCTCTGCTCAGGCAACTGCAAGGCCAGTGGTGGGATAGAATACACTAGAAGGAGATAAGAAAGGAGAGGGAGAGGAAGGCAGGCTGCATGCAGACAGGCCGAGAGGGGAAACAGAAAAAGAGAAAGGGAACAAGAAAAAGATGCAGGAATGGAAAAGGGAAGGGAACTGCACGTGGAAGGTGGCGACTGCAGGGGTTGGGGGGCGAAGGTAGGGGAAGGACCGAGCAGGTGCACCCTGTGATGGTCGAGATGCAGGTGGCACACAGCAGGGAGCCCCACCCAGATGTGGGAGGAGGGCGTTGGCAGCCGTTGGCGAGGAGGCACCCATGGGTCAGGGACGGAGTGGAGGATGGTCGGGGGCCTTTGCTGCAGCAGTGCCTGGGCCAAATGGGCCTCGATCACCTTTGCTAGGCCCGGTATCCCAGGCAGGGAACGGAAGCAGGACAGTGGGGCGGGGCGGCAGGGAAGGGGAGGCATCGAGCGCCTGGTCAGGGCTGAGCCCTGGGGTGGGGATTAAGAAACCCTCGCCCCGAATGGAACCTTTAAGAAGAGGAGGACTTTATAAAGGAGTCACTGGAGAGCAGAGTTAAAGAAAGAAAGAGGATTTGTGAGTGAACTGTGGAGCTATAATGAAAATCAAGTATAGTTGTGTATTGGGGACAGAGTTTAGAAGTAGGAGCTAGAAAAGAAAGAAGCTGGTTTTGCTCAGTGGTTGAGCATCAGCCTATGAACCAGGAGGTCACCGTCTGATTCCCCATAGAGCACATGCCCGGTTGCAGGCTCAGTCTCCAGTAGCGGGCATGCAGGAGGCAACTGATCAGTGATTTTCATTGATATTTTTATCTCTCTCTCCTTTTCCCTTCCTCTATGAAATCAATTTTAAAAATATATTAATAACTAAATAAAACTGATCACAATTAAATTTTCTTGCTGAGTGACAGAGTTAAGATTGATTAGGATTTACTATTAATTTGCTTTATGTGAAATGTTTTTCTGAGAAAGCCATATGAATAGTTTGTCTTGACATTGTAGTGCCAGAGTTTTCCAATATTGGCACTATTGATGTTTTATAGCAATCCTTACCCCCATTAAATGACAATAAAAAATGTCTCCAAACTGCCATATATTCCCTGATAGGTAGAGAACAAAATTGCCACCATTGAAAACCACAAATATAGTGGGAGAAACATGGGCTTTGGAGCTGGACAGACTTATATGCAAATCATGGTTCTACCACATGTTAGTTGTTGTACATGAGGCATGTCAGTAATCTCTAAACTTTAGCATTCTTTCCTGTCAATTAGGGATAATAATCTTACCCTATAAGTTTGTTAATATTAAACTAAACAAGTTTTAGGTCATGGATTGTCATTATTCTCCCTTCTCCATAACTATTTACATAATGACTGGATACCTAGAAGCTGAGATATTTGTAAAATATTTTATCAAAATTATTTTTTTTAGCTCAGATACACAAATCTTATTCAAATCTTAAATTTATTTCATAGTTAATTATGCTCCGGGACTCACTCGTAGGGTAGAAAGGGAAAGAAGTACTTAGTTGGCAAAGTAGTCTCATAACAATTAGTTAAGTTTTCAAAAAGTGAGATAAGCACTTATTTGTGGAATATAATGGACATTATAAATTGATAAACAAAAAATAGATACAGAGATTTAAAAAAAAGCATCGAACAGATGTCAAACTTCAGTGGGAAGGCAGGGGAGGGGGGATAGGTGGGGGTAAGAGATGGATACATATAAGCATAACCAATGTACAAGGCACTAGAGGGGTGAAGGCATGTGCCAGCGGTGGGAGTGGTACAGGGGGAGGTCAATGAGGGAAAAGGAGATATTTATAATACTATATGTAATACTTAACAATAAAATAAAACTTTAAAAAAGTGAGATAGGCTTATTTAATAAGTAATGGTGGAGCAAATATTTAGTAATTTTTAAAAAATTAATTGCATAACAAAATTCCTGATTAGTAAGGACCTAAACACTAAAATCCAAAAATACCCAGAATAAAACATAACAGAATATCAAATTTTTGATGGGAGGATACTTTGTTACACTTAAAAAGTAACAGACATCTTTCAACCTGTATTTATAGAATACATATATTGTAATAGGCCCTACTCCAGATGCTGGGAATAGAAATAGCAGAACAAAACTCAATGACCTTGTGGATCTTAAATGCTAAGGAAAACAAGATATGTACAAGATAAATAAATTATATAGTATGTTAGAGAAAAATAAAGCATGGTTAGGGGGTTGCATAGAGATTTGAAGGAAGCAGGGGTATAAGCTATGGGACTATCTGGGAGAAGAGTGCCAGGTAGAAGAACTAACTAGTAGAAAAAGAATATTCAGAGAGATTACCTGGGCTGTCTTTCCTATTAACTAAAAAGCATGATTACTATTAGTTTTTAAAATATTTAAGTCTTCATTTTGTACTATAGTTCCAACATATTCCTCATTAAATAAAAAGAAAGGTGAAATAATCTGGGTTGTTTTTTTCTTTAACTTAAATGATGAATGTTTATAGATCTGAAGAGGGAATTTCATTTTAGACCTAAAAGAAGAAAAGGGACCAACAACAACAACAACAAAAATCAATGCTTTTTTTGCTATTTAAAAATAAGGACCAGAACCACCAAATAATTATTTGTCATAAATGGATCTAAATGAATATTAACATCTCGGAAACTCATGCAGATTGATAAAAGTTTTTTTTAAAATTGATTTTAGAGAGGGAGGAAAGGAGAGAGAGAAAACATTGATATGAGAGAGATACATTGATTGGCTGCCTCCTGTGTCCGACCGAGGATTGAACATGCAACCTAAGTGTGTGCCCAGACTGGGAATTGAACCCATGAGCTTCCCGTGCACTGGATGATGCTCCCACCTATCCAGCCACACTGGCCAGGGAGATAAGACAGTTGTTTGTTTGTTTGTTTGTTTGTTTTAACTAAAATGTCCATTCAAAAATTAGCAAAGATGGAAGCAGATGATATTTTCTCTCGGAAACTGTGGGTTCATGTGCACTAACATCTTGTCACTTGTTCTCTGTGACATGTTAAGTCTCACACCTTCACACATTGCCTTTGCAGAGCCTTTCATGTATTTCTCACCTATTTAGACTCTGTTTCTCTAACAAGCCTTAGCTTAGCCATTGCCTCTTCTGGGAAACCTCTCTTGCCTTCCCCAGATGAAAGTGACTATTCTCCTGCTATACCTTACACTCTACTGATACTACCTTATAAGGTTAGGATGACAGAGGGGTATTATTGTACCTATTTGTCCTCTTTCCAGATACTGCTTTATTTTTACAAGTGAACTAGAATATAAACTCTGAGGAGAGATCTTAACTGTTGTGTTCCTTGCTTTATTTCTAGCATGTAAAATATTCTAGGGACCTGACATAGTACATACTTGTTAAATATTAGCGAGTTGAAGTATTATGCCGGTCAGAGAAGTGGAATATATTGTTGATAGTTTTGAAAATCAGTGATTTTTATAATGAAAGTGAACCACTAGTTATGAAGGTAAACTTTTACTTGTGTAGTAAGCATTCTGAAATACCTTTGAAAATAGAAGCACTATGTATATAGGAGAGAAAATTAATGAAATGGCACCCTCTCCTTTTACATAAGTTACAGGATTATAATATATTTAGAGATTGTCCAGGGAACTTTAAGAGGTTTGTGATCATTGTATAGATTTCTTTATGGTAAGGGAGTAAAATTCTTCGTGAAAATTAAGTATGCTCATATTAGGCTAATGGATTATCTTGTTGGAAATAGAGGACTTATTTAAATCTTAGAAAAAACAAACTTACCTAATTAAAAGTTCGTCTCCCTTTACTCAGTGGAACTTTTAAAATATTGATTATTTATTAGCACTCAACCCTAGGAATTCAGTGGTGAAATGTAGGATTTGCTTGCTTCATCTTTTCTATTTAGAAGAAATTCTAAATTCCTCCAATTTAAGAAAGCTTTTTAAAAAAATACATTTTTATTTATTTCAGAGAGGAAGGGAGAGGGAGACTGAAACATCAATGGTGAAAGAGGCAACCTGGCATGTGCCCTTGAGTGGAATCGAACCTGGGACCCTCAGTCTGTGGACTAACACTTTATCCACTTAGCCAAAGAAAGCTCACCGTGAGCATCCTGTAGATGGCAGCATTTGCTTTATCTGAAAATGTTATTACAGGTCATCGTTAAGAATATGGGCTGGAATCTTGTTGGTCCTGTTGTTCGATGCCTTTTATGGAATAATAAGGAAGATGATAAAAGAAAATATTTTCTGCTGCTTGATTTATTGGTAAAGGTAAGTTAACAAAACTGGGTTTTCTGTCACATGCATCAGTATTTTATAATTTTATTTACTGTTTAATACTTGTTTTTTGTGAGAAAGCTTTTAGTTGATGAAAATACGAAAGGGAATTCTGAAGAAAGGTGCAACCTTATTGATTAGATGGACAGGCCTATTTGAATTTCCCCAAATTTTTTGGATATAAGAAGTATCTAACCTTCAATTTAGAATCTCCAAGAAGAAACCTAAAACGCTCTGTTTTTAATAAGTATTTATTGTACAATGTGGAACTCAAAGCCTAGAGAGGTAGTTCCAGGCCACGCTGATCTTTTGGCAACATTGGAACTTGATTCAAGTTTCAGTCTTTGCTCTCTGATATGTTCCCTAAAACAGTGGTCAGCAAACTCATTAGTCAACAGAGTGGCAAACCGTGGCTCGCGAGCTGCAGGTTGCCAATCACTGCCCTAGAAAAATATGAAAAACCCAATCACAGTGAAAATAGGAATAGGGAGTAGATTAGTTATGACTGACAACTTTAGAAAGCAGCTCTAAAAAGTTTAGAATTATAAGTAAAAAATGCTGATTGAGAAAGAAAAATTCTGAGAAACATGATGTTATAAGAATCTACAGTGGTCAGCAAACTGCGGCTCACCAGCCACAGGTGGCTTGCAAGCCGTGGCTTGCCGCTCTGTTGACTAATGAGTTTGCCAACTATTGACCTAGACTCTCCATTCCAATAATTACAGGCTGTTGTTGTTCCTTGTGATTAAGCCCCTATCCCAGTGGTCAGCAAACTCATTGGCCAACAGAATGGCAAACTGCGATTCACGAGCCGCAGTTTGCCGACCACTGTACTTAGAGATCAGTGCAAATAAATAAAAATATATACCTGGAAAGAGGGAACTCCATCTACATATTAACTTATTAACTAAAAAGGCTTTTTAAAACACAAAGCAACTGAGGTCATAAGATACAGCTATGCTCGAAAGGACAAAAGAGACTGCATTTATTTAAATACCATGACAGTGTGAGATAAAAAAAGATCAACCCACAGGGAGCTCTGGAGTGCCTTCAGAGTAGACAGGCAAAGCTCAAAGGAAACAGCCCTGGTGATCAGACTCCCTTCATATTCCTTTACCTTTTCCTTTGGCAAGGAATTTAAGCCTCCAAATTGTAATTGCCTGTAGTTAACTTTTGACTTCTTGTTTTATATTGATTTGACAATCACAGATTCAGTTTTCTGTTGTATTTTTTTAACAAATGTATTAGATGTTTTACTGTTAAGCAAAAAATAATCATATTTTCTCAGTATATGCCTTCTTTTAAAAATAGTAATCATGTGGCTTTAAATACAACTTGTATTAAACAGGTTCAATTGTGAATATTTTTATAGTTATGTAATCCAAAGGAATTATTGTTGGGTTTGCTTGAACTGATTGAAGAGCCCTCTGGAAAACAGATATCCCAAATTATTCTTCTTTTACTTCAGCCATTACAAACAGGTAATGAGTATTTTGATATCTAAGTGTTTTTTATTTTCTGTGTAAGCGCCTTGAATGTTATTCCAGAATGTCAACAGTATTGCCAGGGGTCTTGATCTCGCGTATGGAAGGGTTCAGGATTCCAGAGAAGCACAGTGTGTAAATTAAGTAAGAGTCCAGAAATGAAACATAATTTTGGGGGGCCAGAGAAGACTTAGCTAAAGGAACTAAGTTCCCCTTATCTCAAGACCTCTTGCTGTTTATTAACACAAATTTTCCTAAGGCAAAGTAGACATACACTTTAAAGGCCAAGGTTTGGTATACAGAATCCATCCAGATTATCAGGTTTGGAAGAATTACCTCCAGCTGTTCAGGTGTTTGGCCAGGAGAAAGCAATAACATGTAGATTAAGAAGCCCTTATCTGTCTGGCAGCAAACAATCAATTTATGTATCTTTTTCAGGTTTGGGGAAATGCCCTCAGCCATTTCCAGATGATTCAGACCTGCTGACATGCTGGAACTGGTTTCCGGCATATCACTCTTTTTGATTTTATAAATTTAACAAGAATGTATGTCTTAAGATTTTTAAATTCAATGAAAGGATAGAGTTCTGTCATATCCCTTTAAATTGTTGACACGCATTAAAGAAATCAGTTTGTAGTCAATTTCTTTCTGGGACAACAGTTCTTTGAGTCCCAATTTCAATGTCCAACAGTTCCTTATATGTACATGCCAGCAATGATATTCTAGTTCTGGAAGATAGACAGATGATGGCGATGCAGGTCCGACCTTTCCTGGTTTGGTCCTAGGCAACCTGCAGCAATACACAGCTGCTGACTGCTAGCATGGCAAAGCGTCTTCACCATCTCCCATCTCTGGACTGTTCCTCCTCTTGTTTGGGGGGCCACTGCTGTTCTGTGGTTGGAGCAATCTGGTCAGTTCCTCTCTGGGATTCATTGTTGAAAAAATCCACATGGGCTTGAAAAGGATTTTTCTGGAAATATACAAACATATTCTCAACCAAAGGTTAATAAAGGAATCTTTTCTATAAATTAGACTTGGGATCCTTTTTATTTTTGCCCAAATGATTTTTCTTTGGCTTATTTTGACACCATGTGTGTCTTCATGGGTATCTTGCTATTAGCATTAAAAGTGAAAATTAATTTTCAAAGTAAAAAATTTAAAGCAATTAGGGCTTGATATAATTTCCTTACAGGATATTTTACCACTATCCCCCCCCCCCCCCCCTTTGTTCCTTGAAATATTATTAGGAGGGTTTTGGAAATCTTACAATGCAGTCTTAATAATTTTTTTTAACTTTCTGTAAAGAAATATATCTGCTCTGGATTCATTGCATGTTAAGCAGTCTTTACCATGAGATGAGCCATCAATAAAAAATTAGTTAATGCTTTAGGAACAGTTTCCTATCCAGTACAGCAAAGTTCTTTTGAATATTCTCTTATTTAATTAGTCAATTTAAATCAACCTGAAATAAGGTTAATTTTTTAACTTGTCCTAGGTTATGGACAGTAAGTGAAATTAATTAAATTTCTGCAATTAGTTTTTGAGTAACTTCACATAAACTTTGTTTTGGGAGGTAAAAATACAGACTACTTCTCTTTGTGAGGCCTAATACATTGACTTAATTACAATTTTCCAGACACTAGAAGGAAATCTTTTTTTATTCTCCAGAATAATTTCTTAAGCTGCATGTAAGGTTTTTTTTTTTTTTTTTTTTTTTTTTTTAATATGGCAAGCAACAAATATAACAAACAGTTGCTTTTCAGATGTTTACTAATACTGCCAGGCTATGTAGTCACATTAAATGACTCACCTAATACTTATGGTCACTACTATTTATTGTCATATTAATACTTTAAGAGCAATTTTTAGTTTACCCTGTAAATATTAGTGGAAGAGATTTCAAATTTCTCCTTTTTATTAAGCTTAGAATTATATTTTTAAAGAGTATCCCCTTTGGCTTATTTGCATATACAGAGGGATTATGGGAGGTCTCAGTAACTTTTTTAGAAGACTTTAATAGGATCAAATTACTTACAAAAATATTGGCTTCTCATATTACTTAATTTATATGAGACCTTGATTATATTTTAAAAAACTAATAAGTAATTTAAGTAGGTATCTTTATTAAAAATCAAAGCAAGTAAATTTATTAAACTTATACATCTGATTCACAAGGTAAAAACGCTGCCCCACCTCCAGCCTATTTAAAATGCAGGCAGGTAGAGCTTTTTGTCTTTTAAATTTCCATTGCTGAAAAATTTGGCTGTATTTAAGAAATATATTGTTACTTTATTTTGCCCTTCTTAGAGGCCAAAACCTTCATAACATTTAAAATATGTGTATATAAGTAAAATATAGTTATTAATTTTTACTTGATAGTTTTTCATGTAATCTCAAGTATATTAGATTGATTAAATTCAAAATATTTCTTTAAAGAAAAGAGAACAAATTCTTTGAAAACATTTCAGGGCCCATGAAATGTTCCAAAGGGATCCTTAGCTTATAGCTTTGAAATTTGAGGCTGGCAAAACAGATATGGCCTACCTTGGTCTATTTTTATGTAAATTGGCCACATTCTTTTCTTAGAGATTGCTGCTGGTGGTAAACTTTGGCCTACCTGCCTAATTTAAAACGATCACATTTTTCCTTCAGAGGTTGCTGCCATGGGAAAAACTGTTTTTGGCCGGCAAGATCCTAGCTGCTTGACTTTAAAATGACCATATTTTTTCTGTTTGGGGGGAGAGGGGCGGTCAAGAAGCAAACTTAACTATTTAAATGCAAAATTGCTGTCTTCTTCCTGCTGGTTACCTGCTGCAGGGCAGGAAATTTTAAAAGAGCCACATTTTTTCTTTAGAGATTGCCTGGGAAGCCGCCTTCTTAATTAACAAAGGGCGTAGCCAGTCTTCACCTGGGCTACATAGATTTTTATAATTAATGCTGAAGGCCCAGTGCATGAAATTCATGCATGGCGGGGGTATGTCCCTCAGCCCAGCCTGCACCCTCTCCAATCTTGGACCCCTCGAGGGATGTCTGACTGTCCCCTATCAGGATCGGGCCTAAACGGGCAATCGTACGTCCCTGTCACAATCCAGGACTGCTGGCTCCCTACTGCTCACCTGCCTGCCTTCCTGATTGCCCCTAACTGCTTCTCCCTGCCAACCTGATCACCCCTAACCACTCCTCTGACAGCCTGATTGATGCCTAACTGCTCCCCTGCCAGCCTGCTTGCACCTAACTGCCCTCCCCTGCAGGTCTGGTCACCCAAAACTGCCCTCCCCTGCAGGCCTGGTCACCCTCAACTGCACTCCCTTGCAGGTCTGCTCCCTCCCAACTTCCCTCACCTGCTGGCCTGATTGCCCACAACTGCCCTCCCTTGCAGACCTGGTCCCTCCCAACTGCCATCTTGTGGCAGCCATCTTGTGTCCACATTGGGCAGCCATCTTTAACCACATGGGCAGCCATCTTATGTGTTGGAGCGATGGTCAATTTGCATATTGCTCTTTTATTAGATAGGATAGAGGCCTGGTGCACAGGTGGGGTTGAGGGCCAGCTGGTTTGCCCTTAAGGGTGTCCCAAATCAGGGCAGGGGTTCCCTTGGGGCATGGGGTGGCCTGGGCAAGAATCCTGTGATGCTTTGCAGGCCAGTCACACCCCCCAGGGACTCTGCTCACTCTGTGGCCATAGCCATCTTGGTTAATTTGCATACTCACTTCTGATTGGCTGGTGGGTGTGGCTTGTGCATATAGCAGAGTGCTGGTTAATTTGCATATTACTCTTATTAGGATATTTTTTAATCTATGGTTCAACAATTTTTTGAGATTTAAATCTAATTATAATTATTTTAAGGCATTTTCTTTAGCAAATTTTTTAACAGAAACAACTTTACTGATTTTCTTGGCAGCTTTAATGTTAACATTTGAATGTGGTCCATTATTATTTAAACTAGAGGCCTGGTGCACGAAATTCATGCATGGGGGTGGTATACCTCAGCCCAGCCTGCACCCTCTCCAATCTGGGACCCCTCGAGGGTTGTCTGATTGCCCGGTGGGATCGGGCCTAAACAGGCAGTTGGACATCCCTCTCACAATCCAGGACAGCTGACTCCCAACTGCACACCTGCCTGCCTTCCTCATTGCCCCTAACTGCTTCTGCCAGCCTGATCACCCCCTAACCACTCCCCTGCCAGCCTGATTGATGCCTAACTGCTCCCCTGCCAGCCTGTTTGCCCCCAACTTCTCTCCTCTGCTGGCCTGGTCACCCCTAACTGCCCTTCCGTACAGGCCTGGTTCCCACCAACTGCTCTCCCCTGCAGGCCTGGTCCCTCCCATCTGCCCTCCCCTGCTGGCCATATTGTGGTGGCCATCTTGTATCCACATGGGGGCAGGATCTTTGACCACATGGGGGCAGCTGTCTTGTGTGTTGGAGTGATGGTCAATCTGCATATTACTCTTTTATTAGATTGGATAAGCTACTTTTTATTATGGAAATATTTTAGTCATCTCTGCCATCTTTCTCTTGAGAAAGAGCATTTTGGGTTTGATTCTGTACCATCGCAGAGAGTTAAGTTTAGGTCAAAATCTATCTAAAGTCCAAAAATCGGACAGTTGCATGCATTTGTTTTAAGCTAGCTTCTCTCTTTATGGGCACAGAAATCCCAGACTCATTTCTGAATTTTGTAAAATTTTTCATGGCAAGAAGGAAACTTTTTTAAATAGCATACTCCAGGAGTGGGCATCCATATTACAGGATCATCACGTGTCTCCCTTTCCCCACAACCTACTTGCTTTGGGCAAAAATTCAACAACTAATTCTGCCACATTTCTTTTGCCAATTAAAGGGATGCTTAATATATAAAGACAGATTTTAAATTTTTTCCTATTTTGCTTTCTAAAGTAATGCTAACCCTTTGAGTTATTTTTGCCAAATTTTGCTTTTTCCTTAGTTCTTAATGCATAAGGGAATATTTTTGTGGTAGAGCTGATAGCTCTCCCTCTACAACCACTTTTGAGATCAGAAGCTGAGGATCTAGCAGTTTTTTAGAAATTACAAATCTTTGATCCTCAATACCAATTAGGTATTTTATGATTTGAATAAGAAGCCACATTAAAGATGAACTTTGCTTTTTAACCGAATTCTTCCCCATTATAATTTGACTTAAACAAAAAGTATCACCCGCACATTTATGGATCTGTGGGCTTCCGAAGCTGACATGGGCTTTATGCACAGTTAATCTTTCCACCATTAATGGTGCTATTTTATCTGCTCAGGCGAATTCTTCTCCAAATCTCCATTCTTGTCTTGCACACCATTTAATACTGGGTCCATCATATGGAAGGGTTCAGGAATCCGGAGACAAAACATAATTTTGTAAGGCATTTGGGGGAGCCAGAGCAGACTTAGCTAAAGGATCTAAGTTCCCCTTGTCTCAGGACCCCTTGCTTTTTATTAACACAAATTGTCCTAAGGCAAAGTAGATATACTTCAAAGGCCAGGGGTTGGTATACAGAATCCATTGTCAGATTATCAGGTTTGGAAGAATTATCTCCAGTTGTTCGGGTGTTTGGCCAGAAGGAGGCAATAACCTGTAGATTAAGAAGCCCTTATCTGTCTGGCAGCATCCTTTTCAGGTTTGGAGAAATGCCTTCAGCTATTTCCAGATGATTCAGCTCTGTTGACATGCCAGCATTGGCTCCCGGCACAATATACCAAAGTAAAGTTTATGACAAATAGTTGAATACTCTGTTTAAACTAGTCATAGCAATGCCAAGTGGAATCCAACTGCTCATAGAAGGATGACAATGCCTGACTCAGAGTGGGTACCCAGTAAATATTTTGTTGACAGGCATGCTGGTTTTCATGTACTGTGTCGTAACTTAAAGCTTTTTATCTAACCTTCCTATCTGCAAATTACATTCTAGAATTTTCTCTGTAAACATATTTAAAAGAGTGCCTCTGTGGTGTCTGCAGTGCTCAGTCTAACAGCATTGTGATAGTATGTTGGTTAAGAACAATATCAACAAGGCATTGCTCACTCTCAGCATTGGGAGGTTAGGGCTGAGAACAGTAAAGTACTCTGAAGAGTGAAGCAACAGGTGTGGAAAGAAAAGGCTTCATGGCCAAGTGCCGCAACAGTATTGGTAAGTGAGGGGTCTTGGCAAAGGCAGGCAGAATTTATCCCTGGACAGAGATTGCTTTTTAATTTTATGACCTGTATATAATTTCAGAGTCTGATTGAAGGGCCCAGAATCAGAAGTTAGAGTAAGTTTTTTTTTTAAACGTGAATGCCCAGCATTTTTATACCACTTGAAATATTCAGTATTCTAGAAATACTCAGTCTCCCATTTTTACAGTGTCTTATAGTTTATAAGACACTTTCACTTATTTTATACTTATAACAGCCAAAATAGATGGAAAAACGTGTTTGTCTCCTAAGTATGGAACCTGTTGTAAACATACCTAAATAAGATTTCATGGCACCTGTTGTAAAGTGCCATAATTGTAACATGCTTCATTATTTTATGCATCACAAAGAAAGGGAATAAAAACACTGCCAATTAAGCTAGCATGTCATTCTGATTCCAGACTTAACTAAAATATGAAAAAAAAGTGTTACAATTCTACATTAACTGGACTTGTCCCATGTTCAGTGTACTTGATGAGGCTACCTCAAGTAACAACTTGGTCTCTGTTTTAGTGATACAGAAACTTCATAGCAACAAGTCATATTCAGTTGGGTTAGCATTGTCTACCATTTGGAGTCAGCTGTCTCTTCTTCCTGTTCCGTACTCAAAAGAACAAATACAGGCAGATGACTACGGCCTTTGTCAGTGTTGCAAGGCCTTAATAGAGTTCACAAAGCCTTTTGTGAAAGAAGTCACTGATGACAAAGAAAACTCACTGGAAAATCAAAGGTTAAAGGATGAAATACTGAAATTGTAAGTATATTTTTAAGAACATTTCACAATGGACTTTAGTTATCTTATGTTTCTTTGTTTTATTTGTTTGCAATGGAAATATAAACCTAGCTTTAAAATTTGAATTTTCAAGGAAAATAGGGTTCAGTTGATATAACATGGGCATTTAATGAGGCATTGATATTTTTTTAAATTAAAAAACAAAATCCATTTATTTTATTTGCTTTATATTTTATAAATTGCTTTTACTCATCAGAGTAAGTGAATAATAGAAGCTGGGAAAATAGAGAGACGCAGCTCAAAGGAGCTGGTCTGCTTTAGGGGAGTTTTGTTTTAACTCTCCCTTTGAAAGCAGAGGAAGTATCAGGCAATTTAACATCTAACTTGACTGCAAAAACAGTGTGGAGCATTCACTCTGGGGATATTATAGACTAATTGTGCACTGTTCAATATGGCTTTCAAGCAATTGACATATGGCTAATCCAAATTATGATGTGCTGTAAATGTGAAATACACTTGGATTTCAAATACTTGTTATAAAAAAATACTAGAATACCTCAATAATTTTTATACTGATAGCATGTTGAAATGAAGTTCAGATATATTTGGTTAATGAGATAAATTAGTAAAATTAATTTCTCTTGTTTCTACTTTTTTAAAGTGATTGCTAAAATATTTTAAATTATATATGAGGCTTGCATTCTATTACTCTTGGATAGTGCTGAACTAGATTATTAAATTACCTGGACCAGTGGTCAGCAAACTCAGCAGAGCCAAACATCAGCAGTACAATGATTGAAATTTCTTTTGAGAGCCAAAGTTTTAAACTTAAACTTCTTCTAACGACACTTCTTCAAAGTAGACTCGCCCAGGCTGTGGTATTTTGTAGAAGAGCCACACTTAAAGGGCCAAAGAGCCACATGTGACTCGCGAGCCGCAGTTTGCCAACCACTGATCTGGACCAATAATTTTATTTTTAAAATTTAAAAAACTGTCAGCTTTCTACTCTGTCAGGTTAGGACATTAAAATGTATTTACTATTTATGAAACCCATTATTTCATGAAAGAAATGGTATTTTAACTAAAGAAATAGGGAAGGCTCAATTACAGAATAGCTTGTTTGTTTAAATAAATACAACTTTATAAAACATTACTACATGGTCCCGGTTTTCCCTTGAGTTAACAAAAATTGCGTCATGGACTAGCATTGGTCCCCAGCAAACATTCAGTGTCCAGCGGTATGGTCCTATCACACTGAGTCTGGTTTTCTCATGCTCTTCTCTACTAGAAAAAAGGGTCTTACATCACCAGTTTTACAAGTCATTGAGTTGTTGGTGCTTATGTTATTTTTCATGTTAAATTAACTTAGGTATGTTTATTGAGGTAGGTATTTTATACTTAGGAAATGCTATATTCATAGTTACCCATTTTTTATACTATAGTTGTTTCAAAAGCTTGAAATGCCCTTTGCTGACAGCACAATTCCTTGAGCAGTCTGAAGAAGCTGAAAATGATCCTTTAAGATCTTTTGCATCTGAAATAATAGTAAGTATAGCTAACTTAATCTGTTATAAAATATTCTATAATCTAGAATGTCATCCTGCTGTATACTCATGTACCTTACCTGAGCATGTAAGTTAATATATTTATTAGTAATATGTATTTTTTTGGTGAAACACAGGAAAACAAAAGGAAAATAAATAACAAAAATGTCATTACCCAAATGTAAATAATACTAGAGTCTTGGTACACGAATTCATGCACAGGTGGGGTCAGGCCGGCCAATCCTGATGGGGATCAATCAGGCTGGCAAGCGAAGGGAGGATATAGAAGGTTGGCCATCTGGTCTCGCCCCCTTTTGGGGTGCAGGGGGCCTAACGGGGCCAGGCCAGCTGGAGGAGGGGCCATGGGAGGTCAGGTGGGGTAAGGGGTTGCAGGAGGTTGGCCACCGGCCCTGCCCCTGATCAGTGACAGGGCCCTCTGGAGGGAGGGACCTCCAGCAGTTGGCCAGCCATCCCCACCCCCAATCCGGCCAGGCTGGTTGGCCTGCTGCAGTGCACGTCATAGCCACCATTCATTCCAGTCGTTCCAGCTTACTGGGCACTTGGCTTTTATATATATATAGCTTAATACTTTCCAGACTTCTTTTTGGTTTTTATAGTCATAAGCAAATAAGCACTTACATAATATATAATGTTTTTTAAAATTCTATCATATTATACATATTTTTTTGTAATTACTTTGTTTCTTTTAGCGTATATGATTATTTTCCCATTGTTTTAATAGTATTCCATGGTATGGATTTAGCATAACGTATTTAACCTGGGCCATGTAGTACATGTAGATTTTTGAAATTTTTTTGGTTATTATAAAATACTCCAGCCCAACAGGCATGGGTCAGGGGTTGGGCATCAACCTATGAACCCAGAGGTCACAATTTGATTCCCATTCAGGTCACATGCCCAGGTTATGGGCTCAATCCCCAGTAGGGGGCATTCAGGAGGCAACTGATCGATGTTTCTCTCTCATCATTGACGTTTTTATCTTTCTCTTCCTTTCCTCTCTGAAATCAATAAAAATATATTAAAATAAAACAAAATACTCCACATTTCTTTTTTTCAACTAAAGTCTGTGGTAAGAATTTTTGCAACCAAATCTTTGCATATTTTTTTGGGGGGGGTAATGGCTTTTTTGCATATCTCTTTAATTGTCAAATAAATTTCTAGACGTAGAACTTTTATGACAAAGAATATCCTCACTTTTAAGGCGCATGATAAATGTTTTCAAAATAACTAGAGAAATGAGTAAATTTTATTTTAAAAGCAATTCATCTTTATGCATAAACAGTATTTTAAAATGTTCTGAGATTCTGTATTAGGGAACTAATCTGAAGTATAGAAAAATATGTACTTAAAGTAGATAGTCATGAATTTCAAGTTAGAGCTTTAATTGTGGCTGTTAGTTTTCTTTACCATGTTCATCTGCACAAATACACGTCAGTGTAGGTGGAAAGTTGGATTTAATTAGGTGGGGGTATTGAGAACTATTGAGTTCTACAAATCAAGGAGAGACAAGAGCATTGAGCATGTATGCAAAGGATTTAAGGTAAGTAGGGAAGCTAGGACAAAGTGAAAGACAGTGAAAAGATGATAGGATTATTAAATTGTAGGTCCTGATGTAATGCACAAGGTGTTGGACTTAGGTTGCTAAAAGGAGTGAGCTTGAAAATATCAATGGTTAAAGAACAGGATGCTTGAAATTAATATTTTGGAAAGGTTATTTACTAACAGTAATGTCTGGATAAGACCATGGGAGTGAGTATTGCGAGGATAGGATGGAAACCAAGATCATTGAACTAGACACCAGTAAGGTACCTGAGGTTCCAGGGTATTAGAAGCTCTTTGGTTGTACATTTAAGACACACAGAATTATAAAAGTAATGTCAGAAAGCCAGTTAATGGAATGACCTTTGGGTCTGCTAGTGACTGCACCAAAGAAGAGTAGAGGTGACATATTCACATGTAGTGCGTTTCAGAGCTGAGAGGATTTTAGAGAGGAGAGGAGAATGATCTAGAAGTAGCAATGAGAGCAGATATTTTTATTTTAGGCTCAATGGTACAATGAATATGGACGATAAAGATAACCCTTTGAGAGGGTTGCAGAAAAAAACAGGTGTTTTCAGAGAACTAGAATTCATTTAGAGCAGAGGAGGTGAGAGATCATTTATAGAAGAATGAATTTTGCTAATAGTGAGTTCCACAGGCTATAATTAAAAGATATCTGAAATTTGAGGGGGCTTAAGAGAAAAAGTCAGAAGAGGAAATGCCAGAATTTTAGGATAACTGGATTCTGAGGATGAGCAATGATTTGGTGACTGATATAAATAGGGATGTATACTTCAGTGGGGTGAATACTGGTGTCAAGATAGTACTGAAGAGGTTATCAGTAATGAGGAAGGGGTGGGGAGGGATTTTCCTAGGAGCACATAAGAGTATGGAGCCTCTTCATTGTTGCCCATGATAGACTACTATATAATCTGGATATAGTATAAAAACCATCCTATCTAATAAAAGAGTAACATGCAAATGTGACCGTACTTGGCTCCTGATTGGCTATGCTACTAGCCAATGGGGGGGGGGGGCAGGGCTGAGGCATATGGGAGGCCAGCAGGGGGTGGGGGAGTGCGGTGCATGAGATCGGAGGGGCAGACCTGCAAGCCGCTTGGGATGGGAGCCATGCGGGAAGAGAAGGGCCGCCTGGCGCGCTCGGCGGGGTGGAAGCCTCGCGGGACGGGAGGGGCCAGCCAGCGCACCGTGTGGGACAGGAGCTGCGTGGACAGGAGGCAGGCGAGGCCAGCCCGTGTGGCTGCCGAGTGTGGGTGCCCCCGGGACTGGGCAGTCGCCACTGAGGCTAAGGCCAGAGTTGGGTGGGTGGGCCGGGGCAGAGCCAACTAATAGCCCCAGCGTGTTGGCTGGGTGCCCAAGGCCTGAAGCTTCGGCCAAGGGTGAGGGGACAGTAAGACATCCCCTGAGGGCTCCCAGTATGTGTGAGGGGGAAGGTTGGGCTGAGGGAACCCCCCTCCATGCACGAATTTCGTGCACCGGGCCACTAGTCATATATATGTGCCCAATTTTGAGAGATAGCTGTGGAAGTTGGAAACAGTAAAAGGTTATTAAGCCTGGGAATGATGTAATTAAATTGTGTTTTGTATTCATCACTTTAGTGGAGAATGTACTTAATTGAGAAAAGATTGGAAGTTAGGTGTCTTTTTGGAGCTATATAAGAAGTAGAGGCCTGATATTCGTGGAAGAACAGGCCTTCCTTCCCCTGGCTTCACTCCCACCTGCCTGGGGGCCGTCAAGTCCCTGCTCCCAAGCCGCCCAGGAACTGCCAAGTTCTCGCTTCTGTCCAGAGCACTGCTCCTGTTACTCTCTCCGCCATCCTCCCTCCCCCTCATAGCAGGTGTCCCACCACTCCTGGCCACTCTGCACCTGCATATGCAAATTAACCTGCCATCTTTGTTGAGTTAATTTGCATACTCACTCTGATTGGCTGTGGGCATAGTGGAGGTATGGTCAATATACATGTTTGTCTATTATTAGGTAATATGAGTATAGAAATAGTGGAAACAAACAAGAGCAGGCAGATTTGAGAACCTAAGAGTAGGTAAAATAAATAAAATTTGGTCAATGATTGAATTTAGAAGAATAGTAAAAAGGTTGAGTCACAAATAAGTTTTTTGCTTGGGAAACTGGTTAGGTGAAGCTGTCAGTATTTGTTTTGTTGTTTGTTTGTTTTTAAATCTTTATTGTTCAGTTTATTAATTACATTGTTCCTCCTTTCCCCCCCCCCTATAGCTCCCCTCCACCCGGTACCCATCCCACCCTCCACCCTCACCTCCCCCCCCACTGTCCTCTCCCATTGTTGCATGATTTTTGTCCAGTCTCTTGCTGTACTTCCCACACCCCTTTTCTCCCCAAGAATTGTCAGTCCATTCCCTCTCTATGTCCATGATTATGTTATATTTACCAGTTTATCCTGTTCATCAGATTATTAATTCACTTGATTTTTAGATTCATTTGTTGACAGATGTGTATTTGTTGTTCATAATTTATATTTTTACCTTTTTCTTCTTCCTCTTCTTATAGAATATCTTTCAGCAATTCATGTAATATTGGTTTGGCGGTGATGAACTTTAGCTTTTTCTTATCTGCGAAGCACTTTATCTGACCTTCAATTCTGATTGATAGCTTTGCTGGATAAAGTAATCTTGGTTGTAGATTCTTGCTATTCATCATTTTGAATATTTCTTGCCACTCCCATCTGGCCTGCATTGTTTCTGTTGAGAAATCCGCTGACAATCATATGGGTGCTCCCTTATAGGTAACTAACTGTTTTTCTCTTGCTGCTTTTAATATTCTCTCTTTGTCTTTTGCTCTTGGCATTTGAATTATGATGTGTCTTGGTGTGGTCCTCTTTGGATTCCTATATTTTGGAGTTTTGTACACTTCTTGGGCTTTTAAGTCAACTTCTTTCACCAGGTGTGGGAAGTTTTCGGTCACTATTTCTTCAAGTAGGTTTTCATTATCTTGCTCTCTCTCTTTTTCTGGCACCCCTATAATTCAGATGTTGGTATGCTTGAGGTTGTCCCAGAGACCCCTTACACTATCTTCAATTATTTGGATTATTTTTGCTTCTTGCTTTTTCAGCTGAGTGGATTTTGCTTCTTTGTATTTCAAATCTTTGACTTGGTTCTTGTGGTCCTCTGGACTGCTTTAGGTCTTTGTGTAATATTTTTTATTTGTCAGTGTATGCTTAATTTCTAGTTGGTCCTTTTTCATATCCTTGTGGGTCTTGTTCATTTCCTAGTAGGTCTTGTTCATTTCCTTGAAGGTCTTATTAAGTTCATTGGCCTTTTCTAGGAGCCTCTTGAAAAAACTTATTACTGTGGTTTTGAACTCTATGTCTAGTTGTCTTTTTTCCTCCATTTCTTTCACACCTGATTTCTTTCCATTTCTCTGCATTGTGGCTGCTTTCCTAAGTTGGTCCATTAGCTTTGTGTGGTAGATGTCCTCTAAGGGACAGTGGCTCAGCCTCCCCAGTTACCTGAGGTGGATACTCTTACTGTAGTCCTTTATGGGTTGTACAGTATTGTTGAAGTTAAGCCCAGCTTATTGTTGTTAGCACTAGGAGGGTTTGACCTCCAGGCCAATTGGCTGTGAACTAAGCTGTGTTCAGGTTGGATGGGCAGAGTCTCCGGGCTGAGCAGGCAGCATCAGCTCTGCCCTATGCAGTGCGCGGGTCTCTTTGCCGGGTAGTAATGGCTGCACGCACCTCTGAGAGAAAGCGGCTGCTGGTCTCCACCTGTTGCTGGACAACTCTGCCTCTTCCCAAATGAGTTTGCACACCCAAAGTCTCACCCAGGATTGTAAAACAAAGCAGTCCGGTGGTCTCCCAAACAAGGGAGCAAGTCACGAGTCCTCTCTGTGCGGTCGCACACTTCTGTCCCCAAGTTTACGGCAAACTGCTGTTCCAAGTTCCGCACACTCTCCTCAAGTTTGCAGACCTTTGCCGTGCCTGGGTTTTAGCGTGCCTTCTCTGGACCTCGGACCTCACCTGGAACTAGGGAATCAGTGCAGTGGACGTCTTTGCCCTCCCCGTTGGAGAAAACCGTCCGGATTTGCTGCCGTCCGCCCTTTTCCACTCGCGCGCGCACGGCTCCAAACCTCTGGCTCTGCGAGTATCTTCAAGGCTGTGCCCCGCTGCTCCTCTGAGTCATGGTGTCCTATCTTTAGTTTTATTTGTGTAATTTTCACTCAGCCAGCTTTCTGGTGATTCTGGATGATGTTTGTTTTGTTGTTAAGTTGTAGTTTTGGAATTGTTGTGTGGGGCAGCAAAATAGGTGTTCACCTATGCCACCATCTTGGTTTCAAATCCAAAGCTGTCAGTATTTGAAATGAAACTACAGAGCAAGGATCCAAAGGGATTTTGTGCTTTAAAACATTTTTTTTTAAATATAGAAATTGTAAAAAGTTCAGAAATTAGAGAAAACAGTATAATGTACCCTCACATACCCATCATCCAGCTTTTAACAACTATTGTCAAACATCTTGCCAGTCTTGTTTTATCCTCACTCTTTTTGTTTTGCTGTAGTAATTTATAGCAAGTCCTTGTTATATAATTTTATCCATGAGGTCTTTAAGTATGCTTCTCTAATTAGTAAGGACTTTTTAAAAAACATAACTACAGTGTTGTTATGACACCTAACAAGATTAATAATAATTTCTTAACCTATATCTGATATACAGAGAGACTAGGTTTTTAAGGAGTAAATTTTTATTAAGAGTAGATGAGATTTTTTTTAAAAGAACTTGTTACATCAAATAAATACATTATTAAAAATTTTTTTTAAAGAATAGATGAGATCACCTAAAGAGGTAGATCAGCCAAGACCGGTTTGGCTCAGTGGATAGAGCGTCAGCCTGCGGACTGAAGGGTCTCGGGTTCGATTCCAGCAAGGGCATATACCTTGTCTGCGGGCACATACCCAGTAGGGGGCGTGCAAGAGGCAGCTGATCGATGTCTCTCTCTCTCATCGACGTTTCTGACTTTCTATCCCTCTCCCTTCCGCTCTGTAAAAAATCAATAAAATATATTAAAAAAAAAAAAAAAAGAGGTAGATCATTGTGAAAAGAGAAAAGGGTTCAGGACTGAACCCTGTAGAATACCAACTAATTAGCCAACCAAAGTGACCAAGGAGGAAGAGTGGAAAAGGTGATAGAAATATTACAGAAACTGGGGTAGCAGAATTCTGGGAAGAAAGTACTCGATACTGTTAAGTGAGCAGAAGGAGCCTGTGAAGTAAGAGTTGAAAAGCATCCATTGGATATCTATATTCTCTATATATAAAAGGCTAAGTGTCTATCCTTCCCTCCAACCGCGAGCTATGATGCACACTGACCATCAGGGGGCAGACTCTCAAAGCAGGAGCTGCCATGACACAAACTGGCCATTTAAAAAAAATGGCACCAAGGACCCGGCGCCTACAAACCAACACTCTGTTTCCCCCAAGTGGGACAAAGACCCTGCCACCACCCTGGAGTGACGCCCCACCAAATCGCAGCCAACACTGCCAAGACCCCATGGTACAAAATGTGACCCCCAGCCCAGCCTGGAAACAGTCGCTGTGGGTGCCAGGATGGATTTAGGTGCCCAAATGGATGAGAAGTTAAGGTCACTAAATTTAGAAATCCAGAACCAGGAAGCTGGCCTATTAGAAGAGTTATCTGCATGAACATTCAACTTTTCCGGAATCCTAGCAGGAATTGGATAGAGAAAAAGATTGTGAGCAGGTACCAAAGTTTTTGATAAATGTTAGGAAATGACCAGGAAGTCAGCATGTGACAGAGGTAAGGACAGATAAAGGCCAGTATGGTATCTGCCTCAGAGGGAAAATATGCTTATTTTTGAAAATACTGGATAAACCAAAATAATACTAAGCCTTTACCCATACCATCCTTCCCTATTGCTACCTTCGTAGCTGTGTGATATAAGGTGTGAACAGCTATCAGAAATCAGTCAGGTTCAATTAAGTGAGATAGAGCAAGCATCCTGTGCAGAGGTTGAGTGGTATGGGAGAGTCCCTAAGATCACAGTTCCTGAGAAGGTGAAGTCAGGGTAAGAGATGAAGTGCGGAGGTACCTTCTGTTCGATGCTCAGCTAAGTGTGACATATTTGAGATTGATGGTCTCAGCCATCCCTTCTTTGGTACAATTTTTAAAAAATATATTCTTATTTATTTCAGAAAGGAAGGAAGAGGGAGAGAGCAATAGAAACATCAATGATGAGAGAGAATCACTGATTGGCTGCCTCCTGCACACCCCCTGTTGGGGATTGAGCCCTCAACCTGGGCAAGTGCCTTTGACCAGGAATTGAACTGGGACATTTCAGTCTGCAGGGTGACGCTCTATCCACTGAGCTAAACCAGCTAGGGCTCATGGTACAAGTTATTTGTACCATGGTACATGGTATGTCCTGGTATGAGCAAGACTGTCAAATGGTGTGTGGGTAGGTAATGAAGGCCCTGATTTGAAGACAGGTGGACCCCGCTATCCAGAGCAGCATTTGGAATCTGGTTGCATATGATGATTTTCAAACAGGCTAACCATACTCTGGGGGAAAAAAACGTGTGTAGCATTGGCTGAATGAAGAAGCAGAGCTTCATGATTCAAAGGATATTTGAAATCTGAACACAGGAAACTTTCTGTGTTATAGCTATAACAAAGTATGGCTTTGAAAATCAGTACAGCTGTATCTATCTATATATAAAAAGGTTAATATGCAAAGTGTCCCCTCATGAGTTCGACCGGGAGACCGGGAGTTTGATCACTCGCTGTGATGTGCGCTGACCACCAGGGGGCAGTGAGGAATGAAGGAAAGCCCAGCTGGTAGCCAGAAGACGCTGATCACTGGCCAGGCCTAGGGACCCTACATGTGCACAAATTCTGTGCACCAGGACTCTAGTATATATACATATTTAGCATCTGGTAGCTGCATAACAGGCTCTATGACAGAGGATGATTTTCCATTCTTCCTTTTTGTGTTTTGTAATGACTTACTAGGATTACCAGTTAATAATACAGATTTTTTTCAATAGATGGAGTTATACATATGTTGATATATATGTGATTTGATATATATGCTATTTTTGTTGTATTGACAGCAAGCTTCACTATATCAATGGTGTTAACATCATAGATATTTTTACACTTAAAAATGTTGAATTTTGTACTTAAAAAAAAGAGCATTTGCGGGAAATTTTAATTCATTACTTTGAAGAAAAAGTTACCATATACTTCAGGAAGCTTATGCTGAACATGCTCCATCTCAAGATACTTGTGAACACTGGTTCTCTGAATGTTTTGCCTCAAAACAAGAAAAGTTCTATTGGGATGGTATCCACAATTACCTGAAAGATGGAGTAATTGTGTAACTAGTGGTGGACATTACTTTGAATAAAGCACTTTTGATATTTCTCTTTAAATTGTATTTTCTTTGATTACAAAATCCCCCATTATTAACTGGTACACCTAGTATAGAGCCATCTGGGATCAACAGATTTTAACTCCCTGGAAGCTGGAAAATATTTATTTGACTTTATAATTCCCAACTATGTCTAGTACAGTGTCTGGGACTCAAGCATTTTTTTAATAAGTGAATATGTGGCCAAAGACCACTTCTGATTTAACTTTTTGTCATTCCCTTTTGACTTCTATTGATAGTCTATTGTGACCTTAACTTTCTTGCCTTTTTTGGTGGAGCTTTTTAGTAAATATTTGACATGGGTATTATGTCATTTTCTAAATAAGAAAACAGATTAGGTAACTCATCCAGTGTCTCACAGCTAGTAAGTGGTAGATTCTGAAGGTCGGGTGCTTTCTTGCTGGTATATCAGAAGTAGAAATAGTATAAGAGGCATAGGAGTGATCTAATACTTCCTGAGTCTCTTTTTCTCTCTCTTTCCCTCAATAATAATAATAATAATAATAATAATAATAATAATAATAACAATAATAGATAAAACTGTAATCCTAGCCACTTGTGCAGAAATGCTTCTCTTTCTCTATGACACAAAAGCCCATGGAGCCTGAGATAATCAGCAATGTTTCCTCAACCTTTGATGCCACTGAGCAGTATTCCTCTTGCTCACTCTGTCTAGGTAGACAGTGAGTGTGTCAGTGGAGCATTGCTCCTAGAGTATTCTTCATCTGAGTCATTAGTTGTCATTTCATGTTAGTTGTCTATCTCGCATTTCCAGATAGTTTGCAAAAATCTCTGAAGCACTAAAAAAATTGTGATAAGATACACATAACATAAAATTTACTGGTTTACCTATTTTGGGGTATACAGTTCAGTGGCATGAAGTATTCACATTGCTGTGCAACCATCACCACCATCCATCGCCCGAACTTTTTCATCTTCCTGCTCAGTTCTTTCAGATTGTTGGCAAAATTTACTTTCTTGAAACTGTATAGGATTGAGGTCCCCATTTTCTTGCTGGCTGTTGGTCAGGGACCACTTCCTGACCCTACAGGGCTGCCAGTAGTTCCTAATCACACAGCCTTCTCCATAGGCTCTCTCATAATATAGCAGCTTAGTTCTTTAAAGCCAGCAGTGGTGAGTTTCTGACTCAAAGAGAGCCTGGACTCTGTTTTTAAAACCTTCTACCTGATTAAGTCATGCTCACAAGAATAGTCTCCCTTTTCAGCACTTCAAAATCAACTGACTGGGGACCTTAATTACATCTGCAAAAATTCCCTCACTTCTGCCATATAACACAATCTAATCTTGGGGAGGCTTCTTGCCATGTTCTTTTGGTTAAAAGCAACTCAAGGGGAGGGGATTATTTAGCATGTGAATATGGAGGAGCACCCTAGAGTCTGTCTACTATACCTTCCTTTTTTAATCCTTTTCACAGGGTTTTTTATCAGCAGTTGGGTACCCTTTCCCCAAAATGATTTTTAATCATGGAAAGAAAAAGAGGACTTGGGATTGTCTTGAATTTGAAGAAGAAGAAGACAAACAATTCGCAGACTCTCTGGCTTCCATGGCATATCTGGTATTTGTACAGGGCATCAGCATTGATCAGCTGCCAATGGTCTTAAGGTAGGAGGTTGTGTTTGGTTTATTCATGTATTCTAAAGGGAATATCATCAAACTCATTTATCTAATGTCCAATATATGTTTATTAGTGTACTAACACATTTTAAATGAAGTAGAAACAAAAGCTCTCTTTATTTTAAGTAATACTGTCTATAATCTGTTAAAGCCAGTAGTCAAGTAGTGAAAAGGGGGTGGGTGGAGGTGGTGTTAAAATAGAAATAAGGAATGACAGGGACAGTGAGAAAGTGTTAAATTGGGCTTGGTTTTGAAGCTGTTGGGACCACCCTGGACAATAAAGGATGGAGCTAGCCAGTTCCTTCTGGGTGAGTCTAAATCAGCATCATCTTTTCACTGGATTAGTGATATAATCCTGAGTGGGTGTTTATCAGTCCCTAATGAAAACCCTTCAGGGGCTTCTTACTGCTCTAAGAATAAGGTCTAAAAGGCTAAGTGTCCATCCACCCAACCAGTAGCTATGCTGTGCACTGACCACAAGGGAGCAGACTCATAACAGGAGTTGCCATGATGCGCACTGGCCATTTAAAAATAAACAGCACCACAGACACTCGACTTCCCCCAAGTGGGACACAGGCCCCATCACGAACCTGGAGTGATAGCCCACCTAATCCTAGCCAACGCTGCCAAGACCCCATGGTGCAAAATGCAGCCCACTGCCCAGTCCAACCCAGAAAAGGTCACTGTGGGTGCTGGATAATGACATCACATAGCAAAACCTCTTTCCCTAGCAACTAGCCTCCTTGGAATCTCTTCAGCCCAGAAACCCGACTTGCTGTATAGCCAGGTGCAAATATTTTACATTTTAACCAAATGTTTTGTGAAGTGTTTTCATGTGCCTCATGTCATTTGATCCTTACAGAAGTCCTGGAGTAGGTAGATAGGAGACTTGTTGGAATCCTATTTTCTTTTCATTAGCTGGAAAAAGGAGATTTAGAAAGGTTTGAAACTTGACCCGACTGAAAAGAAGTAAGAAATGGTTGGCCTTGAAAATGACTTCAGGTTTTCTCACTGCACAGAATATAGTTATACACTGTTGCAGTCAAAACTTTTGCCCTTTGTTCTTCCTGCATGATCTACAATAATAATCTGCTTCATGTTGATATTTACTGCTCTGTTGCTAACAATTATCTGAAAGTGAAGTTGGGGTGCTTCACTGGGCTGGAAAAAGTTTAGCTACATCAGAAAGTACATTTAATTAAGCACGTTTATTATATATCTATAAATAAGTTAGTGCCATTCAAACACGTGTATTTTGATCTGTCATTGTCAAATGTGAATTTGGTTGACACTTCTATTATAGAGAAAGGGCAAATAGTGATATTAAAATATTTCTTCTAATTAATTTCCTTTCAATGTGCATGAATCTGTGCACTGGGAAACTCGTTTTATAATATACCTTTTGGACTTTAAGGTCCATAATAAGGATTACATGTATGCCTTGCATGGCTTGGGTGTATTCCTTTGTGTACATTTATATATTTTTATGTATTTATGTATGATTATACCCCGGATTTATTTATATGTAAATATTACAATATTGCTACCACTTGCATGTTCACCATGTATTAAACACTGTGCAGACAGTTTTATGTATGTTAACTAATCTGTATAGTAACCTAATGAAATAGAACATTATCTCATTTTATAGATGAAAATAACAGGCTTCATTAAATATGCTAAGATCATAGAGGGAAAGGTAGAATTCAAACAGTTTTGTCTGACCCAAGAGCCTATACTCTCAATCACACTATACCACCAAAATGCCTTAAGTATGTATATTAATTTGCTAGGGCTACCATAATAAAGGACGACAAACTGGATATCTTAAAATACCAAACATTTATTTCACAGTTCTGGGGGCTAGAAGTTCAAGAACGAGAGCAGAATTGGTTCCTTCTAGGGGCTTTGAGGGAGAATCTGTCCCATGCCTCTCACCTAGCTTTTTTGGTGTGCTGGTGATCTTTGATGTTCCATAGCTTGTACATAGATGCATCACTACCTTGCCTTCGTGTTCATATGGCACTCTCCCTGTATGCATGTCTCTCCACATTTCCCTTTTTCATAAAGACACCAGTCATACTGGATTAGGACTCACACTAATGGTCTCACTTTAATTTACCTCCAGGGTGGGGAGTTCTGCTCTGCCCTTGCCCATTCTTACCCAATTTTTTTTAAAACCCTTATCTCTACATAACAGTAGATATGTAAAATTTCTTAAAAAACACATGCAAATACATATATGTATTTTTTTTCTTCCCTATTTTAGCCCTTCGTACCTTTTACAATTTAATATGGGGCACATTGAAGTCTTTCTGCAAAGGTAAGATCATTTGCATGGCATCTCAGAATTAAGCAGTAGTCCTTGTTGAGATCAGGGGAGACTACCTTCTCTTTGCCAAACCTTTATTAATTGGTTGTTTTATAAAACATTTAGAGACCCAGTACATGAATTCGTGCATGGGTGGGATCGGGCCAGGGGAGGAGGGGCGCCAGCTAAGGGGAGGGGCAGCAGGCAGTAGCGGCCAGCCTTGCCCCTGATCATAGTAGAGGGCTGATGGTGGGGATGGAGCTGGCTGGGGGCAGGGCTGCAGGAGGTTGGCCAGCTGGCCCTTCCCCCTATTGGGGTAGGAGGGTGATGCGGGAGGGGTCAGCCAGGGGGAGGGGACACAGGGGGTTTGGCTGGGCACCCCTCCCTTGATGGAGTGGGAGAGGTCGATTGGGAGGAGGGCCGCAGGAGGTTGGCCAGCCAACCCCACCCCAGATCTGGCCAGTTTGCTGGTCGCAAATGGGCGTCATAGCAACCAGTCGTTCTGGTCCTTATAGCATTCTGGTCACTGGCTTTTTATGTATATATAGATGAAGCATATGTGCACAACAGAGACAGAAATGAATCAAAAAGGTTTTACATCAAAATCTTTCATTTTAAACCCAATGTAATATAAAAATATTGTCTTAAAAGGGGATTTCCAGTCTTCTGCTTCTGAGGTTTCTTTCCTTATTTCAAAAGTTGGTTAATTAAAACACCTTTATTCCACTGTAGCCTTCTATGTCTAAGGAGAAATAGTCAATAAAACAATTAATCCATGGTTTTGGCTTATGGATACAATCTGAACTGCATCAAAAGAAAGGAGGTGTCTTGAGTCCACCTGTTAAAACTTAGATTATTGACAGTGATATCATTCAACAACTTTTTATTTTTCCATTTGAGATGCTAAGAAGCAAGGCTTCCTCTTTAAAAAATTAAAAAATAATGATAATTAAGAATTTCCCCAAACTCTATATTCTTTGTTTTTTTATAACAAGTTTAAATTATCTCTTGAGAGGAACCAAGATGGCGGCATAGGTAAACACCTATTGTGCTGCCCCGCACAACAATTCAAAAACTACAACATAACAACGAGACAAACATCATCCAGAATCACCGGAAAGCTGGCTGAGTGAAAATTCCAGAAATAAAAGTAAAGGTGGGACAGTGAGACTCAGAAGAGTGGTGGAGCGCAGCCTTGAACATACCCACAGAATCAGAGGTTAGGAGCTGTGACCACGCATGGGCTGTAGAGCTGACAGCAGCAATCCCGGATGGATTTCTCCAACGGGGAGGGCAGAGATGTCCCACTGCACAGATTCCCCAGTGCCAGGCAAGGTCCAAGGTCCGGGGTACACACCCTGGAAGCTAGGCATGGCAGAGGTCTCCTAGTCTGAGAATCCAGGTTGCTAGGAACAGCAGTTTGCGCGCATAAACTGCTCCCTGGCAACTTGCTCCCTGTGACAGCACAGACGCTCGACTTGCTCCCTGGCGACTTGCTCCCTGGTCCCGGAAACCACCGGACTGCTTTGTTTTACAACCCTGGGCGAGACTTTGGGTGTGCAGACTCATTTGGGGAGAGGCAGAGTTGTCTGGCAAGGGGTAGAGACTAGCAGCTTTCTCTTGGAGGTGTCTGCAACCATTCCCATCCAACAGAGACCCACGCATGCGCACCACATAGGACGTAGCTGACGCTGAAGCTACCTACTCAGCTCAGAGACTCCTCCCACCCAACCTGAACACAGTCTCCCTTCACAGCCAATTGGCCTGGAGGTCAAACCCTCCTAGGGCTAACAACAACAAGCTAGGCTTAAATTCAACAATACTGTACAACCCATAAAGGATTGCAGTAAGAGTACCCACCTCAGGTAACTGGGGAGGCTGAGCCATTGTCCCTTAGAGGACATCTACCAAATAAAGCAGCCACCATGCAGAGACATGGAAAGAAATCAGGTGTGAAAGAAATGGAGGAAAAAAGACGACTAGACATAGAGTTCAAAACCACAGTTATAAGTTTTTTCAAGAGGCTCCTAGAAAAGGCCGATGAACTTAATGAGAACTACGAGGAAATAAACAAGACCAACCAGGAAATGAATGAGACCTACAAGGAAATGAATGAGACTTACAAGGAAATTAATGAGACCTACAAGGAAATGAACAAGACCTCTGAGGATATGAACGAGACCTTCATGGATATAAAAAAAGGACCAACTAGAGATCAAGCATACACTGACTGAACTAAAAAATATTACACAAAGTCCTAAAAGCAGTCCAGAGGGCCACAAGAACCAAGTCAAAGATTTGAAATACAAAGAAGCAAAATCCACTCGGCTGGAAAAGCAAGAAACAAAAAGAATCCAGATAATTGAAGATAGTGTAAGGGGCCTCTGGGACAACCTCAAGCATGCCAACATCCAAATTATTGGGGTGCCAGAAAAAGAGAGAGCAAGGTAATGAAAACCTACTTGAAGAAATAGTGACTGAAAACTCCCCCCACCTGGTAAAAGAAACTGACTTAAAAGCGCAAGAAGTACCCAGAAGCCCAAAATATAGGAATCTAAAGAGGACCACACCAAGACACATCATAATTAAAATGCTAAGAGCAAAAGATAAAGAAAGAATATTAAAAGCAGCAAGAGAAAAACAGTTAGTTACCTATAAGGGAGCACCCATACGATTGTCAGCGGATTTCTCAACAGAAACAATGCAGTCCAGATGGGAGTGGCAAGAAATATTAAAAGTAATGAATAGCAAGAATCTACAACCAAGATTACTCTATCCAGCAAAGCTATCATTCAGAATTGAAGGTCAGATAAAGTGCTTTGCAGATAAGAAAAAGCTAAAGGAGTTCATCACCACCAAACCAATATTATATGAAATGCTGAAAGATATTCTTTAAGAAGAGGAAGAAGAAAAAGGTAAAAATATAAATTATGAACAACAAATACACATCTGTCAACAAATGAATATAAAAATCAAGTGAATTAATAATCTGATGAACAGGATAAACTGGTGAATATAACGGAATCACGGACATAGAGAGGGAATGGACTGACAATTCTTGGGGAGAAAAGAGGTGTGGGAAGTACAGCAAGAAACTGGACAAAAATCTTGCAACAATGGGTGAGGACAGTGGGGAGGGGGAGGGGAGAATGGAGGGTGGGATGGGTACCGGGTGGAGGGGAGCTATGCGGGGGGGGGGGGGGGGAAGGGGGAACAATGTAATTAATAAACTGAACAATAAAGATAAAAAAATTATCTCTTGAGATCAGTCAGGGCCTTTCATTACTGTCTTCCAGGCATAGTAGTGACAGTTTATCAATCCCATCTCTTCCCAGGAGAAGGGAAATTTGTAACGTGGCAAATAGCCAAAGCCTTGACCTATAAGGCAGGACTTTCCAAGGGTGTCCTGGCACAAGTGGTTATTAATTCTAAATCTATGTCTTAAAAATTTTGCATTCTTTTCACTTAGTTTTTTTTTTATATTCATACTATGAGGATATACCAAAAAATGTATATACTCTTCGAGTAATTATAAGAGCAGTTTTTATTAAAATACATTCAATTTGCCTGGATAGAGCATCAGCCTGCAGATGGAAGGGTCCCAGGTTCGATTCCAGTCAAGGGCATGTACCTTGGCTGTGGGCACATCCCCAGTAGGGAGTGTGCAGGAGGCAGATGATTGATGTTTCCCTTTCGTTGATGTTTCTAACTCTCTATCCCTCTCTCCTCCTCTCTGGGGGAAAACAAAACAAAACAAACACACAATTAAATATATTTTTTAAAATTATTGAAAAAAATAAAATAAAATACATTCAGTTTTCATAATATAATACAATAACATTAAATTTGGGGGGTGGGGAGGCACCCTATATGTATGAACTTAAGATTTCCAAACTGTTGAGTCATTGAGCCAAAAACATGAACTTCTAATTTCTTGCAGTGTTCGAATAAAAACTAGAGCCTGAGATAATTAAGTCTTTAAATTTCAATTTTTGGTTTATTTTTTCTAAAATGTAGAATCATTCTAAAGAAATACAGAAAATCATCTCAGTAAATTTTAATATTCTCTTTCAGAACAGAAGAATCTGTTTTCTCCAAAGGACTGGTAAGAGTTGTTTACACCCATCATAATTTAATTACATGGTCACACCAACAAATAGAGCTGTTGACTTTACCCCATGTGTATGTATGCATACATTTTAATCTAGGATCTGTTGGAGAAGAGTTTGTTGAGAATGGAAGACAATAGTTTACTTCACCAGTACTTAGAAATCAAGAGTTTTCTTACTGTACCTCAGGTAAGTGAAATGTGGATTCTAATCTTCAAAATAACCCCTTTCCTATTTTAAATTTAATTCAAGTAAAAGTCTTTTCAGATTCCTCTCCCACCTTCTTTTCAATATCCTTTGAAAACTTTAGTGCCGTGTTGTGCAATAGAACGTTCTGTGATGGTGAAAGTGTTCTGTTATCTGTGTGATACAGTATGAAAGCCATTAGCCACATGGAACACTTGAAACGTGGCGAGTGTGACTAAGGAACTGAATTTTAAATTTAATGTACTTTAAATTGTTTTAAACTTAAATTACTTGTATGTGGCTAGTGGCTACCATAGTTGACAGCATTAGTATCTAGCGGAAAAACATACTTTCTTCTTGAACACTTTGTTTTTTTAGGGACCTTGGAAAATGAAGCTCCTTTACTTATATAATAATTGAGGTCCTCAGGACTTCATAAAGGCATAGATTGACTGCTTACTCGAAAGACATTTTAGTTTTCCCTCCTGTGATAAATTTTGCCTAGTACTGTTTGTTATCATAACAGGTAGGTCCTTAGATATTGATGTAGAAACTTATTCTTCCACTATTTAAAGAGAAAACTATGGCTTTTAAAAAATATATAAAGCCTAAATTTTTTATTTAAATATTTTTTATTGACTTACAGAGAGGAAAGGAGAGAGAGTTAGAAACATCAAATCAGCTGCCTCCTGCACGCCCCCCACTGGGGATGCACCCGCAACCAAAGTACATGCCCTTGACTGGAATCGAACCTGGACCAGATCCTTCAGTCCACAGGCCAGTGCTTCATCCAGCGAGCCAAACCAGTCAGGGAAGCCTAAATATTTTTAATAATGGATTATATTTCTGCATGTTTGATATTATTTTTTGGCTACTCTAGACATAATTGAAAATTAGCATTCGTTTCTAAATTTACAACTTTGCAACACCACACTCAATTTCACTTAACCAAATGGATTATACTTAGTTTCCTATAGATGTAACAATGGAATGATAGGCTTGGGGGAAATTTTACTTCATTTTTAAATCTCCTACTCTCACTTTTCTGAATTTTTAGTATCTACCATTGATGATAGAGTTGTTTCTTTGCTGTCAATGTAATCTTTTCACATCTGAATTAAAATTTTTATTTTATTTCCAGGGCTTAGTCAAAGTAATGACGCTTTGCCCTGATGAGGCATTGGTATGTAATTGTTTTAGGACTAAATAATGAGTTACAATGAGAAATATTAATAAACAGTTTAATCTTTATTCAGCTTATGTAACAATATTATTTCTTCAATTTTAGAGGAAAAAGGGTTTAGCTATGCTTCAGCTTTATATTAACAAGTTGGATTCTCAAGGCAAATATACATTATTTAGGTATGTATCAAAAATAGTTAATTGTGAAGTGTGTTGTTAAAATCAAATTAATACCATTTAATCCAGATCATAGTAGTTTATTATTTTTTAAATGTAATTCAACTCTACTTGGAAGCCATCTATCCTATCTAATAAAAGTGTAATATGTAAATTTGATCGTACCTTCGCTATGCTACCAGCCAATCAGGAGCAGGGGGCAGGGCTGGGCTGCATGAGGCAAGGGGTGGGGCCGCCGCCACTGCTCTGCGGGGCCCCGTGGAGAGACGGAATGGGCACCGCAGGCCGGCCGGGACCGCCAACGCAGCATCCGCTTCCCAGGCTGGGGCCCCCCGGAGCAGCATGAGGGGCAGGAGCGGCGGCAGCACAAAGGGTGGGGCTGCTGCAGCGGCACGAAGGGTAGGGGCCCTTTCTGGCCCTGGGTTCCTGCGGCTGCCTGTGGCTGTGGCCTGCCTGAGTGAAGCTGGCCCAGGTCCTGGGTGCCTATAGCTGGCCAGAGGGAGGGAAGCCTGGGTCCCAGGTGTGGGGCAAGGCAGAGGCAGTTAGGGGCAATCAGGCCAGCAGGGGAGCACTTAGGGGCAATCAGGCAGGCAGAGAGAGGTGGTTAGGGGTGATCAGGCAGGCAGAGGTAGTTAGGGGTGATCACACAGGCAGGCAGAGGGGTTAGGGGCGATCAGTCAGGCAGGCTAGTGAGCAGTTAGGAGCCAGTGTTCCTAGATTGTGAGAGGGATGTCCGACTGCCAACAGTCAGACATCTCTGACTACCAACAGTCATGACATCCCCGAAGGGGTCCCTGATTGGAGAGGGTGCAGGCTGGGCTGAGGGAACCCCCCCTCCATGCACGAATTTCATGCACTGGGCCACTAGTCTATATATATATATAAATATAAATAAAAGGCTAAGTGACCAGCCCACCAGCCAGTAGGTGTGACATGTACTGACCACCAGGGGGAAGACACTCAATGCAGGAGCTGCCAAGCAACAGCAACTTTGCAGAGTGCCCTCTCGCACTCCTGGACCCTTGGGGGATGTTGGACTGACAGTTTCATTCAGATTCCTACAAGCCAGGCTGAGGGACCACAGGAGGTTGGCTCCAGGGAGTGTCTGGACCATCTTGCTCAGTCCCGCCCTGCTGGCCACCTTCTAATTAATTTCCTTTCAATGTGTACAAATCTGTGCACCAGGCATCTAGTATTATAACAATTCTCTTACCTGTGATGGATAGAGAAGAGTTAATTAAAAATTATGGACACATATCTTGTCTAATAAAAGAGAAATATGCAAATTAACCATCACTCTGCTGCACCCACTAGCCACGCCCACTAGCCAATCAGGAGCAAGTATGCAAATTAACCCCAACCAAGATCCTGCAGCCACAGAGATAGCAGGAGGGAGGCTTGGTTTCCCTGGCGATGGAGGAAGCCAAGCTTTCTGCACACCCTGGCTGGCCCAGGCCTCTGCTTAAGGCTACAAAGTTTCAATTATAGAAGATAAATAAATCCCAACAGAAATGGCTGCAGCCACGGAGCGAGCAGGAGGCTTGGATCCACTCTAGGCCACAAAGTTTCAATTGTAGAAAATAAATAAATCCCAGATACCAGAGCCTCTGCTTGGGTCGCTGTCGGCCAGCCTGCAAACCACCACAGGCCCCTCACTCAGGCCACCCCGCGTCCCAAGGGAACCCCAACCCTGATCCAGGACACCCTTCAGGGCAAACCAGCTATCCCCCACCCATGCACCAGGCCTCTATCCTATCCTTTCTAATAAAAGAGTAATAGGCAGATTGACCATCACTCCAACACAAAAGGTGGCTGCCCCCATGTGGTCAAAGATCCTGCCCCCATGTGGACACAAGATGGCCAGTAAGGGAGGACAATTATGGGTGATCAGACCAGCAAGGGAGGGCAGTTGTGAGAGACCAGGCCTGCAATGGAGGGCAGTTGGCGGAGATCAAGCCTGAAGGGAAGGGCAGTTAGGGGTGACCAGGCCAGCAGAGGAGGGAAGTTGGTGGAGGCCAGGCCTGTAGGGAAAGGCAGTTGGCGGGGGGGGGGGGGGGAACGGGGGACTCAGGCCTGCAAAGGAGAGCAGTTTGGGGGGCGGTAGGCCTGTAGGGGGGGTCAGTTAGGGGTAACCAGACCTGCATGGGAGGGCAGTTAGGGGCAAACAAGCTGGCAGGGGAGCATTTAGGCATCAGTCAGGCTGGCAGGGGGGTGGTTAGGGGGTGATCAGGCTGGCAGGGAGAAGCAGTGGGATTGGGCCTAAACAGGCAGTCAGACATCCCTCAAGGAATCCGACATTGGAAGAGGGTGCAGGAGACTTATCAATTTATTTAATCTTTTAAGTCCTTCTTAATTTAAGAGTAATTTAATTAACTGAATAAAATATATTATTATTCATGTAATATATAGGTATATACATATACTAGTACTAGAGGCCCAGTACATGAAATTCGTGCATGGGGGGGTGTGTCCTTCAGCCCAACCGGCACCCTCTCCAATGTCTTTGTATTAAAGATAGGTATGTTCTAATAAAACAGACTGCACGTTGAATTTGGCCTGCAGATCTTATTTTGTTGACATCTATGTAATAAAAATTAGTTGTTAAATGTAGATTTGGGCTTGTTAAAGTGCTAAGAAGTCTTTGGAATTGGCCAGAACTAACATTCTTAAGTCTATCTTTTCTTCATTTCTATTGATAGTCAGAGGTTTATGAAATCCCTTTATGCATAGGTCATACCTGTATTCCTACCAAGAAACCCTCCTTTTTCCTTAAGCTAGTCAGACTGAATTATTTTCTTTGCAACTAATTAGTCTAACAAGAGTAGTGTACTTTCACAGAGAATAATTTGGAGAGATTTTAGGTGATTATACTAGTTCCCATTCTTGCCATATTCAATCATTGCAACTATATGCATAAAAAGATTCAAATTTTATTTGATAGAAATTTCTTGTTGGAAAAATCCAGTTCAAATGGAACTTGCTAGTCAGAGCAATAACCATAATAGGTGAGTTTGTAGTTGGTTAATCATCTTGCTAATTTTCTTCACTGGTTTTTGTATTCCTAGAAATAACACAAGGCCCATTTGAATTGTAAAACTTGTGTCATCATTATAATGCAATCCAGGATAATTTCAAATGAATTGTAATTTTGCTTTCAAGGTGCTTATTGAATACAAGTAATCACTCAGGTGTGGAGGCCTTCATTATTCAAAATATCAAAAATCAAATTGACATATCATTAAAGGTAAGAGCATAGCTAAGGTACCAATTACCAATTTATTTTATTTTGTAGGATATTTTTGTGTGTGTGCAATACATTGATATGGATTTTGTCCTATGGAATATTTCCTCTTTCTAGTATTAAGATGTATATTTTTTTCTCATTTCTACTGTTTCTTTTTCTTTCTTTTCATATTTATTGTTGAAAATATTGCATAGGTCCTCCTTTTCCTCCAATTAACTTCTTCCAGCCCACTCCCATCCTCTTTCTCCCCCTTACCCCCTCCCCCCCCGACTCCGGGCTCTCACCACCCCATTGCCTATGTCCATGGGTTATACATGTGTCCATGGGTTATACATATACCAGTTCTTTGGTTGATATCTTCCCACCTACCCTTCCCTGCCTTCCCTCTGAGGTTCAACAGTCTATTTCTTTTTTTTAAACCTTAATTTTGAAATTCCTGATTATAGACTTAAATTGTGTTCTGTGTGCTGATAACATGATTTCTTTTTGCTTTGCCGTACACTTCTGAAATACTAATGGAAACTGAAGTCTCCTCTGTTTGTGAACACTCAGTGATTCCATATGAAAAAGAGAGAGAAGCCCTAGCTGGTTTGACTCAGTGGATAGAGCGTCAGCCTGCGGACTAAAGAGTCTTGGGTTCGATCCCAGTCAAGGACATGTACCTTGATTGCGGGCACATCCCCAGTAGGGAGTGTGCAAGAGGCAGCTGAATTGATGTTTCTCTCTCATCGATGTTTCTAACTCTCTATCCCTCTCCTTTCCTCTCTGTAAAAAAATCAATAAAATATATTAAAAAGAAAGAGAGAGAGAGAAAGAACACACCAGTGTTCACAAACTGGCAGAATTTGTTCCAGGTATCTGAAAATAGGAAATGACAGAATGGAAATTAAAATTAAAAAGTATATATTTTAAATGTGAAATCGTTTATTTTTGTAGTATCAAGGTATTAGAAAGCACATTTATCAAGCTGTTAAAGCCTTTTTCAGTTTTTCTTTTGCTTTACAGAGAACACATACCAACAAATGGTTTACAGGACCACAGCTGATTTCCCTTCTAGATTTGGCACTCTTCCTCCCGGAGGGCGCCGAAACAGACCTGCTGCAGAACTCCGACAGGTGAGGCGATGACTCAGGTTCACATAGTTAACGGAGAAGTAATAAACCATATTTCCCTATGATTTTATGTGCTCTATGGTTAATTCATAAAATTACATGAAGATTTTCATATTTAAGTAATTAGGTATTATATAAAAACAAAATAAAAACCCCTTCTTTCCTCTTTTTATTTATTCAAATTTGTTTAATAAACTTAATACAATTTTTAAAAATAAAGATCATGTGTTCTTGCTAAAAAAAAAAAAAAAAAAAAGGGAACCAAACAACCGTACTTTCCAAAAGTGTGACCAACAGTATAATTTTGTGCCTTTAACATTCTCAGCATTCCATAACAGCTAATAGATATTTACAACTGCAGCATTGGTGACTAAGAATTTTTTGTGTACAACTTATACAAAGCATATGTGTTTAGGTTTTATTGTTTTCTAGGACATCATGTTTTTCATATAGAACATGTAATGTCACTTTCATTATACTCAAATGGATATAGAGAAATGGTTATAAATGGAACCTTAAAATTCAGAAAGCAACAGATGATACTCTCAAATATTAAGGATAATAAGGCTTTCTTGGATGGGGGGAAAGAATAATATTTTTCACAGCTGTGTTTTTTGAACTTGGAGAACAAGAGTAATGAGCTATTACTACTCAAAAACCTATGGTGAAGAAAATACATAGTTGTACACAGATATTCAAGTGTGCAAAGTTTGGCACCCCGAACTCTTGCATTGTTCAAGGGTAAATTATGTTTTCAGTGACAAACATAATTATAAGAACATATCCAAAGTTTTAGCTTACTTTCTCATTGAAATTGCTGTTGATTTTATAAAACTGTACTTGTAACACATATATTTTTAATTAACAGGATAATGGCTTCATTAAATTTATTGAGGTATTTGGTTATCAAAGATAATGACAATCAAGTAAGTGAATTTTGGGGGAAAAAACTGTGAGTATATTAACAATGTATAAGAAGTGTTTCAGATTTTTATATCAATATCCACTTAAGCCAATATTTCGTCTCTTACCCAGCTACAGCGGCTGGAGGAAGTGCCAACAGTTATTCTGAAACCTGAAGTTCATTCCCAAGAGCCCTTACCATCCCACACCCAGCTTCCCTTTCTTTTCCTATTGTACCTTTGCTCTCTTGCTGCAAGCACTGGTGGGTAGATAAGTTGGAAGTCCTAAGCCAACTAACCTTCCTGAGCTCAACACATATTTATCTGGGTTTCTTATTCAGTTGCCTCCACCTATAAGTCATGATTTCAGTCTGAGCTGTATAAAATAAAACCATTTGATAATTTGATGTCCCCTCATTAGACATGTCAAACTAAAGCATTTTAAGCACTAAAATCTGTTAACAGCACCTTTTGGATAATGTGTAGGAAGTTGGATTTGTTTTTAATAGTGTATCATTAGAGGTGGTCAAGAAATAAGAAACTATTTGAGGAGATTTGTCATACACTAAAGTTATATTTGCTTTTTATCTTCTCTCTTTCTACCTACTCTATTCTAATAGCTGGTTTCCTTGTGTGTCATGTCTATTAAATTTAGCTATCTGAATCATATGTTGTTAATCTGTTTCTTTTTTTTGGAAGTAATGAAAGAAGTGAAAGTCATATTTATACTAGAGGCCTGATACATGAAATTCATGCAAGAGCAGGTCTTCCTTCCCCCAGCTGCCGGTACCGGTTCCCTCTGGGAGCTGGGCTTCCCTCTGGCGCCGGCACACAGGACCCGCAGCGGGAGGCCCCACCCACGGCAGCCCACTGGTTGGTGGCCTGGGCCTCCCTCTTTGGGGTGATCGTGGAGCCCCCGATTGATCATCCAGCCAGCCGGTGGCCTGGTCCCCCGACCAATCCTATCACACCTGCCTTGGTTCACCTGGCACCAGAGGGTGTCAGCATGGTCGTCCAGAAGGTCGTCCTGAAGGTTGTTTGGCCTAATTAGCATGTTACGCTTTGGTCATTATAGACTAGTGGTCTGGTGCATGAAATTCATGCACCGGGGATGTTTCCTTCAGCCCAGCCTGCTCCCTCTCCAATCTGGGACCCCTCGAAGGATTTCCTACTGCCAGTTTACAGGGATAGGGCCTAAACTGGCATTTGGACATCCCTCTCACAATCCGGGACTGCTGGCTCCTAACCGCTCACCTGCCTGCCTGCCTGCCTGATTGCCCCTAAACACTCTGTCAATCTGCTCGCCCCCAACTGCCCCACTGCTGGCCTGCTTGCCCTCTAGTGCCCCTCGCCATCCTGATCACCCCCATCTGCCCACCGTGCCAGTGTGCTCACCCCAACTGCCCCCACTGTCGGTCTGCTTATGCCCAACTGTCCCCCCGCTGGCCTGCTCACTCCAAACTGCCACACCCCCCACTGGCCTGATCCCCTCCAACTGACCCTCAATGACAGCCTGCTCGCCCCCAACTGGTCCCCCTGCTGGTCTGCTTATCCCCAACGGCACCCCCTCCCCCCACCAGCCTGATCACTCACAACTGCTGTCCCATCCTGGCCTGATCACCCACAACTGCCCTCGCCTCTTGGCCTCGGTCCATGGCTTTATACAGAAGAATGTCCAGAAGGTCTCCTGGAAGATCTCCCAATCTAATTAGCATATTACTTTTTTATTAGTATAGATAAGATGTCAAAGAGTTTTAGTTTCTTTTTTAATTTAAATAAATGAACATTTGGAATGAAGTTTATGAGAAAAGTAACATTTTGTTCCCCTTTTGAGGAAATCTAGTCAGTTCAGTGATTTGACCTCCTATTCATCATCCTTTGTCAGCCCAAAATACAGGGTGTCTTCCCAAGAATGTATACACGTTTTAAATAATTCCAATGGGCTAAATCTGGGGCGGGGGGGGGGGGGGCGGGGAGAAAGAAATATTAACTGAGCTACCAGCTGTAAAGTGTGTATACATTTTTGGGGACATCCTATAGTTATTTGCTATCATTGACTAGTGCTTACTCTGTACTGGGGTGATTTTTTCTTTTCTACCATTGTAAAGTTTTTCAAACATACAGCCAAGTTGAAAGGATGTTACAGTGATCACTGATTTATCTACTTGTTTACTCTATTTTTATCATGTATCCATCCATCAGTCTCTTAAAATTTTTTATGTATTTCAAGGTAAACTGCAAACATTAGCATAATTTCCCCTAAATATTTCAGCATGCATTCCATTAAGTAGAGTATAATATCTGTCTATAGTTTTTCGTTGAGTTAAAATTTACATTAAATCAAATGCACAGATTTTACTTGTATATTCACCTGTTTTAACAAATAGATCTATATTATCCAATCTTTATCAAAGATAAAACATTGCTATCATCTAATGAAGTTCCCTTTTTTCCTTCCCAGTTAATTCTGACCTCCTCACTCCACAGCCCTCCCCTCCTCCCTGCCAATGGCAACCACTATTCCGGCCCGGTGCTGCGTATCATTTACCTTCTCAATGCTATAAGCACGCTTTATTTTTTACTTCTCATAGGTAATGTAGGCACAGAAAGGTTAAGTTGCATAAGAACATACCTAGTGGCCAGAACCTTTGAATCACAACTAACTCCTAAAGGAGCTTCTGATAGGAGTAGAAAATTTAACAAGTACAATTCAGCTTCAGTGGAAGCCCTTGTTTAGGAAGGTACCCTTAGGGTGGAGTTTCAGTTTTTACTTTTCCATAATCCAGAAAGGCCACACCTAAAGACGGTCTGCTTTGCCTGACTGGAAGACAAGAAATCCTCTTGAATAAGAGTTGGCAGATGATCAGGAGTGGAGCAAGGGGCAGCATATGGGCCTCTGCCCAGTCAGGGAAGGCAGCGGGTTAGCACTGCAGTTTCACTATGATACTCACAGCTCATGCCTCACTCTTATCAGAACCTATTTTTGCTGAAAAGCAATTCAGAAAGGTATATAGGAAAATTAAATAAGAACATAATCATTCAATATAAAACAACGTGATTCATAATTGAATAATCATTTCTTTTCCTGCTATTTTGGGTCACTGTCAACTGACTTATTCACTGTCAACTGACTTATTCATTTAATAAGTCATTCCCCTCCTCATCCTACTATTTATGCCTCTCTCTGCATAAATTATAGGCACCTTTTCCTACACTTTGGACCTTGAACCTCCATCTCTACTGATAAAATCAACTCAGCTTTTATAACTAATGTTCTCTTTTATTTGGTAGGTGTCTTTAAATATGGGTTAGTTGTTTATTTGTTGTCTTTTTCTTTTTATTTAATCCTCACCCAAGGAGTGAGGATATTTTTTCCATCGATATTTTAGAGAGAGGAGAGACAAGGTGGAGAGAGAGAAACATGGATGTGAGAGAGACACATCCATGGTTGCCCTCCACTCGTTCCCTAACTGGGGACAAGGACTGACCCTGCAACCGATCGAACTTAAGACCCTTCGGTGTGCAGGCTGATACTCTCACCAGTGAGCACACTGACCAGGTCTGGATTTGTTTTGGAATTACAATAACATAGCCTATAGTAATTATATCTCTTACCTTTGTATTTTCTACTCATTTCCTTTCCAATCCTCCCGCTTACACACATTCTTTTTCTTAAGTTGTGATTGTAATATGTAGAAAGAAAACAAAGTCAGGGGAGGCAATGTAAATTTGCAAAGGCCAGGTATCAGGAATTTTTAAAAATTCAATTGGGCAATGTGTGCATATATGCTTTTTATTTAGGCAAACTATAAATATCTGACATATGTACATATAATCTATAGAACCCATATTTTGGATTCTCATTTAAATTGTTTCTTTCTCCAAGATTAAAGCATGCCCGTTTCGTGTCATTTGCAGAGCCAAATTACTTACGGTGAAAAATGTTACTTAATATTACAAGTGATAGAAGTTCTATAATAGTACATCATAAATAAAAAGTCACATACAAATTAGGAGAAAGGGGGAAACTTGGTCTCCTGCATTTCCTTCTTTTGTCCTTTGCAAAGTCTTATTTGTTCTGGCAATAAATTTCATTGTGCTGTAGAACTACCTAGTCTTCCTTTTGTAAGACAGACAGGCTGCAGTGAATTTTGGAATATATATTTAAGCTTTGTAACTGAAAAGATTTCAGAACTATTTAATCAGTGAGACTACTTGGTATAAAATTAAAAGCAAGTATTTGTGAACAGTTCAAATTTTTATCCATATAACTTTAAAATATTTTTTCTAGGCATTTGATAAAAGAAATTTTAAAATTATTTTCTTCATATTTTTTTAAAAGATCTAGTGCCCTTAATGTTAAAGAGAAAATAGTCTTTTTTCCATAGCTTTTTGACTCCTACATACTTCTAAAAATATTACTGTTGTTCATCATGTGAAGGATTGTGGAATTATGCTGAACAAAATTTAGCTTAACTTTGGCACATGTTTTTATTACCTTGTTTTAAGTTTTATTGTTATGGCCTATGTATTAAATTACTGCAGTTAAAAGCAACTAAGGTCTTAATAAAGACCTATATTTGCAGTGTCCAATATAGTAGACAGTAGCCACATATGACTATATAGGTTTTAAATTAATTTTTAAAATTTTAATTAAAAATTTAGTTCCTCGTTGGCATTTAACAGGGCCATTCTGTTCATTGTTTCTCAACATATGTTCCTAATAAAAAATCAGCTGGTTATTTTTTAATGCATATATAAATGCAAATTCCTGAGTTCAGCCCAAATCTTATCAATCAAAGCCTGTGATAAAACACAAAAATCTGCAATTTTAACTTAGTGAAGCTTGAGAACCTCTATATATTATGAATTACAAATAAAATCTATTTTATGAGATAGTTGTGTATGATAAAATAATATTATTAACTATTTTAACTGAATGATAATGAAATCTATATGTTAAAACTTAAGTGATATGGCTAAGAGTGGTACTTAGAAAAAAACTTCCAGCTTAAAAGCTTATTTTAGAAAAGAATATAAAGTGACTAATGAATTTCTGGCAAGATTTCAAACTTTCACGAAGACAAAATATGTTAATTAAAGAGTATAATTATTAATACAGCACAGATTGAAAAATAGTATAAAAATTACATGAAAACATATCAGTAAATTTGAAAACTTCAGTGAAATGAAATATCTTAGAAAATATAATTTAAAACTGCCCCTAACAGTCCAAGAGAAATCACAAGGTCAGATAATTTTACCATAATTTCAAGAAATACTCAAATTTTATATAAAATGTTGCAAAGGTAGAAAAAGACTAGTTGTTCTGAGTTTATTTAGTAAGATAGAACTTTAATGCCAAAACAGACACGAATAGTATGTACTAACAACAACAAAATGATTGATAAACTTAAAAATTTTAATGAAATACTATTTCATACCCATCAGAATGGCAAATGTTAAAAAGGTAGACAACATAGCAATGAAACAGATATAATCACTTTTGGAGAGCAATTTGGCATCCTATCGAATAAAAGAGTAATATGCAAATTGACCGTATCTCCGATCAAGCCATGCCCACCAGCCAATCAGGAGCAAATAAATCCCAACCAAGATGGCTGTGGCCACTGAAAGCAGGAGGGAAGCTTGGGTTTCCCCGGCAATGGAGGAAGCCAAGTTTTCCACCTGCCCTTGCCAGCCTAGGCCTCCACTCAATGCTACAAAGTTTCAATTATAGAAGATACATAATCCCAACAGAAATGGCGGCAGCCACAGAGCTGGAGAGAGCAGGAGGCTAGGGTTGCCCGGGTGATGGAGGAAGCCAAGCTGCTGCAGCCCTAGCGCCTAGGCCTCCACTCTAGGCTACAAAGTTTCAATTATAGAATTGAAATAAACCCAAACAGAAATGGCTATCTCCACAGAGCCAGCAGAAGGCTTGGCTCTGCTCTAGGCTTCAAAGTTTCAATTATAGAACATAAATTAATCCCAGATCCCAGGGCCTCCACTTGGGCTGCTGGGAGGCATGGCCGGCGGTCCCTCGCCCAGGCCACCCCACACCCCAAGAGAACTCCCATCCTGATCCAGGACACCCTTCAGGGCAAACCAGCTGGCCCCCACCCATTCACCAGGCCTCTATCCTATCTAAGAAAAGAATAATATGCAGATTGACCATCACTCCAACACACAAGAGAGCTGCCCCCATGTGGTCAAAGATGCTGCCCGCATGTGGACACAAGATGGCCAGCAGAGGAGGGCCCGTGGGAGGTTCTAGACCTGCAAGGGAGGGCAGTTGTGGGTGATCAGGCCAGCAGGGGAGGGCAGTTGGGAGGGACCAGGCCTGCAAGGGAGGGCAATTGGGGGTGATCAAGCCTACAGGGGAGGGCAGTTAGGGATGACCAGGCCGACAGAGGAGGGAAGTTGGGAGCAAACAAGCTGGCAGGGAAGCAGTTAGACATCAGTTAGGCTGGCAGGGTAGTGGTTAGGGTGTGATCAGGCTGGCAGGCAGAAGCAGTTAGGGGCAATCAGGGAGGCAGGCAGGTGAGCAGTTTGGAGCCAGCAGTCCTGGATAGTGAGAAGGATGTCCGACTGCCTGTTTAAATGGGCAGTTGGATATCCCTCGAGGGGTTCCAGATTGGAGAGGGTGCAAGCTGGGCTGAGGGACAGCCCTCCCTGTGCATGAATTTCGTGCACCAGGCCTCTAGTTATACCAATAAAGTTGAAGAATTACAATTCTCAGCAACTCCTCCTATAGGTATATAACTTAGTGTTTTCAAACTTCTCATCATAACCAAGCATATTAATGAGTCGTTAAATCAGTTTAGTGGGTCAGACTAGCAATTTTTACAAAATGGAATATAGCACAATTGAAAACATCAGGTTGCTTGTTCAGATTTTTAATAAAGGTTATGGATATTGCAACCAACTTTGTGGCCAGTTGCAAAGAACAATATGAGAAAGTGACAAATTGGTTAGGACTAAGATAAAGATGTTCAATGTATTGTTTATCAACATCTCTTATGTGTTTAATAGTCAGCTAGACCATTACCAGAGAAGAGTTAAAATTGTACATTTTATAGTAATATAATATGTAGTTAGTTGTGAAGTTAAATGTACCCACTGTCTATAAAATCATTGAGTTTACAATCAAATTATTTTAGTAATCTATTTTCAGAATGAATTTTATTGAGATACCTTTTTTTCTCAAATTCATGACAATTGCAAAACTCTCATCCAGCATGTATAAAATTGCACTCAAATATTTTTATTAGAAGAAAAATAGTAATAAAAAATACTGAACCATGTTCAGGATGAACTATTGATCTGAAACTGAAAATAGTGACAATATTCAAAAGTATATTGACTATAACTAGTAAAATTTTACTTCATTTGAGCCACATTTTTAAAAGAAAGAAAATAAGTGTAAGACTTTAAAGTTAAGATTGTTAAAATAATCTTATCAAAACTAAATGTCCTTGTACACATGAAGAACTACTTGACATTGAAACTGGGACTCAGAACAGTTGGACATTGAAACTGACACTCAAACTTTTTTTGCTCTTATACGTTTGTTTTCAGTATGCAGAGGCAAGATATTTTTGAAGAAAAGAAACAGGGGGGAGTGATTGATATAGAGGCAGGGTGGCCTCGAACAGGCTGTCAAGCTACAGGGGGACGGCTGGAGTGGGTGGGAGGCAGATGCTGGGGGATATCAACCAAAGGACTTGTATGCATACATATGAGCAAAACCAATGAATGAAAGACACTGGGGCGGGGAGGGGGCAGGTGGGGACATGTGCTGGGGGGTAAGGGAGGCTGGGGGGAGGATATTGGGGGGGAGGAAAACATGTACTACTATTAAATATAAGTTATATTGTAAATAAAAATTTTTAAAAATTAAAAAAAAAAAAAAAACTAAATGTCCTGCCCAACTGGCATGACTCTGTGATTGAGCATCAACCCACGATCCAGGAAGTCACAGTTTATTCCTGTGAAGCCATGTGCCCAGGTTGAGGGCAGTCCCCAGTGCGGGGCGTGCAGGAGGCAGCTGATCAATGATTCTCTCTCATCATTGATGTTTCTATCTCTACCTTCCCCTTTCTCTCTGAAATCAATAAAAAGTATATTAAAACAACAACAACTAGCTCCAGCAGGTTTAGTTCAGTGGATAGAGCATTGACCTGTGGACTAAAGGGTCCCAGGTTTGATTTTGGGCAAAGACATGGACCTTAGTTGCAGGCTCCCCCCCGGCCCGGGCCCTGGTCAGAGTACGTCCCGGAGAAAACCAATAGACGTGTTTCTCTCACATTGACATTTCTGTCTTTCCCTCTTGCTTCCTCTCTCTTTAAAAATCAATGGAAAAATATCCTCGAGTGTGGATTAAAAACAAACAAACAAAAAGAAATAAATGGCCAATGAAAATGATAGGTTGATATGTTATTGGTCAGTGTTCTTGCCAATATTTACAGAAATGGAAACAGGGTGGGTCTTTAAAACTTAAAATGAAAATTTTTTATAGGAATGACAAGTGACAACCGAACATAGCAATTCTTTTTTTTTTTTTTACTCTTTATTGTTCAGATTATTACAGATGTTCCTCTCCCCCCTCCCCCCCCCATAGCTCCCTTCCACCTGGATCCCACCCGACCCTAGACCCTTGCCCGCCCACTGTCTTCATCCATAGGTATAAGAACTTTGTCCAGTCTCTTTCTATATCTCTCACATCCTCTTCCCCTGAGAATTGTCCATCTGCTCCCTTCCCCATGCCCCTGATTCTATTACATTCACCAGTTTATTCTGTTCATCAGGGTTTTTTTTTTATTCATTTGATTTTTAGATTCATTTGTTGATAGATAAGTATTTGTTGTCACTTTGTTGTTCATAAATTTTTATCTTTACCCTTTTCTTCTTCTTCTTAAAGAATACCCTTTAGCATTTCATATACTAGTTTGGTTGTAATGAACTCCTTTAGCTTTTTCTTGTCTGTGAAGCTCTTTACCTGACCTCCCAATTCTGAATGATAGCTTTGCTGGATAGATTAATCTTAGTTGTAGGTTCTTGCTATTTATCACTTTGAATATTTCTTGCCACTCCCGTCTGGCCTGCAGTTTCTGTTGAGAAATCAGCTGACAGTTGAATGGGTACTCCCTTGAAGGTAACTGTTTTTCTCTTGCTGCTTTTAATATTCTTTGTCTTTTGTTCTTGGCATTTTAATTATGATGTGTCTTGGTGTGGTATTCTTTGGATTTTTCCTTCTTTGGGGTTCTCTGAACTTCCTGGACTTGTAAGTCTATTTCTTTCACCAGGTAGGGGAAGTTTTCAATCATTATTTCTTCAAATAGGTTTTCATTATCTTGCTCTCTCTCTTCTTTTGGCACCCCCATAATTCTGATGTTGGTATGCTTAAAGCTGTACCAGTGACTCCTTACACTATCTTATTTTTGGATTCTTTTTCCTTTGTGCTCTTCTAGTTGGGTGTTTTTGCTTCTTATTTCAAATCTTTTGACTTGATTCTTGGGCTCTTCTAGTCTACTATTGAGTCTCTGTATATTATTCTTTATTTCAGTCAGTGTATACTTAATTTTTGACTGATCCTTTTCCATTTTGTGGCATTCTCACTATAAGATCCTTTTAGGTCTCACTAAGTTCCTTGGAGGTTTCTAAAAGATTCTTGAGTAACCTTATAACTGGTTTTGAACTCTATATCCAGTATTTTGCTTTCTTCCATTTGTGACATGTTTCTTTGTCTCTGGATTTTTGCTGCTTCCCTGTATTTGTTTCTATGTATTGGGTAGCTGCTAAGTCTCTGAGCTGAGGTGGACACTCTTGATGTACCCATTTGTGTCTGTGTGAACAGTCTTCTGGTAGTTGAGCCTTGATTGCTGTTGGTATCACTGGGAGGAATTGACTTCCAGGCCAAATTGGGTGTGGGGACCAGCTGCAACTACAGTGGGAGAGCTGCTGTACAAGAGACACCCTTATGGGGCATGGCTTGCTTCAGTGGGGCTTTGGTGCTCACTGAGTCTGCCCTTGAGTGTGTCACTATGGATGTGAAGACTTATAATCTGCTCTGGTCTCACACTGACCACTGGGTACACTGGCTCTTGGATCTCCAAGGAGGTGCAGAGTTAGCCACTGCCGAGGCCTCCCAGCAGGAGCTACAGAGAGATCTGAAGATTCCTCTTCTTTGTATCAGGTTTGGAAGTGTCCAGACAAAGCCCAGCTGTGAAGCAAGGCAGGCTGCTGCTACCAACCTTGGGGCTTCTTTTGACAGCATTGGGGTCCCTGACCCAGCTGCTGCCTGTTTGACAGGGTTTAGGCTGAGAAAGGACAGGCCATTCATATGCAAAAGCAGCTGCACACAGCTTGGGTAGGGTTTGTAAATTGGGTGGGGTTGGGTCTCAGGGAATCCCTAAGGCCGATCAAACAGCAATGGCTGCCAGTCAGCCCTGCACTGGAGAAGTCCCAGCACAGGAACAATGACCAATGCAAGAACCTCCTTCTGAAAGAAAGCTTCCCTCGTGTTCCTGCCCTGAACCAGACAGTCCAGTTTCTCCCTGTATGTATCTGGGTTCCCCAAAGTCTCACCCAGAACTGGAGTTCAGAGAAAGTGGGAGCTTGTAACTCCCTCCCGATTAAAAAGTGGCACACCTAGGTGCTAGCCCTTTCCACACCTCCGCACCTCCTACAGTCTCAATGTGCTTTATTATTTACCTCTCTGGTTGTAGTACTTCCACTCAGCCAGCTTGCCCATGGTTCTGGATGATAGTTGTTCTGTCTTTTAGTTGTAATTTTGATGTGATTGTGAGAGGCAGCAAGTACAAGTGTTTACCTATGCTGCCAATTTGATTCATCTCCTGTAACAATTTTTTTTATTTAATAAATCTTTATTGTTCAGATTATTACAATTATTCCTCTCCCCCCCCCCCCATAGCGCCCCATCCACCCGGTACCCATCCCACCCTCTGCCTTTACCTCCCCACAACCACTGTCCTCATCCATAAGTGTACGATTTTTGTCCAGTCTCTTCCTGCACCTCCCACACTTCTTTCCCCCTGAGAATTGTCAGTCTACTCCCTTTCTATGCCCCTGATTCTGTTATATTCACCAGTTTATTCTGTTCATCAGATTTTTAATTCACTTGATTTTTAGATTCACTTGTTGATAAACATGTATTTGTTGTTCATAGTTTTTATCTTTACCTTTTTCTTCTTCCTCTTCTTAAAGAATACCTTTCAATATTTCATATAATACTGGTTTGGTGGTGAACTCCTTTAGCTTTTTCTTATCTATGAAGCTCTTTATCTGATCTTCAATTCTGAATGATAGCTTTGCTGGGTAGAGTAATCTTGGTTGCAGGTTCTTGCTATTCATCACATTGAATATTTCTTGCCACTCCCATCTGGCCTGCATAGTTTCTGTTGAGAAATCAGCTGACAATCGTATGGGTGCTCCCTTGTAGGTAACTGTTTATCTCTTGCTGCTTTTAATATTCTTTGTCTTTTGCTCTTGGCATTTTAATTATGGTGTGTCTTGGTGTGGTCCTCTTTGGATTCCGTTTTTATTTGGGGTTCTGTGCGCTTCCTGGACTTGTAAGTCTATTCCTTTCACCAGGTGGGGCGAGTTTTTGGTCACTATTTCTTCAAATAGGTTTTCAGTATCTTGCTCTTTTTTTCTGGCACCTCTATAATTCGGATATTGGGATGCTTGAGGTTGTCCCAGAGGCTCTTTACACTGTCTTCAATTTTTTGGATTTTTTTTTTTTTCGTTTTTGCTTTTCTGGTTCAGTGTTTTTTGCTTCTTTGTATTTCAAATCTTTGACTTGATTCTTGCGGTCCTCTAGTCTGCTGTTAGGTCTCTGTATATTTTTTATTTCAGTAGTGTATGCTTAATTTCTAGTTGGTCGTCTTTCATATCCTCGAGGGTCTTATTAAATTTATCAGCCATAGTTTTGAACTCTATGTCCAATTGTTTGTTTTCCTCCATTTCTTTTAATTGTGATCTGTTACCTTGTCTCCACATTTTCGCTGCTTCCCTGAGTTCGTCGATTAGCTTTGTGTGGTAGGTTTCCTCTAAGGCATAGTGGCTCAGTCTCCTAGTAACCTGAGGTGGATACTCTTCGTGCACCCCTTTATGGGCTGCACAGTCTTATTGTAGTTAAACCTAGGTTGTTGGCATCACTGGGAGGGGTTGACCTCTCCAAGCCAATGGGCTGTGAGCATCAGCTGTGTCTACTCTGGAAGAGCTTAGCTTGGATGGGGCGGAGTCTCAGCGCTGAGCAGTCTTGGTTTCCCATCAGCCCCGCCCTAAGCGGCGCCTGGGTCTCCGTTTCCCACAGCAGTGGCTGCATGCACCTCTGAGAGAAAGCTGCCTTTGAGTTTTGCTGGCTGCCAGACAGTCCAGTTTCTCCCCAAATGAGTCCGGGTACTCAAAGTCTCACCCAAATCTAGAGTACAGTGCAGTCGTTTTCCTCCCGAACAAGGGAGCCAGCCATACACTCAGCTGCACACCCTCTCCACAAGCTCACGTGCCTCTGCAGTTCCCCTGATTCTCAGTGTGCTTCCTCCCGACAGTCCAGTTTCACTCCATCTGAGTCTCCCCAAGAGTCACCCAGAAGTGGAGTTCAGCCCAGGGGGGAGCCTTTGTCTCTCTCCCCATTTGAGAAAACCAGCCGCATATTTAGCCGCCCGCCCTTTTTGCTTGCACATGTCTTGGCGTCTCTGCACCTCTGCCCTCCTCACCTCCTCTGAGTCTCAGTGTCCTTTTATCTTTCCTTCTAGTTGTAGAATTTCCACTCAGCCAGCTTTCCGGTGGTTCTGGATGATGTCCGTTTTGTCTTTTAGTTGTAGTTTTGAAATTGTTGTGCTAGGCAGCACAACAATTGAAATTGTTGTGTTTACCTATGCCGCCATCTTGGTTCCTGTCCTCCTGTAGCAATTCTTTTTAAAAGCTTTTTAAATCAGTGTTTTTTTATTTTGCAAAGCATTGGTATCTAAGGAAATCCCTCTAGATCTTAGACATATATTGTAAAGGTGTTGAAAATTGTTAATTTTAAAAGTTCATTGAGTATCTACTCTTGAAACTTTTATTCAGTGGTCAGAGCTAAGTATGATTATTGTATCATATCAGAGTTCATTTATTGTTCCTAAGGCAAGTTCTAGGTAGGACATAGAACTTAGGGGTAATATTCACATTTTTCTAGTTGAAAAGCAGTATTTGGCAAACATTTTCTAAGAATATTTTAGTAAAATTGACATGCTTAAGAAATGAAATTAAGGAGAAACATCATTATATCTTTCCATATGTTAAACTTATCTGCGGATTGTAAAAGACTATAGAAGGAGGGCTTAAATATAATTACTTTAAGTAATATATATTCCTGACATTAATGAGTAAAAGATTTAAAATGAACATAGACTGAATATAGTAAAATTAGACATTATTAAATCTCATTTGTCTCATAAACTTTTAGTCATTTCTTTCTAAAGGAGAAATGTAAAACATTCAAGAAAAATACTTGATTAAAAGATAAATTTGCTTTTTAAAATCCTATATCAGTAAGTAATTAAGTTAAATTTGTTGGCTCAAGAGAACTAGTGAAGTTTAGTTTTTTATTTACATCAAAGGGTGAGTATAAAACATTTAAGTTTTTCATCATTTGGGGAGTAAAATTTCAAAGAATTTCTGTTACTAAGTAAAAGTGAAAGGGTGAAAGAAAATTTCAACTTAGTGCAACTTCTAAAAAAAATTAAACATTTTCCTGTCCTTAATAGGTATGGTTTTATAAATATTTTCCCCAAAGAGCAGAAATTTTTAATTTGATGAAATCCAGCATATCAATTTTATTTTTATATGATTTGTACTTTTTATATTATGAAATCTTTGCTTAATCCAAGGTCACAAATATTTTCTTATAGAACTTATATAGTTTTAGATTTTGTATTTAGGTCTATGATTCATTTCAAATAAATTTTTTAGATAGTATAAGGTGTGGGTTAAGATTTTTTGTTTTGACTCCAGCAGTATTCCTTGAAAGCCTATGCTTAACTTGTTGAATTATCTTGGTATTAGAACCCTGGGCTGGGGGCTGGGGTGGGGACCTGGTGTGGGTATGGGACTCCTTGCTACTCATGGAGCACCTCTGTAGCCGAGATATCCCTCCCAATTTTTATCTGCTACATATGGGTGTGAGACCAGCCCGTTCCAATTCTCCACTCCTACCAGTCTTAATGTGGCTTCTTTATAATCTTAGTTGTAGGACTTTTGTTCAACTTGATCTCAGGCAGTTCTGAATAGCTGTTCTATAATTCAGTTGTAATTTTGATATAATTGTGTGAGGATTCAAGTACTCTGTTTACATATGGTACCATCTTGACCAGAACTTCCTAAGTTTCCTTTTTTTTTTTACCTTTTGCCTAAGATATTTTCCTTTGTAAGGAGTGCCTGGAAATGTAATAATACCATGAACTTTGATTCTCCACCTTTAGTACTATGGGAAGAAATGCTCTTGGAATAAAATCTAATATGTAATAGCAAATAAACCTAATAGCAAATAAACCTAATGTCGTAAGCAGGTAAAATCTCCATCTGCACTTAACATGAAGAATTTCCATATCAGCTTGTGTTAGAAAAGTTTCCATCAACAAGGAAAGAAAAGAATCTTCTAGAACTAGATCTGTGACCAGGGTATCAATTGTAAGATCAAGAGTTGAAGAGATATATAAGATAGAGTCATTGTGGGAATGTTTATAGGAAAGAGAAATGTCTTAGACATGTGTATTGTCCTCAAGTAACTTTCTCGTGGATAAAACTTGTAAGTTACCGATGTCAGAACCAAAAAATTGCTCAAATGGCACAGCTGTGAGTATACTAACCTAAGTAAAGTTTTTTTTTAATTGGTATTCACAAATGTAGTAATTCACAAATGTAGTAATCAATGTGTTATTAAACAGTAAACTCTACTTTGAAAGGCAAGAATCATGTAATTCTTGTTTCTCCAACTCTCAAACACAACTGTAATTTAAAAAAAAAAAACGTAATATGCTAATTAAACCAGACAGCCAAACAACCTTCCAGACATCATTCCAGACCAAGCTTCAGTGGTGGGGCCTGAGGCATAGGCAGGTAGGGGCAATCAGGCAGGCAGGCAGAGTGGTTAGGGGTCATCAGGTAGGCAGGGGAGTGGTTAGGGGCGATCAGGCAGGCAGAGGCAGTTAGGTGTGATCAGGCAGGCAGGCAGTTAGACCAGACAGCCAAATGACCTGGATGAAGCTGCATCGGTAGGGGCTGAGGCAGAGGTGGTTAAGGGCAATCAGGCAGGCAGGCAAGCAGTTAAGGGCGATCAGGCAGGCAGACAGTTGAGGGGTTAAGTGTCAGCAGTCCTGGATTGTGAGAGGGTGGTCCGACTGCCAGTTTAGGCCCAATCCCCCTTAAACTAGCAGCCGGACATCCCACGAGGGGTCCCGGATTGCGAGAAGGTGCAGCCCGGGATGAGCCCCTGAATTTCATGCACTGGGCCTCTAGTATTTAATAATATGAATCAGTATATGTTGAATCATATATCAAATTCTTTCATTAATTCTTCTGAACAGACTGGATTATGGACAGAACTTGGAAAGATTGAGAATAATTTCTTAAAGCCACTCCATACAGGACTTAATATGTCAAAAGCACATTATGAAGCAGAAATTAAAAATAGCCAAGAAAATAGTCAAGGTTGGTAATGTGCAATTTCATTTTTGCTTAGGTTTAACAATTAGTCGTTTTTTTAAACTGCAACTTATATTAAAAACAAAGAACTTTTTAATCTTGTAATTTATAGCCAACAAGGAACCATGACAGCTAAAGTCATTTTATTTATAATTAAAATTATTCTTAGCAGATCTATAAGCCAGTTAACACTGAAATTTGATTAAGATTTAAACCAAACTGAAACATATTCTGGTTTTAAATCTCAAGCTCTAATTACAAATCTAACTGTATTACAGGTATTTCTGTTTAGATATCATTGTATTTCTTTTAGTGTTGTTTGTTCTACCATCCCCTCAGTCCCTCCCAAATTTATAAATTTTATTCATCCTGTACATGCCAAAATAATGCTAGTCACTTAAATAAACATGTTATAGATATTTGATATTTTTATTTGCTAACTGCTTGACTTAAGCATACCTTGAAATATTAATCACTAAGACTTAATTTATATAAATAAAGGACATATTTTAAAGTAATGGAATGATGAAAATAGCTTGTTAATTTATTACTGAGATCTGAGAGTTGTTTTAAGATTAAAAACATGACATGATTTTTTTTTTTTCTCTTACAGATGTCCAGAGGTCTAGAGATTTTTGTTCTGTAACTGTAGGTGGAGAAGAGATGCCTAATATGCCTCCCGAAATGCAGCTTAAGGTAGACCTGAAAATTTTCTAAGCTACATCCATTTGAAGTCTTTTCTTTTTATACTTTGTTTTGTTTTAAATGCATACTTAATGACTCTAAAATTTCTTGGCATTATAGGTCCTACATTCAGCACTTTTCACATTTGATTTGATTGAAAGTGTTCTGGCTCGAGTAGAAGAACTCATTGAAATAAAAACAAAGTATACCTCTCAAGGAAATACTGATAAAGTGAAAGCTCCATCTCTTAAATAAAAATTAGTAAAATACTGTTTTCCAGTATGATTTAATACCTTCACAAAATTTTTTCTGTAAAACACCAATAGAAAAAAACATCAATAGAAAAATAAATGTAGCTTTTCTCATCTGTTCCTGTAATGACACATTATGGATAATAGCATTTGGTTTCAAAAAGACAATCTCCATGATAAAGAATGTTCATATATAATAAATACTACTGTTAAAATTTAATACAAATTAACAATTTGTATTATAAGTTTATAAAATGTAGTTGAATTGCCTTCATTCGTATAGTTGTAATCAGTTTATAAAAATGCTGATGCACTTTATGTTCTAGTTTGAATCTGTTACATTTTAGAACTCCTAGTGATAAATTTAATATTACTTCAATTTTTTGAGAACATTATTAAAGGGATTACTCAACAAAACTCCTGAAAATAAAATCTTTTAATTGTATATAGTTTATTATTTTAAAATTGTTAAGTCTTTAAAGTAAATATATATTTGAACATTGTAAGTCAGTGTAATTATTTTAATAATATTCCAAAAGAAAATTTATAATTGATACTCTAATTTGGATTAAATGAGTCACTGAGATTTATCTGTTGAAGTGTTTTCCAGACAGGACTTTGCTCAATGATGTAAGCTTTCGTTGTTATCATTCTGTAGCAGATGCTATCTATGTATGGTTTGGAGGTGATCTGAAAAAAGATTAAAATATGCAACATTTATATTATTTAAGTATTGATCACTTTCTGTATGCTCAACACAATATATGACTCATTAGAGTAATAGCTACCTGGTCTCTGTCTTTAAAGAATTTCAAACATGCAAGCCGAAAGTAGATTACTAAGAATTGCTTTAATGGATGTCTCTTCCAAGTGTAAGGGTAAGGAACACCTAACTGCTAGAGGAGTTGAGGGCATTCTCTCACACAGGAGGATAAGCATGAAACGTATCTTTTCACTCTTAATAACTACAACCTAACCAATATTTATACTTTAGAATTCGATGGGAAAATTTAAATAACCAATATGGCCAACACATGTGTATATGGCCAAATACTGTTTTGGCCCCAAATGAATCATTCTTGGCTACCAGAAATAGTTTGAAAAGCCTTGAGGAGGCTGAGGTCAGGCATGGGGAAGGGTTGCACGCTGAAACAGTAGCTTCTCTGAGGGAAGTAAAGCAGAGTATGCTTAAGAGGGGATGCATTTGAAGCCAAGAACAAAGTCTATGACCGCGTGTATGTATGTGTCATTTTTCTTAAGTAACTCACCTTAGCTATAGTGCACATAAGATCAATAGCATTTACTGTGTTGTGTACTGGAAGTATCCGTAAGTTACTACCTAGGAATCTGAAAAACAATTCATAAGTTAAATCATAACACTTTTTATCTTAACACCTTCCAGACTGGTCACGAGATAACTTGTGTTTGCACTTACATTAAGTAATTTTAAGCTCTGAAAGCAATATAGTTTTAAAATTACTTAAATTAATGTAAGTGCAGACATGAGTTATCTCGTGACCAGTCACCATGTCCAGACGGAAACACAAGTTACCCCGTGACCGGTCAGTAAGGTGTTAAGTGGAAAAAAGACAAACCTCTTACTGCTTCTCTTTTGTTTACTCACTCAGGCCCTGCCTTATTTCACAGAGGAACTGATATGGCTTTGTAGTCAACTTTAGTGACTAAAAAGTGTTTACTTTGGGTTTGATCTTACAGAAGAATCCCAGAAATTAGCATGAACTTTGAAACTTGTCACCTTGATTCTTAGAATAGCCATTTGGCCTGCATTTTATCAAATATGACAGGTTAACATCATAAAGTTTATCTTTGGGGAAAACATAACTCATCTGCCTAAAAGAATTAAGAAGTGAAGTAAACACAATATAATTTAACAAAAATAAGTTTAGTGCTCTCCCATACCTCTGCTGAATCCTGAACATCAGTTTCCATTCCTCGAGTCCATGGAGGGCAGCAGACAGAACCAAAAAACTATTTTGGTGAAGGTTAATAAACTTCTCAATTTTGGCTAGAAATACCTCTTCGGCTGACGTAAAGCACTCTTTAGCATCCATCAATAAAAATGCAACTCCTAGGAAAGATGAATGTCACTTCATCATTAAAAATTTAAAAATGTAATAAAAACCACCTCAGTAAAATCTACAAAAATAGCTGTAGGTATAACATATCTACAAGTGTCCAGGTCCTAACCCATAAGAAGTAGAAATCACTATAACAAAATTCTTAACAAAACAATTTCGGTGATTCTCTGAAGTGCTCTGTATAAAAGGATGACTTACTCTAAATATTTAAAGGGGAAAAAATATTTTTCAGACTAAGGCTCAATGAGGATAATGCTTAATTTTACTTAAAAGTTAACTTTTCAAGTTATAATTATATTCATAAAATATTTTATTGTTGAGAGTACTACAGCTGTCTCTCCTTTTTTCCTCCCTATGTTCCCCAAATGATTTTAAAAACTGAAAATCATAAAAAGTAGTTTTAAGCAAGCCAATTATTTATTGGAGAAACCCGCATACCAGAACACAACTATTGCTGTATATAAATTAATACACAGTAAGCAGGTTCCTAAGATCTCTGAAATAGTATCAGCCCTATTAGAAGGGTTCAAAATAAAAACTTGATATAATTAGATCATTAAAAGGTGACAAAATTAGTTAAGAGATATCTAAGGAAATTGATTATGCTAACTGAGGAACTTGGTCAATTTATATAACTAACCTCTCTGAAACTAAATTGCTTCATCTATAAGATTGGAATAACAGTTCTTCAATAGATTTGTTGAAAGGATTAAAAGATAATGTATATAAAGTGGTCAAGGCACACATAGTAAGTATTTAAAAATATTTTACTTCTTGCTAGAAGAATTTAAGGTGGTAATGATTAGTTTCAGCCTGGAGGTCTATTTCTAGGAGTTTTTGAAAGCACCTGTTTTCCAAACCTTCTGCTAGAGTACAGGTCTATTTGCAATCCTTCTGATAAAATCATCTCCACCTCTTCTTACCATTCTTAATAGGGCCTGGTGCACTAAATTTGTGCACTGTCCATCAGCCCCCTCTCACAGACTGGGAGCTTTCAGGGGATGACCTACTGATAGCTTAAGCCCAGTTCGCGTGGGCAGCAGGCCTAAGCTGAAGTCTGGCCTCCCTCTGCGGGAGGCAACTGGGCTGATGAGGGAAAGGCGCCAACCCCATCACCCCACTGGTGCAGCCACTGTCAGCCACTGCAGCCACCAAGGTGTTTTCATCAACATGGACTCCCTTCACCATGAAAAAGTGACAACTTTCTTTAGGCATTTTCAAGATGTCTCTTTCATAGGATATGACTATTTTATTCTTACCTGAGAATATGTTTCCATTGATTTTTAGAGAGTGTGGAAGAGAGAGGGAGAGACAATAACATCAATGTGAGAGGGACACTTTGATTGATTGCTTCCTGCATGAGCCCTGACCTGGGCCCTGGCCAGGGAGGAGCCTGTAACCTGGGTACATATTTCTTGACCAGAATCGAACCTGGACCCTGCAGTTGGCAGGCCAAGGCTCTATACACTGAGCAAAATTGGCTAGGGCAGGATATGACATTTCTTAGACCTCCAGCAGCAGACCTTCATTTTTTCCTCCAGGAGTGCGGTAGAAAAACCCTAGATCATTTCATTGGATTCTTTTTTTTTTAATTTTTTTTTACCTTTAATGTTCAGTTTATTAATTACATTTTCCCCCAATAGCTCCCCTCCACCCAGTACCCATCCCACTCTACGCCCTTACCTCCCCCCCGCTCTGTCCTCTCCCATACATGCATGATTTTTGTCCAGTCTCTTGCTGTACTTCCCGCACCCTTTTTCTCACCAAGAATTATCAGTCCATTCCCTCTCTATGTCCATGATTCTGTTCTATTCCTCATTTTATCCTGATCATCAGGTTGTTAATTCACTTGATTTTTAGATTCATTTGTTGATAGATGTGTACTTGTTGTTCATAATGTACATTTTTACCTTTTTCTTCTTCCTCTTCTTAAACAATACCTTTCAGCATTTCATATAGTATTGGTTTGGCGGTGATGAACTCCTTTAGCTTTTTCTTATCTGTGAAGCACTTTATCTGACCTTCAATTCTGAATGATAGCTTTGCTGGATAGAGCAATCTTGGTTGTAGATTCTTGCTATTCATTACTTTGAATATTTCTTGCCACTGCCGTCTGGCCTGCATCGTTTCTGTTGAGCAATCTGCTGACAATCGTATGGGTGCTTCCTTATAGGTAACTGTTTTTCTCTTGCTGCTTTTAATATTCTCTCTTTATATTTTGCTCTTGGCATTTTAATTATGATGTGCCTTGGTGTGGTCCTCTTTAGATTCCTATATTTTGGGGTTCTGTGCACTTCTTGGATTTTCAAGTCAATTTCTTTCGCCAGGTGGGGTAAGTTTTCAGCCACTATTTCTTCTAGTAGGTTTTCATTATCTTGCTCTCTCTCTTTTTCCGGCACCCCAATAATTCTGATGTTGATATGCTTGAGGTTGTCCCAGAGGCCCCTTATACTATCTTCAATTTTTTGGACTCTTTTGGCTTCTTGCTTTTCCAGTTGAGAGGATTTTGCTTTTTTGTATTTCAAATCTTTGACTTGTTTTTTGCGGTCGTCTGGACTGCTTTTAGGTCTTTGTATAATATTTTTTGTTTCAGTCAGTGTATGTTTAATTTCTAGTTGGTCTTTTTTCATATCCTTGTAGGCGTTGTTCATTTCTTTGTAGATGTTACTTATTTCGGCATAGTTCTCATTAAGTTTCTCGGCCTTTTCTAGTAGCCTCTTTATAAACCTAATTACTGTGGTTTTGAACCCTATGTCTAGTCGTCTTTTTTCCTCCATTTCTTTCACGGCTGAGTTCTTTCCTTTTCTCTGCATTGTGGTTTCTTTCCTGAGTTGGTCCCTTAGCGGTGTGTGATAGGTATCCTCTAAGGAACAGTGGCTCAGCTTCCTTATGCAGCGCCCGGCGTCAGGCTTAGGTCCGCCCTTCCTGGTGCACCGCTTCAGGTCTATGGGGCTCGCGGCGTCAGCTTATCTGTGTGGTTCACGGGTCTCAGTGTTGGGTGGCAATGTAAATCCACCGCTGATCTCCCCGTTGCCAGACAACTCTGCCTCTCCCCAGATGAGTCTGCACAGCCAAAGTCTCACTCGGGTGTAAAACAAAGCAGTATGGTGGTCTCTGAGCAAGTGAGCGAGTTGCGCGTTCTCTGCCCGGTCGCGCACTCCAATTTACTCGTGCACTCTCCCCAAACACACAGACCTCAGCCCCGCCCGGGATCCTCTTTTCCCCGACCTGGGTGCTCACCTGGTAATGGGGGGTCAGTAGTGTGGGAAGCCTCCGCCCTCCCCGCTGGAGAAAACCAGCCGGGCTTGCTGTCTACCGCCCGTCCCTCACCGCTCGCTCGCGCTCCGAACCTCAAAGCTGTGTACCACTGCTCCCGAGTCACCGCTGCATCCCACCTCTACTTTTATGTGTGGAATTTTCACTCAGCCAGCTCTCTGGTGATTCTGGACATTGTTTGTTCTGTTGTTAAGTTGTAGTTTCAGAATTGTTGCGTGGACAGCAAGATAGGTACTCACCTATGCCGCCATCTTAGTTCTCCCCTCGCTCATTGGATTCTTATTATCCAAGTTACCAAGAACACTACAAGTGGCAGCATGCGGGGAGCTTAGCCAGAAAAGATGTTTACACTCAAACTGGTTTGGCTCAATGGATAGAGCATTAGCCTGCAGACTGAAGGATCCCAGGTTTGATTCCTGTTAAGGGCATGTACCTTGGTTGGGAGCACATCCCCAACATCCCCAGTGGGGACTGTGCAGGAGGCAGCTGATCAATGTTTCTTTCTCATTGATGTTTCTGACTGTCTATCCCTCTCCCCCCTTCTCTGTAAAAAATCAATTTTATACACACACACACACACACACACACACACACACACACACATATATATATATATATATATATTTTTTTTTAAAGAAAAGGTGTTTCCTCTGCAGCTCATGCACAGAACCCCATGCATTGTGTCCATGCTAGGGGCACGTCCCCAAGGCTGGCAGCGCCGTATTGTATCAGCTGGGCTGGGGGCATGGACCCAGGCTACTTGGTGCCAGCGCACGCACAAGTGGCTACAGGAACATCCGCTGCATCACCATGGTGATGCAGATGTTTCTGCCCCACCCCTAGCCATTTGGTGCCTGCACCCATAGACCTGGAGTGGCCAGGGGCATTCTGGGACCCCGGTAGCTCAGGGCCGATATGTAGGCCTACAGGCTAGGAGCGGCCTGAATCCCGAGGACGTTCCTAGGACCCAGGCCGCTCAGTGCCTATGTATGCAAATTAACCCACCAGCTTTGTCAGGTTAATTTGCATACTCACCCCTGATTGGCTGGTGGGAGTCATGGAGGTACAGTCAATTTGCATCTTTCTCTTTTATTAGTATAGATTGTTTCCCAAGCACAAATAGATCTGCTTACTTCCCATGTCCCCAGCCTTCTCATATCCTAATCTAATTCCTTTAGTACTTTGCTCATGACTCACAGTTGTATGGTATTATGACTTAAGGGATATTTGTATGTCTCCATTTGATTCTTTAAGTTATTACTTGTTTATGTTATATTCAGCAAAATCTTGTACAAAATCATGAAAAATACTCTCTATGTTGTTTTTTGTGTATGGATTTTGACCAATATTGTGATGTTGGCTTCTTTGTTAATATGGGTAATACTTTAATACAAGTATTGATTATTGGGGAGGTGGCTTTGTTCTGTTTTCATTTTAGTGCCAAAGCAAATAGATTTTACCATCCTCTACCAGACTCCACTGGTTCAGCTTTAGTTCAACAATTGTAATCTTAAAAAGAGATATATTTTGTAATTGGCCAGATGCGCTACTTTTGCAGCAGTAACCAAGTTTTATACACTGACCTCTCCCAAAAGATAACACCATAATCTTATTCCTTGGTTAGTGAACTACCAAATTATTCGAACTTATACTTACATATTTTATAAGAAACTTAAATCAAAGCAATTAACAAATATACTGTACCAGTACGGGAAAATATAATCGATCCTTTTTCCACTGAAGCTGAATACCGAACCTTGTGACATCGGTTTTCCAGGGCAGTTGCAACTTCACAACTCTTCAAAAAAATTTTCAGAAATACAAACTTAAGACGTGCTTAGAATAGTTTTTATTAAAGCTAATACAGTAAGTTTAACAGTTTCTTTTATAACTATACCACTTAAAGACTTGATCATCAAAATATACACTAAATCTTCTCTTTGGAGAAAAAAATACAAAAAAACTTTAGTTCAGCTCAAATGTTACAGGTTTGGAAATGAGTTGTATACTACAGTTATATTAGGTACAGAAATTAAGGACATAATTAACTAAGCTATGAAAGTTAAGTAAATGCAAACTTTAGAAAAAATCACATAGAGATGGATTCTGACATTGCATTACTGTATAACTGAATGTGGGTGGTGGTGTGTTTCATAGATGGTTAACAGAAACATGAAGTACCAGGTGTAGAATACAACAAAGACACCAATTCTCAAATTCATCTGTTTACTTTATAGTTACTTTGAGCATACTTTTAATTCTTAGGTGAGTCAGGAAATAGCAACCAAACTTTTGGTTTCAATAATAACCATTTCAAAATTCATCTCATTTCTGATTCTACCAAATAATTGGATCATAATACCCAAGACGCTAAAGTGGTTAATAATTTTTCCTGATTATTATTCTCTAAATATGCAAAAATCCCTTAGATATATTAATTTTATATTTTTCTTCACAACATGTATATTTTAAAGAGTTAGGTATAAAATATATGCTCTCTTTATATATAAAATATATACTCTCTAAAGGAGTATTTTGTGCCATTCAAACAGATCCTGATGTCGAGTTCAACTATGACACTTCTCCTGAGCTGCTCCTGCTGTTTTAAAATTATACATTGCTTCCAGTGATGGCAAACTAAGTACTTTAGGCCAACCCTCCTGCTGAAGGCAACTGGGAAGCTGGACAATTTTTTTTTCTTATTTCTTCTTTTGTTTTTAAGAGAACTTTTATTAAAGCCAAAGACAGTGAAACAAAAAGGGCCTAGGATAACAGGAGAGGGACTAGGTGTTAAAATGAGCCTAGACACCTGGCCAGCATGGGTCAGTGGTTGAGCATCAACCTATGAACCAGGAGGTCACAGTTCGATTCCTGGTTAAGGCACATATGCCCAGGTTGCAGACTCAATTCTCAGTGTGGGGCGTGCAGGAGGCAGCCAATCCATGATTCTCTCTCATTGTTGATGGTTCTATCGTTCTCTCTCTCCCTCTTCCTCTCCTTCTCCTTCTTCCTCTCCCTCTCCTTTTCCCTCTCACTCTCTGAAATATTTAAAAAAAGAAATGAGCCTAGGCTGGGCTGCTTTGGCTTACTAAGAAGTCAGAGAAAAGGGGGCCTTAGGGACAGGTTCAGAGAGTTTGCCCAGAAGAATTGCTGCTGCCCATTGCTGTTCTGGTTGCAAATCTTGTGGGGTCCCTTAGAGTTTAGGAGATGACTCCTGTTGGGGAAGAAGGAGGAGGGACAGCCACGGGCATGCTCCTGGGAGGGAGAGCATGTCAAAGCTGGACAATTTTTTTAAAATCTGCTGGAGTGCATCAGAGAGCTGGCAGGATAGTGAAAAACTACAAGACCAAGATCTATACAAAAATTTAAAGATATGAGACCAACATGTAGGCCATATTTTCCCTGAGGGCATCTACCTGCCAATTAAGGAAGAGACAGATGAAAGCTTGAACAGTGCCTTTGACAAAAGTAGAACAGCTCTCACAGGGATTGCAGCCTTGCTTCAAATCATTTCAATCCCTGAAACTGTATTAAGTTGATACTGTACTACTAATCCTCCCAAGCATCTTGCAGAAGCACTTCCCAGCGCAACCTTTCTCAGTCAGGTCTCCTCATTTGAACTATAGAACAAACAAAACTATTTGGGTGACTATTTTCTCACTTCTCCTATACTAGTAGTATTCTAGATGCACAGGAAATAAGCTCATTTTTACATACAATAAACACTTTAAAGGTTGGGTTACTAGATTAACAAAGAAAACTATAAAACACCCAGTTAAAATTGAATTTTGGGTAAACAATATAATTTTTAGCATAAGTATGTTCCATGCAATATTTAGGATGTACTTATACTATAGTCATTGCTTATTTGAAACTCAAATTTAATTGAGTGTCCTGTATTTTATCTGATAACCCTCTTAGGACATTAGGGATATAATTATCTTGCAGAATTAAGACTTCTCTAGAGAAATAGAATACTATTTTAGGCCTCAAATTATTTCTAGAAATAATTGTTCAAATATAAAGTCTAGCCCTATCTGGTTTGCCTCAGTTGATAGAGCATAGGCCTGCAAACTAAAGGGTCCCAGGTTCAATTCTGGTCAGGGGCACATGACCAGGTTGCAGGCTCAATCTCCAGCAGGGGGCGTGCAGGAGGCAGCTGATTAATGTTTCTCTTTCATCGACGCTTCTTTTTCTTTCACTCTCCTTACTCTCTGAAATCAATAAAAATAATTCTTTAAAACATTAAAATAAAATATATAAAGTCCAACACAAAAAAGTAATCAGACATACAAAGAGATAAGATTACATGAAAGAACCATCAGAAACATCAGGAAATAGAAACAGACACATAGGGTATACATATAGTGAGATTAACAGATATACTAGAGTACCAGTGCACAAAATTCATGCACTCAGGGGAGGAAGGTCCCTCAGCCCGGCCTGCTGCCTCTCGCAGTCCAGAAACACTCAGGGGATGTCCGATAACATGTGGAATTGTCAAACTTGAGAGTAAGTTGACCTTCCTATGTACTGCTGATGGGAGTGAAAATAAAATCATTCTGGAAGATAATATGATAATACATATTAAAATTCTTAAAATGCATATGCCTTTTTAACCCAACTATTCTACTTTTAATAATTTTTCTAAAACAATGATTAGTAAAAAAAAAAAAAAAAATTGAGTACAGGTGATATGTAAAGCCCATTTAAAATATTAAAAAATAGGTCCTGGCCAGGTAGCTCAGTTGGATAGTGTCATCCTAATAGGTCAAGGTTGCAGGTTCCATCCCTGGTCAGGGCTCATACAGGAATCAACCAATGAATGCATAAATAGGTGGAACAACAAATCAATGTATGCCTCTCTCTCCCCTCCTTTTTCTAAAACCAATAGAAAAAAAAATTATTTTTAAATAGGAACTATTGGAATAAAAATTATGGTGTCCTCTTCTTTCTTTAGAAAGTTCACAAAAGCCAGAGGAGAATGAGAAACAAAAGGTTACTTTATATTTTATAAAACTAAGAGGTATGTGTAACCCCAAATAAAACACACGAAAAAGAATACACCTGCCCTAGCTGGTTTGGCTCAGTGGATAGAGTGTTGGCCTGTGTCCCAGATTGGAGAGGGTGCAGGCTGGGCTGAGGGACACCCTGCCCCCCCCACCCCGTGCCCCGACAAGGGAGGTGGGGGGGGGGTGCTGTAAGAGATCAATCGAAGTACTTGTATGCATGTATATAAGCATGGATATAAGACAGTAGGGGGGAGGCAGGTGAGGGCATGTGCTGGAGGGTAGGGGAAGCTGGGGGGGAAGGTCAATGAGGGGGAAAAGGAGACATATGTACTACTATTTGCAGTACTTTAAATAATAAAAAAATTAATTATAAAATAAAATAAAAATAAAGATGCCCAGACAATGAAAGCTGTGCTCAGGGACTTCTATGAATCCATGTTCCCTGTACCATCCCAGTTTGAGCTGCCAAGAGAGTATCAGAACCGTTTTTTTCATATGCATGAGCTGCAGGAATGGAGAACATACTGAGGCAAATTGAAGTTTTGGGCTCATTGTGTACTAGCAACATTGATTTTGTGTACTATATTCTCGTTTTTGCTGAACAGTTAATTGCCCTTAAGCGGAAGATATTTCCCAGAAGGGAAATACAGAAAGAAGCAAGTGCTAGTCAAATCAGGGTATAGAAGATCTTCACTTGAAAGTCATCTACCTCGGCATTCACTGAGCATTTTAAAGCTTGGAAAAACAGATGTCTTCATGGTGTGAAGCTTAACAAGCTTGGCTTGAAGAAGGAAAAACATCCAGGACAATACTTGTTTTGTAGTGTGAGTGTAGCCTACTGACGAAGGATTGTGAACATTTGTGTCTTGAGCAATTCTGAACTGGTTTTACTTTTAAAGTATTTCCTCATGGACCTGTCATTCTTTTAATGAAAAGGGTCACTGACAAGAGACAGCTACCCAGTTCCCACGGCAACCACTATCAACTAACTTCAACATGAGAAGCCTACACCAGCTTGGGTTTGCTGGGAGATTGGGAGAGACCCCAGTTTTTGCATTCCAAAGCCTTTTGCTGTGGTTCTAGATTTTTGGTGTTTTGTTTTTTTTTCCATTTCTCATTTTTAAAATTAAGTAGCTACTAAGTTAGCTAGTAATCCTGTTTTTAAAATATATACTTTATTGATTTTTTTATAGAGAGGAAGGGAGAGGGATAGAAAGTCAGAAACATCAATGAGAAACATAAATCAGCTGCCTCTTGCACACCCCCTACTGGGGGATGTGCCAGCAGCCAAGGTACATGCCCTTGACCGGAATCGAACCCGGGACCCTTCAGTCCGCAGGCTGATGCTCTCTATCCACTGAGCCAAACTGGTTTTGGCTAGCTAGTAATTCTTGCTTCTAAAAATAATGAATTAAAATGTCTAAACATGTTTTTAATCAGCATATTTCAAATAATGCAGCAATATCAACTTCTATTGGCAATATATAAATTACTAATTTTATTAATATTTAAGTGGTCTTAAATGACTTACAACTACTGATAAGCTCAATGACTGACCTACTGGATACTTTGTCCTTGTTTCCTCTGTCCCCTAAGAATACTATGATTTCATGTGGAGATCTAATTGTAAAGGGCTAGACTTAAGTAGCAGAACTACTTGTCAGATGTAATTATGTTTTGTAAATGTACATATTTGAACAGAAGTGACTCATTTTAGAAGTAAGTACTTCTGATGGTACTGACCTTACAGTGTTGTCTTTTTTAATATCCATCAGTATATCCCAATTGATTTTATATAATGCAGGGATAAGCAAACCTTTTCTGTAAAAAGCCACATAAATATTTCAGGCCAAAAAAAGAAGAAAATGGACAGACAGGCTAAGTGGGAAGATTGGTTCCACCATCTGGCAGTCAAGGTGGTAGGGACAGACAAAAACACTTGAGTGGTAGACTGCTTGGAACTTCAACACACTGCTGACAAGCTAATAGGAAACTGAGAGGCAGCAGACAGTACAGAAGAGTGGTATCTTAAATCAGCCCCCATGAGGCATTAAAATTCAGTGGAAATGAACAACACTTCACTTTTTCATTTTCATTTTATTATTATTTTGTTATCCCTTTTTTTCTTTTTTCATTTGCTTTATTTTTATTTCTTTTTGCATTATTTTTTCATTCTTTTTTTATTATTTTATCCTTTTTAAATTAATTTTTTTCTTTCCATTTCTGTTTCTTCTTACCCACTCATCTTCTTTCTACCTCCTCTATACTGAACTGAGGTCCTCCCCATATTCATCCAATTTCTTAACCTTCCTTTCTGTATATAAGCTCCGCCTCTACAGATTCTGCACCCATCCTCTTTTCTGGGTGTTTGGTGTTTGCATTTTTTGGTTAATCTGTTTGTTCTGTGGTGTTTTCTCCATATATCTATATCTATATCTATGTCTATATCTATAACTATATCTATATATACTAGAGGCCCGGTGCATGAAATTCGTGCACGGTGGGGGGAGGGGGAGGGGATAATCCCAGTAGGATCGGGCTAAATGGGTAGTCAAACATCCTTCTCACAATCCAGGACTTCTAGCTCCAAAGTGCTCACCTGCCTGCCTTCCTGATTGCCCCTAACTGCTTCTGCCTGCCAGCCTGATCACCCCCTAACCACTACCCTGCCAACCTAATTGATGCCTAACTGCTCCCATGCCAGCCTGTTTGCCCCCAACTTCCCTCCTCTGCCGGCTTGTTCACCTCTAACTGCCCTCCCCTGCAGGCTCGATTGCCCCCAACTGCCCTTCCTTGCAGGCCTGGTCCCTCCCAACTGGCCTCCCCTGTTGGCCTGATTGCCCACAACTGCCCTCCCTTGCAGAGCCTGGAACCTCCCAATGGCCCTCCCCTGCTGGCCATCTTATGGTGGCTATCTTGTGTCTACATGGGGGCAAGATCTTTGACCACATGGAGGTAGCCCTCTTGTGTGTTGGAGTGATAGTCAATCTGCAAATTACTCTTTTATTCGATAGAATAGAGGCCTGGTACATGGGTGGGGGTTAGCTGGTTTGCCCTGAAGAGTGTCCCAGATCAGGGTGGGGGTTCCCTTGGGGTGAGGGGTGGCCTGGGTGAGGGGCCTGTGGAAGTTTGCAGGCTGACCACGCCCCCCAGCAACCCAAGTGGAGGCCCTGGTATCTGGGATTAATCTATGTCTACAATTGAAACTTTGTAGCCTGGAGCAGAGTCAAGCCTTCTGCTCGCTCTGGGGCAGCAGCCATTTCTGTTTGAAACTTTGTAGCCCAGAGTGGAGGCCTAGGCTGGCAACCGCAGGCTGAAAGCTTGTCTTCCTCCATTGCCAGGGAAACCCAAGCCTCTGTTTTCTCCAGCTCAGTGGCTGCTGCCATTTCTGTATCTTTTATAATTGAAACTTTGTAACATTGAGTGGAGGCCTAGGCCAGCAATGGCAGGTGGAAAGCTTGGCTTCCTCTGTTGCCGGGAAAACCAAGCCTTCCTCCTGCTCTCAGTGGCAGCAGCCATCTTGGTTGGGGTTTATTTGGCATAGTCTGCTCCTGATTAGTTTATGGGTGTGGGTGTGGGCGTGGCTTGTTGGTGTGGTGAAGGTACGGTCAATTTGCATATTCCTCTTTTATTAGAAAGGATGTCTATGTCTATCTATATCTACCTATACAAATGTATATATACATATACACATACCTATACACACTAAAGGCCAGGTGCATGGATTCATGCACCAGTGGGGTCCCTTGGGCTGGTCTGTACCCTTTCACAATCCAGGACTCCTTGGGAAACATCAGACTACTGATTTCGGCCCAATCCTCACAGGCCAGGCCAAGGGACCCCACGGGTGCACGAATCCTTGCATGAGCCTCTAGTATGTATATAAGATCTTTGGTTAATCTCTTCTCACCCTCCCTCCTTCCGAGATTCATCAGTCTGTCCCATGTTCCCACGCCTGTGCGTTGAGCATCTGCCCTCTGGTGTCAGTGCTGGTCGAACAGTCACTTAATATATATTTTTCTTTTCTTCTTTTGCTTTTTTCTCTTACCATTTTTTTCTCTCCTTGATATCATGTATTCTCTCTTTTCTCTCCCTTAATTCTCTTTTCTCTGGTGGTCACTTATATTGGGATATTCAGTGTTGTGAGTACATTTGTGTTTTGTTCCCTTTGTGTCATGTCTTGTTGAGTTTCATTTTGTACTGTTTAGTCAATGTGGTAGAGAGCGAGCCACATAACCAGACAATGGAGAGGAGACTCCACCCATGAGTGGGTCAACAACACTCCAGACCCAACTACAGAGGCAGGAAGATGGTGACAGTGAGGAAGAGAGGTGTGAATGAAGGAGCAAAAGGGGTGTGTGTGTACATGAGTGAGGGGCAGTTAGATCCTGCAGGACTGGGCTCGCCTAACCAGACAGCCTCTGCTACCAGTTCTAGGGTGGATCGCTCTACCGCAGAGGCTGCACCTTCTTGAAGAGGAGAACTGTTGTGATTGGGAGCCCAGTCTCACCTCTACCCAGAGTGCCCTCAGACACTACCTGAGACTCTACAGCCACCCCTGCCAGGGACCTGCTGCCTTGGCTGTGGGTCCATAGACAGCAAGACTCCATCCACCTTAGCCACAGGCTCCTGTGAGTTCCAAAGTGCATTGCCCCTCTGGCTGGCCCAACCCTTTAGTCCAGGGCACCATGACCATGAGTGTGGCAGCCATGTGAGCAGCCCATCCCCATCCAAGGAGCAGCAGCTGCACAAGAAGCCCACCCCTGTCCAAGGAGCAGCAGCCATGAGCAGCCGGCCCCTGTCAAATGAGCAACAGCCATGCGCAGCCTGCCCCCGTCTGAGGAGCAACAACCCCATGAGCAGCCCACCCCCGTCCAAGGAGCAGCAGTAACACACAGCCGACCCCTGTCAGAGGAGCAGCAGCCACATGCAGGCTGCCCCCATCCAAGGAACAGCAGCTGCACGAGCAACCCACCCCTGTCTGAGGAGCAACAACCATGCGAGCAGCCTGTCCCCGTCAAAGGAGCAGCAGGGATGCACAGCTTGCCCCTAACAGAGGATCAGCAGCTGCATGAGCAGCCTCTCCCCACCAGCCAGAGGAGCCACCACTGCTGCAAGCAACTGTATAAGCAACTCCTACATGAGGAATTGCTGCCAACTGAGAAGCAGCCACTGCAGGGGCCATCTGAGGAGCTGCAACTGCCTGAGGAAGGGCCCCATACAACTCAGACACCTATATCCTTTGGTGAGAGCAAAAATGGGGAGGGGAGAGGAGGGGAGGGGAGGGGAGGGAAGGGAAAGGAAAGGAAAGGGAAGGAAAGGAAAGGGAAGGAAAGAAAAGGGAAGGGAAGGGAAGGGAAAGGGAAAGGAAAGGGAAAAGGGGAGGAAAGGGAAGGGAAGGGAAGGGAAGGGAAGGGAAGGGAAGGGAAGGGAAGGGAAGGGAAGGGAAAGGAAAGGAAAGGAAAGGAAAGGAAAGGAAAGGAAAGGAAAGGAAAGGAAAAGAAAAAAAAGAAAAGAAAAAAAGGAAAAGAAGGCATTGCCAGAAAAGGAGCTAAGTGAAACAGAGGTATGCAATATGTCAGAAAAAGGAATTCAGAATAAGGGTCAGACAATTCATAAACCAGATGGATGAAACAATCAATAACTATGTAAGAAGTAAGAGAAAATAAAGAATGATACAGCTACAATAAAAAGAAATAAACGCTATGGAAAGTTCCAACAACAGACTAGGAGAAGCAGTGGACCGAGTTAGTGAATTAGAAGACAGGGAAAGAAAGCACACCCAAACTGAACTGCAATTGGAGAAAAAAGTTAAAAGATAGGAGGAACGTCTAAGGGACCTTTGGGACACATGAAATGAAGCAACATACAAATAATAGGGGTGTCAGAATGACAAGAAGAGGAACAAAGGTTAGAAAACATATTTGAAGAATAATGTCATAAAACTTCCCTGATTTGGAGAAGAAAACAGTCACACAAGCACAGAGAGTAACAAACAAGATGAACCCAAAAAGACCCACACCAAGACACGTGGTAATTATGATGGCAAATGTTCCGAACAAAGAGAATCTTAAAGGCTGTAAGAGAGAGATGGAAAGTTATGTACAAGGGATCTCCCATTAGATTATCAAATGATTTCTCAACAAAAACACATCAGGCCAGAAAGGAATGGAAAGGAGTTTACAAAGTAATAAAAGCAAGGGACTGAATCCAAGAGTACTCTATCTAGCAAGGCTATCATTGAAAATTGAAGGAGAAATAAGGAGCTTCACAGACAAAAAAAAAAAAGGCTAAGAGAGTTTATCACTACCAAGCCAGCAATGCTAGAAATGCTAAAGGGACTGGTGTAAAAAAGAAATAAAAAGGAAAGAAGAAGCACAGGTACAAAAAATAAAAATGGCTACAAACAAGTTCTTATCAATAATAAATGGACTAAATGCTTCAATAAAAAGACATAAAATGACTAAATGGATAAGAAAACATGATCCATATATATGCTGTCTATAAGAGACCAACTTCAGAACAAGGGATCATACAGATTGAAAGTGAAGGGATGGAAAATATCTTCTAGGCAAATGAAAAAAAAAAAAAGCTGGAGTAGCAATACTTATATCTGACAAAATAGACCTCAAAGTGAAGGCCACAACAAGAAATAAGGGAGGCCACTTCATAATACTAAAAGGATCAATACAAAAGAGGATATAACCCTGGTAAACATATATGCACCCAATGCATGAGCACCCAAATACATTTTAAAAAGTCCTGGAAGGTATCAAGGGAGATATCAACAATACAATCATAATAGGGGACTTTAATACCCACCCGACTGACATCACTAAATAAATTCTCTAGAAAAAAAAATCAGCAAAGACACAGCAATACTAAATGACTCACTAGATCAGATGGACTTAACTGACATCTTCAGAATATTTCATCCCAAAGCCAAGCATGGGATATACATTCTTCCCAAGTGCACAAGGGACATTTAAAAAGATAGACTACATATTGGGTCACAGGCAGTCTCTCCAAATTCAAGAAGACTGAAATTATATCAAGCATCTTCTCAGATCACAATGGCATAATATTAAAAATAAACTATAATAAAAACAATAAAAAAATTCCAACACTTGGAAGCTGAATAGCATGCTATTAAACAACAGGGTTTCCAAAGAGGTCAAATAAGAAGTTAAAAAACATCATGGAAATGAATAAAAATTAAAACACAACAATCCAAAATCTATGGGACACAGTGAAAGCAATCCTAAGAGGGAAGTTTATAGCTATACAGGCCTACTTCATAAAATAAGAAAAAATGTAATAAACTACCTAACTCTACAACTTAAAGAGTTAGAAAGAGAGTAACAAGAAAAGCCTAGTGTAAGAAAAAGGAAGGAGATAATAAAGATGAGAACAGAAATAAATGACATAGAGAGCAAAAACACAATACAAAAGACCAATGAAAACAAGAGCTGGTTCTTTGAAAGGATAAACAAGTTTGATGAACCTCTAACCAGGCTCACCAAGAAGTAAAGAGAGAGGACCCAAATAAACAAAATCATAAATGAAATAGGCAAAATAACACTGACCTCACAGAAATGAAAAGGATTCTAAAAAAATACTATGCACAACTCTATTCCAACAAACTAGACAACCTAGAGGAAATGGACATATTCCCAGAAAAATACAACCTTCCAAAACTCAATCAGGAAAAATCTAAAAATCTGAACAGGCCAATAACTATGGAGGAAATTGAAGCAGTCATAAAAAAGCTTCCAGCAAACAATAGCTCAGAGCCGGACGGCTTCACAGGCGAGTTTTACCAAACAAAGAAGAACTAAAACCTATTCTCCTCAGACTATTCCAAAAAATTCAAGAAGAAGGAAAACTTCCAAGTTCAATCTATGAAGCTAGCATTACCCTAATACCAACACCAGATAAAGACAACACAAAGACAGAAAATTATAAAGGAGGAACCAAGATGGCGGCATAAGTAAACACATATCTTGCTGCCTCACACAATTTCAAAACTACAACTTAACGACAGAACAAACATCATCCAGAATCACCGGAAAGCTGGCTCAGTGAAAATCCTACAACTGAAAGTAAAGATAGGACACTGTAACTCAGAGGAGCAGCAGAGGGCAGAGTTGAGGATATGCACGAAGTCAGAGGTTTGGAGCCATGCACGAGCGAATAGGGTAGGCAGCTGCAAACCCGGCTGGTTTTCTCTAATGGGGAGGGAGACAAAGGCGTCCCACTGCACTAATTCCCCAGTTCTGGGCGAGGTCCAGGGAACACATACTCATACGGGGTGAAACTGGACAGTAAGGAAGCACGCTGAAACTCGGCTGCTACAGAGGTCTGCGAGCTTGTGGAGAGGGCACGTAAACTTGGGAACAGCAGAAGTATGCGAGTGCACAGAGAGGACTTGTGACTTGTTCTCTTGTTTGGGAAACCATCAGACTGCATTGTTTTACAACCCTGGGTGAGACTTTGGGTGTGCAGACTCATTTGGGGAGAGGCTGAATTGTCCAGCAGTGGGTAGAGCTGGGCGGTAGCTTTCTCTCAGACGTGCGTGCAGCCATTACCACCAGACACAGAGTCCCAGGTGCTGCAAAGAGCAGAGCTGACGGAAAATCTCGGCTGCCTGCTCAGCTCAGAGACTCCGCCCATCCAACATGAGCACAGCTGACCCTCACAGGCAATTGGCCTGGAGGTCAAACTCTCCTACTGCTTACAACAATAATCTAGGCTTAACTTAAAAAAGACTGTGCAACCCATAAAGGGCTGCCCCAAGAGTATCCACCTCAGGTAACTAGGGAGGCTGAGCCACTGTCCCTTAGAGGACATCTACCACACAAAGCTAATCAACCAATTCAGGGAAGCAGCCAAAATGCAGAGACATGGAAAGAAATCAGATGTGAAAAAAATGGAGGAAAAAAAACCCACTGGACATAGGAGTTCAAGACCACAGTTATAAGGTTTTTCAAGAGGCTCCTAGAAAAGGCTGATGAACTTAATGAGACCTTTGAGGAAATGAACAAGACCTACCAGGAAATGAACAAGATCTATGAGGATATGAATGAGACCGTCCAGGATATGAACGAGACCCTTGAGAATATGAAAAAGGACCAACTAGAAATTAAGCATACACTGACTGAAATAAAATAAAAAAATATTTTACAAAGACCTAAAGGCAGTCTAGAGGACCGGAAGAACCAAGTTAAAGATTTGAAATACAAAGAGGCAAAATCCACTCAGCTGGAAAAGCAAGAAGCAAAAAGAATCCAAAAAAAATCGAAGATAGTGTGAGGGGCCTCTGGGAAAACCTCAAGCATAACAACATCTGAATTATAGGGGTGCCAAAAGAAGAGAGAGAGCAAGATACTGAAAACCTATTTGAAGAAATAGTGATCGAAAACTTCCCCCACCTGGTGAAAGAAATTGACTTAAAAGTCCAAGAAGTGCACAGAACCCCAAACTATAGAAATCCAAAGAGGACCACACCAAGACACATCATAATTAAAATGCCAAGAGCAAAAGACAAAGAGAATATTAAAAGCAGCAAGAGAAAAACAGTTTGTTACCTATAAGGGAGAACCCATACGATTGTTAGCTGATTTCTGAACAGAAACTATGCAGGCCAGATAGGAGTGGCAATAAATATTCAAAGTGATGAATAGCAAGAATCTACAACCAAGGTTACTCTATCCAGCAAAGCTATCATTCCGAACTGAAGGTCAAATAAAGAGCTTCACAGATAAGAAAAAGCTAAAGCAGTTCATCACCACCAAACCAGTATTATATGAAAGGCTGAAAGATATTCTTTAAGAAGAGGAAGAAGAAAAAGGTAAAAATATAAATTATGAACAACAAATACACATCTGTCAACAAATGAATCTAAAAATCAATTGAATTAAAAATCTGATGAACAGGATAAACTGGTGAATATAACAGAATCATGGGCATAGAGAGGGAATGGATTGACAATTCTTGGGGGGAAGGGGTGTGGGATGTGCAGCAAGAGACTAGACAAAAAGAATACACCTATGGGAGAGGACAGTGGGGGGGGAGGTAAGGGCAGAGGATGGAATGAGTACCGGGTGGAGGGGAGCTCTTGGGGGAAAAAAGGGGGAACAATGTAATTAATAAACTGAACAATAAAGATTAAAATATATTTTTTAAAAAGGAAGAGAATTACAGGCCAATATCCCTCATGAACATGGATGCCAAAATCCTCAACAAAATTCTAGCAAATCTGATCCAGCACTACATCAGAAAGATCATACACCATGACCAAGTAGGATTTACCCCAGGGATACCAGGATGGTACAATCCACAAATCAATAAATGTGATACATCACATAAAAAATTGAGATCTAAAAATCACACTCATATCATTTGATGCAGAAAAAGCATTTGGCAAAATCTAACACCCTTTCTTGATAAAAAAAAAACAAACCCTCAGCAAAGCAGGAATAGAGGGATCATACCTCAACATAATAAAAGCATTATATGACAAACCTACAGCCAACATCATATTCAATGGGCAAAAACTAAAACCATTTCCCTTAATAACAGGAACAAGACAGGGATACACACTTTCATCATTCCTGTTTGACATATTATGTAAAGTGCTAGCCATAGAAATTAGACAAGAAGAAGAAATAAAAGATGTCCAAATCAGAAAATAAAAAGTAAAGCTATCAGTATTTGCAGGTGACATGATATTTTACATAGAAAACCCTGAAGATTCCATCAAAAAATTATTAGCCTGGCCGAGACCGGTTTGGCTCAGTGGATAGAGCGTCGGACTGTGGACTGAAGGGTCCCGGGTTCGATTCCGGCAAGGGCATGTACCTTGGCTACGGGCACATCCCTGATAGGGGGTGTGCAAGAGGCAGCTGATCGATGTCTCTCATCGATGTTTCTGACTTTCTATCCCTCTCCCTTCCGCTCTGTAAAAAATCAATAAAATATATTTTTTTAAAAATTATTAGCCTTAATAAAGGTAGCAGGATACAAAACCAAAACCCAGAAATCTATGGCATTTTTATACACTAATAGTGAACTTATAGAAAGAGAGATTAAAAAAAACAATCCCATTTACCATCACACCAAAAAAAATTAAGATACCTAGGAATAAACTTAACTAAGGAGGTAAAAGACCTGTACTCGGAAAACTACAGGACATTGAAAAAAGAGATAACCAAACCAGTCTGGCTCAGTGGATAGAGCGTCGGCCTGTGGACTGAAAGGTCACAGGTTCGATTCCAGTCAAGGGCATGTACCTTGGATGCGGGCACATCCCCAGTAGGGGATGTGCATGAGGCAGCTGATCAATGTTTCTCTCTCATTGATGTTTCTGACTTTCTATCCCTCTCCTTTCCTCTCTTTAAAAAATCAATAAAATATATTTTGAAAAAAAGAAACAAGAGATAGAGGAAGACATAAACAGATGGAAGAACATACCGTGTTCATGGATTGGTAAAATCTATATCATTAAAATGTCCATACTACCCAATGCAATCTATAGATTCAATGCACTCACCATTAAAAACCAATTAATCATTGGTTAATCACAGACCTAGAACAAACAGACCTAGAACAAATGTCCATACTACCCAATGCAATCTATAGATTCAATGCACTCACCATTAAAAACCAATTAATCATTGGTTAATCACAGACCTAGAACAAACAGACCTAGAACAAATGTCCATACTACCCAATGCAATCTATAGATTCAATGCACTCACCATTAAAAACCAATTAATCATTGGTTAATCACAGACCTAGAACATCACAGACCTAGAACAAACACTCCAAAAATTCATCTGGAATAAAAAAAGACCCTCAATAGCTGCAGCAATCCTGAGAAAGAACAAAATAGGAGGGATCTCAATACCAGATATCAAGCTGTAGTACAAAGCCACTGTTCTCAAAACTGCCCAGTACTGGCATAAGAACAGATATATACACCAATGAAATAGAGAACCCAGAAATCGACCCAAGTAATTATGTTCAGTTAAAATTTGGTAAGGGAGGCAAGAGCATATAATGGAGTTAAGACAGTCTCTTCAATAAATGGTGTTGGGAAAACTGGACAGATACATGCAAAAAAAAAATGAAACTAGACCACCAACTTACACCATACACAAAAATAAACTCAAAATGGATAAAGGACCTAAACGCAAGACGGAAAACCATAAAAATCATAGAGGAATCCACAGGCAGAAAATCTCAGACATATGCTGAAGCAGTATGTTCACCAATACAGCTCCTAAGGCAATGGAAGCTAAAGAGAAAATTAATAAATGGGACTACATCCAAATAAAAAGTTTCTGCACACCAGAAGAAAACATCAACAAAACAAGAAAGCCCACAGCATAGGAGAACATATTTGCCAATGTTATTTCTAATAAGGTTTTAATCTCCAACATTTACAGTGAACTCATACAACTTTAACAAAAGGAAAATAAACAACCCAATCCAAAAAATGGGCAAGGGACCTAAATAGATTATTTTCTAAAGAGGACATAAGGAAGTCCAAGAGATATATCAAAACATGCTCAAAGTCATTAATCATCTGAGAAATGCAAATCAAAATGACAATGAGGTACCATTCTCACACCTGTCAGAATGGCAATCATCAACAAATAAACGAATGGCAAGTGCTGGAGAGGATGCAGAGAAAAAGGAACCCTCATGCACTGCTGGTGGGAATGCAGACTGGTGCAGCCAGTGTGGAGAACAGCATGGTTTCCTCAAAAAACTAAAAATGGAACTCCCATTTGACCCAGTGATCCCAAGACTAGTAACATATCCCAAGAAACTACAAACACCAATCAGAAAGGATACATACACCCCTATGTTCATAGCAGCACAATTTACCATAGCTAAGATTTGGAAACAGACTAAGTGCTGATGAGTGGATTAAAAACCTGTGGTACATCTACACAATGGAATACTACACTGCTGTAAGAAGGAAGGAATTCCTACCATTTTCAACAGCATTGATGGACCCATACCAAGAACCAATTCCAGCATATAATAATAAGAGTTCCGTCAAAAGGTTGATGGGATTTGGGCAGCTCAACAAAGGTGAGCCACATATGTAGTTTACCTGTTGGAAATGACTAAGGCACTTCCCCAAAACCTGAATAGGATGACTGGCTGCTGCCAGACAGCTCAGGGCATTTTATTGCCTCCTGTTGGCCAAACACCCGAACAGCTATAGGCTATTCCCTAAACTGACAATGCTCTGTACCCTTTGATACCTTACCATTTAAAGTGTGTATTTCCACCTTGTCTTAGGATAAATCATGTTGAGTAAAAGCGTGGCTCCTTGGTCAAGGAAGAGTCTTCAGTTCCCTTTAGCTGAAGCTCCTCTGACCCCCAATGCTTCTCAAAAATATCTTTTGTCTTGCCAAAATCGGTTTGGCTCAGTGGATAGAGTGTCGGCCTGCAGACTAAAAGGTCTGCATGTACCTCGGTTGCAGGCAAATCTCCAGTTTGGGGTGTGCAGGAGGCAGCTGATCAATATTTCTCTCTCATTGATGTTTCTGACTTTCTATCCCTCTTCCTTCCTCTGTAAAAAAATCAATAAAATATATTTTTAAAAAAATATCTTTTGTCTTTGGACTCCTTTTTAATCATCTACGTGCATCCCCTTTCTCCAGAATGCTGAACCCTTTGTAAGGCTGGTAAAAGAACCCTAGGAAAGCATTATGCTAAGTGAAATAAGCCAGTCAGAAAGAGATAAATATCTCATGATCTCACTCATTTGTTGAATATAGTGAACAACATAAACTGATTAACAAAAACATATCCAGAGACAGAGAAGCATAGACCATCAAACCTCAGAGGGAAGGTAGGGGATGGTGGGAGTTAGGGGGAGCGATCAACCAAAGGACTTCTATGAATGCATATAAACATAATCAATAAAAACAGACAACAGGGGGGTAAGGGCATGAATGGGTGTGGGGGGGGGCATTGAGGGAATAAAGATACATATGTAACACCTTAATCAATAAAGGGGGGGGAAAGATCAATGGCCCAAATGCCTCTTTACCTTAAGAGATGAACTAATAATAATGGTAGTTGTCCATTTTATATTTTCTTTTTCAACACTTTCAGCCATCTGTCTTTGGATCAATACATCTTCTAATGGTGCCACAAACTAAGAAAAATAAGAGCAAAAAGAACTCAAAAAATGTTTGTTTGATAAATGAGTAAATTAAAGATAGAAATAAAACTAGGGTAATGGAGACATCCTTAAAAATATCTGAAAGTCAAAACTGGACACTGAAAAGTATCTGTCTTGTTATATATTAAATTTATTTAATAGTATGCTGTTTATTAACAATTACTAAAAGCAATGATTCCCACTTCAGACAACTCACATTTTTCATCTGGAGTGTGATATTAGCTATGGACTTGTCATACATTGCCTTTATTATACAGTCATGCACCACAAAATGGTCAACACAGACTACATATATGGTGGTAGTCCCATAGATTATAATGGAGCTGAAGAGTTCCTATCATGTAGTGATGTCATAACCATTCTTTGGTTTTACAACCATAGCATAAAGTTTGCAAAAGTCAGCAAGGCTGTGGTGACATGGCAAACAACTTTAACCTGGGTATGGATGACAGTGACACTGAGGAGCTCCTAGAGGTGGTTCCTGAGGAATCTACTACTGAGGAGTTGTCTAAACAGGCAGAGGAATACAACACTAAAGAATATGCAAAAGAAAAGGAAACTGCAAGAGAAGAAAAAGAAGAATCTCCAAAAAATTGACAGTCAAGGGTTTACAGAAGCTTTTACATAGTTCAACAAGGCCCCTAAAAAGTTTAAAACATGGACTCCCAAAACCAAAAGGTTTTGATTAATAGAGAAGAGTGTTTGTTGTGCCTTATCTGTATATATAAAAGCCAAGTGACCAGAATGACCAGAGTGACTGGAATGACTGGTTGTTATGACGTGCACTGTGGGCCAGCCAGCCAACATCACACGTCCTCCCCACTGCCAGCCTGGCCCAATCAGCCCCCATTGGGGAAGGCTGGCCGGACCCTATCCATGCACAAATTCGTGCACCAGGCCTATAGTATGCTTATAATCAAATATATGATAAAAAAGAGAGAAAAAGTAAGCAAACCACTATAGATGTCACTTTTTTTTTCTGAAAAAAAAAAGTGACATCTCCTTAAGAAGAAGAGCAACTTCAAATCCTAAAAGCTACATTCATAGTAAGTGCCCTATACAGGTGGTACCATTTAAAATATTTTATTCTAGGAGGATGGCTGGTTAGCCAGAGACGGGTAAGATTCCTCAGGGAAGGAACAACCTAAGACAGGCACAGTCGCAGAGGGGCCAACAGGAGAGAACTAAAAGGTCAACAGAGGTGGGGCACAGACCCTCATCCACAAACCTTGCAGGGGTTTGAATTCTCACCCCTCCTGAGGGAGGTCTCCTACCCCGACGGCTGCTTCGCCTCCCACACACAACTCATACGGGGACCCAGGTGGCAGACAGAGACTCGGCCAGCAATAGCTGCTCTATATCTAAATTCAGTCTATTACCAGGAATGCTCAGGACCTACTCAAAATTGCAAATATTCCTTTCCACTAGTATTTACAGGGTAAACTAAGATTTCTGCTTGAGTATTAAAATTGCCAGGAAAATAGTAATCAAGTTTTCAGATTAATTTAAATTGGCCAAGTGAAATATGTGAATACTCAAGAAAATTATAGTGTACTGGACAAAAAGCTTTTCCTAAAACATTAACTAAAAAATCTATTAGTAGTTCATCTCACTGTAAAATTGCCTAACATCCAAAGAACCTAAAGCAGTCATATTTGTGTGCAAAGATTAAAATTTAAAATTACCAAGACTGCAATATAAAATTTCCAAAAGTCCCCATTAATCAAAAAAGGGGAGGGGACAGCGGGGTAATATCATGTAAGGGAAAAAAAAATATCGAGTAAGTAAAATACATCTAGAAAATTCTTACTCCAGTAAATTCCATTTGTAAAAACAATTGCAGGACACCCATGAAAAAACACACATGGTGTCAAAATAAGCCAAAGGAAAATCATTTAGGCAAAAATTAAAAAGAATCCCAAGTCTATTTTGCATAGAGGATTCCTTTGTTAACTTTGGTCAAGAATGTGTTTGTGTGTTTTCAGAGAACAACTCCAAGACCATGTGGGTTCCTGCGACTGTGAGGAACTGATGGATCTGTTCCAGTCACGAGGATGGTCCAGAGATGGGGGACACTGACGACACCTTGCCATGCTAGCAGTCGGCAGCTGTGCATGTCTGCAGGCAGCCCAGGACCAAACCAGAGAGGATGGATCTTGCATTGTCACGATGTGTCCACCATCTGGATACCATTGCTGACTTATACACATAAAGAATTATTTGACACTGAAACTGGGACTCAGAACAGTTGGACATTGAAACTGAGACTGAAACATTTTTTGTTCTTATACATTTATTTCTAGTATGCAGAGGCAAGATATTTTTGAAGAAAAGAAACAGGGGAGAGTGATTGATATAGAGGCAGGATGGCCTTGAACAGGCTGTCAAGCTACAGGGGAAGGCTTGGGTGGATGGGAGGCAGGTGCGGGGGGAGATCAACTGAAGGACTTGTATGCATGCATATGAACATAACCAATGAATGAAAGTCACTGGGGCGGGGAGGGGGGGAAGCTGGGGATATGTGCTGGGGGGTAGGGGAGGCTGGGGGGAGGATAAGGGGGAGGGGGAAAGGAAAACATGTACTACTATTATACTGCAAAAAAATCAATTAAAATTTTTTAAAAAATAAATAAATAAAATATTTTATTCTATACTAGAGGCCTGGTGTACAAAAATTCGTCACTCAGAGGGGAGGCGGGGGGAGGAATTCCCCTCAGACTGGCCTGTACCCTCTCATAGTCCGGACTCCTTGGTGAATGTCCACCTGCCAATTTAGGCTCGATCCCCAGGGGATCAAGCCTAAGCTGGCAGTCAGACACCCCTCTGGCAGCCCAGGAGCCCTCAGGGGATGTCCGAATGACAACTTAAGGCTAAAATGACCCATGTGGCAATCAGTATGAACTCATTGTTAGCTTGATATACAGATGAATACACATAGAAATACTTATATATATGTATATACATGGATTAGTATACACTGGTATACATGCATTAATTTATTTGCTTTGTCAGTTGAGAGAGTTCTAAACGAAATGATACCTTAGCCCAGTGGTTGGCAAACTGGCGCGCGAGCCATGGTTTGCTGCGTTGTTGACTGAGTTTGCCGACCGCTGCGGTAAGGCATTACCCTTACCCAGAAGGTTTGACTTCAGATTAAAGACTTAGTACATTATTAAAATGTCTTTTAAGTGTTTTTCCCTAAGGCAGTGGTCGGCAAACTCATTAGTCAACAGAGCGGCAAACCACGGCTCACGATCCACATGTGGCTCGTGAGCCGCTGTTTGCTGACCACTGTGTTAGCCAGGCTTTGGTTTCTAATACCTTTCTCCGATAAAAGGAATGACAGCACCTTGGAGAAATGGTTAATTGTAGGATGGGGACAGGAAATATGCATGATGAGCTAGAGCATTTTGTTATGCCAGAAATTAAGGAAGTGATTTAAAACAAAAACAAACACAGAAGAAACCACATTGAGAGGGAAGAACGTTCAAAGAGTGGTGGAGCCGAAACCGGTTTGGCTCAGTGGATAGAGCGTCAGCCTGCAGACTGAAGGGTCCTGAGTTCGATTCTGGTCAAGGGCATGAACCTTGGCTGCGGGCACATCCCCAGTAGGGGGTTTGCAGGAGGCAGCCGATCGATGTTTATCTCTCATCGATGTTTCTGGTTTTCTATCCCTTTCCCTTCCTCTCTGTTAAAAATCAAAATATATTTAAAAAAAAAAAAAAAGAGTGGTGGAACAAACTGAAAGAGATCCCAATATTCAAAGCTGGAACAATCTCAGCAGCAAAAATACTAGAGGCCCAGTACATGAAATTCATGCACGAGGGGAGGGGGGCTGCAGGTGTCCATCAGCCTAGCCTGCACCCGCTCTAATCTGGGACCCCCCTCGAGGGATGTCTGACTGCCCATTTAGTCCCGATCCTACAGGATCGGGACTAAATGGGCAGTCAGACATCCTTCTCACAATCCAAGACTGCTGGCTCCAAACTGCTCATCTGCATGCCTCCCTGACTGCCCCTAACCGCTTCTGCTTGCCAGCCTGATCACTCCCTAACTACTACCCTGTCAGCCTAATTGATGTCTAACTGCTCCCCTGTCAGCCTGTTTGCCCCCAACTTCCCTCGTTTGCCAGCCTGGTCACCCTTAACTGCCCTCCCCTGCTGGCCTGATCACCCACAACTAACCTCTCTTGCAGGCCTGAAACCTCCCACTGTCCTCCCCTGCTGGCCATCTTGTGTCTACTTGGGGACAGGATCTTTGACCACATGGGGGTAGCCCTCTTGTGTGTTGAAGAGATGGTCAATCTGCATATTATTCTTTTATTAGATAGGATAGAGGCCTGGTGCACGGGTGGGGACTGGCTGGTTTGCCCTGAAGGATGTCCCAGATCAGGGTGGGGGTTCCCTTGGGGTGTGAGGCAGCCTGGGCGAGGAGCCTATGGTGGTTTGCAGGCTGGCCACGCCCCCCAGCAACCCAAGTGGAGGCCCTGGGATCTGGGATTAATTTATGTTCTACAATTGAAACTTTGTAGCCTGGAACAGAGCCAAGCCTTCTGCTCGCTCAGTGGTGACAGCTATTTCTGTTTGAAACTTTGTAGCCTAGAGTGGAGGCCTTGGCTAGGGCTGCAGAAGCTTGGCTTCCTCCATCACCCCAGCAACCCTAGTCTCCTCTCTCCAGCTGCAGGGCTGCTGCCATTTCTGTTGGGATTATGTATCTTCTATAATTGAAACTCTGTAGCATTGAGTGGAGGCCTAGGCCAGCAACGGCAGATGGAAAGCTTGGCTTTCTCCTGCTCTCAGTGGCGCAGCCATCTTGGTTGGGATTTATTTGCATAATTCACTCCTGATTGGCTGGGGAGCATAGCTGTGGGGGTGGTTTGATCAGAGGTATGGTCAATTTGCATATTATTCTTTTATTAGATAGGATAGCCATAAGGGCATACTGATATAAATGATTAAATAAATAAATGGGAGATAAGAGATATGACACTTTCCATAAAACACTGGAGAAACCTGACAAACACTATCTTAGTCACGTGGTCAAAGTCATCATCAACATTCATAAATCATATTGATAGTATGTACCCTTGATATTATGTATTTTTCCTTTCAGTAACCTCAAACCCTAGTCCCATCTTGAGAAAAACACCAAATTCCAGTAGTAGGCCATTCTACAAAAAATCCAACCAGCTCTCCTCAAAACTGTCAAGATGATCAAAAACAAAGGTCTGAGAAATTGTCTCAGCCAAGAGAAATCTAAGGAAACTCTGAAACTAGTGATATACTAGTTGGAATCCTGGAACAGACACACTCACACAAAGGAAATCTGAATAAACTACAGGCTTTGGTTTAAGAGTATAGTACTATTGGATCATTAATTGTAACAAATGTTCCATACTAATGTAAGATATTGTTAATAGAGAAAACTAGTTATAGAGTATGTGAGAATACAATGTACTATCTTCTCTCTTTTTTTTTTCTGTCAATTTAAACTGTTCTAAATATAAAGTTTATTAAAAAATAGCCTACCTCAGAGAGGAACCAAGATGGCAGAATAGGTAAACACGCATACTGCTGTCCCATACAACAAATTCAAAACTACAACTAAGGACAAAACAGAAATCATTCAGAACCACCAGAGGACTGGCTGAATGGACATTCCACAAACAGAAGGAAAAATAAAAGGACACTGAGACTCGGGGGAGCTGAAGAGGACAGAGTTGCGGATATGCGTGGAGTCAGAAGTTCGGAGCTGTGCGTGAACGGAAAGGGCGGGCGGCTGCAACCCCGGCTGGTTTTCTTGAACTGGGAGGGAGACAAAGGTGTCCCACTGCACTGAGCCCTAGTTCTGGGCGAGTCTAGGGAAACCCAGACTAATATGGGGTGAAACTGGACTGTAGGAAGGAAACACGCTGAAACTTGGGCACTGTAAAGGCGTGCGAGGTATCAGAGAGGGCTCGTGGCTGGCTCTAACATTTGGGAGGAAAAACAAAAACAAAAAAACACCAGACTGCTTTGTTTTCCAGTTCTGGTGAGACTTTGGGTGTGCAGACTCATTTGGGGAGAAATTAGACTGTCCAGCAGTGGGCAGAGCTCCGGCAGCTTTCTTTCAGATGTGCATGTAGCCGTTGCCACGGGGCCCAGAGACCTGGGAGCCATTTAGGTAGAGCTGACCAGAAACCAGTGCTGCCTGCCCAGCCCAGAGACTCCACCCCATCCAGGCTGAGCACAACTGATCCTCACAGCCAACTGGCCTGGAGGTCAACCCCTCCCAGTGATACCAGCAATAATCTAGGCTTAACTAAAACAAGACTGTGCAGCCCATAAAGGGGTGCACCAAGAGTATCCACCTCAGGTAACTGGAGAGGCTGAGCCACTGTCCCCTAGAAGACACCTACCACACAGACCTACTCAGCCAACTCAGGGAAGCAGCCAAAATGTGAAGACAAGGTAACAGGTCACATGTGAAAGAAATGGAGGGAAAAAAGATGACTGGACATAGAGTTCAAAACCACAATTATAAGGTTTTTCAAGAGGCTCCTAGAAAAGGCCGATAAATTTAACAAGACCCTTGAGGATATGAGCAAGTCCCTCAAGGATATGAAGGAGACTATGGAGGATATGAAAAAGGACCAACTAGAAATTAAGCATACACTGACTGAAATAAAAATATTATACAGAGACCCAAAAGCAGTCGAGACGACCTCAAGAATCAAGTCAAAGATTTGAAATACAAAGAAGCAAAAATCACTCAAATGGAAAAGCAAGAAGTAGAAAGAGTCCAAAAAATTAAAGATAGTGTAAGAAGCCCCTGGGACAACCTCAAGCATACCAACATCCAAATTATGGGGGTGCCAGAAAAAGAGAGAGAGCAAGATAATGAAAACCTGTTTGAAAAAATAGTGACCAAAAACTTCCCCCACCTGGTGAAAAAAACAGACTTACAAGTCCAGGAAGCACACCAAACCCCAAAGAAAAGAAATCCAAAGAGGACCACACCAAGACACACCATAATTAAAATGCCAAGAGCAAAAGACAAAGAGAGAATATTAAAAGCAGCAAGAGAAAAACAGTTACCTACAAGGGAGCACCCATACGGTTGTCAGTTGATTTCTCAACAGAAACGATGCAGGCCAGATGGGAGTGGCAAGAAATATTCAAAGTGATGAATAACAACAAACTACAACCAAGATTATTCTATCCAGCAAAGCTATAATTCAGATTTAAAGGTCAGATGAAGTGCTTCGCAGATAAGAAAAAGCTAAAGCAGTTCATCAACACCAAACCAGTATTATATGAAATGCTGAAAGGTGTTCTTTAAGGAGAGGAAGAAGAAGAAAAAAGTAGAGATAAAAATTATGAACAACAAATACACATCTATCAACAAGTGAATCTAAAAATCAAGTGAATTAAAAATCTGATGAACAGAATAAACTGGTGAATATAATAGAATCAGGGGCATAGAAAGGGACTGGACTGACGATTCTCGGGGGAAAAGGGTGTGGGGGGTGTGGAAGAGACTGGACAAAAAGCGTACACCTATGGATGAGGACTGTGCGGGGTAGGTGAGGGCAGAGGATGGGATGGATACCGGGGAGGAGGGGAGCTATGGGAGGGAAAAAAGAGCAACGTTGTAATAATCTGAACAATATTTATTAAATTTAAAAAGAAAAAGAAAAAAAATAGCCTACTTCTCTTTTGAAGCCCATTTTAAATCCTGCCTCCTGCAAGTAACTATCCCTGAGCTCCTAAAACTAAATGAGACCTGTCCTTCCTCATAATCCACCTTACAACTCCTCTGTTGAGCACTTACCATACTTGCCTAAGAAAATTATTTAAAAACATATTTTATTTCCCCTTATTTATAAGCTTCTTAATGTCAACCAAAATTATATTCGTCATGTTACTCAATACAAAATTAAATCAAATCAATATTTAGAAACCAACTAATCGAAATAAAAGTCACTTTCAGTGATGGTGAATTAATATCTCCTAGGTGGTTTCCTGTTCCTTTTGAACAACTCTAATAATTAGAAAGTTCCTCCTGCTGAGTTGAAACCAGCTGCTCTATAATTTCCTCATTTATTGCATGAATGAATGAACAACTTAACTGGCTCTAGGAGAGGAAGCACAACTTCTGTTTTATCTAATACTATATCTCCAACACCTGGCACACAGTAGACGTTGAAAAAAATATTTGTTTTTTAATGTTTTGCTAGCTGGTTGGGGGAAGAACTGTAACTTTTATTCCCCTATCCCCATTAAATTTAATATACTGTCTATCTGATGACAATCCACTGTGTATCTGATGACACAAGCATAACATATATTCATTTAAATATTTTTAAAATATATTTTTATTGATTTCAGAGAGGAAGGGAGAAGGGGAGAGAGACAGAAATATCAATGATGAGAGAGAATCATTGATTGGCTGCCTCCTGCACGCACCACACTGGTGATGGGGCCCACAAACCCGGTATGTGCGCTGGGTGGGAATCGAACCTGGGATCCTTCAGTCTGCAGGCAGGCAGACATTCTATCCACTGAGCCAAACCGGTTAGGGCTAAATCTTTTTTGTTGTTGTTATTCCTCACCCAATATTTTTCCCATTGATTTTTTTAGAGCGGAAGGGATGGGGGGGATAGCAAGAGTGAGACATCAACTTGACAAAGACATTGATTGGTGGCCTCCTTTTCCCCCCAGACAGCGCTGGGGATCCAACCTGCACCCCATTGGTGCCCTTGACCAGAAATCCAATCCCCTACCCTTTGCCTCCCCTACCCTTTGCCTCCCCTACTCGGACCACTGAGCCCACTGGCAGGGCAGTAACCAACATTCATTGAAGTCTTTACACTCGTTTACGCACATATTTTGTATTGATTTCAGAGGGGAAGGGAGAGACAGAAACATCAATGATGGGAGAGAATCAGTGATCATGCCCTGACCCCGAGTGGAACCTTGATCTCCCAATGCAGAGGCCCGGCTCAGACCCTGAGCCACTCCCGCCGGACTGAAGTAGGTTTAATACACAACTGTCACTAAAGCTACAACAAGTTAGGCAGTGCCGTGCATTAAAGGAGTTGGGATCAGTAGGTGCCCAAGAGTGTGTGCTTATCGACCAAGAATAAATCATCAAACCGGGGCTGAGCCACCAGGCTCCCGCGGTGCCGAACCGCCTGCAGAGCAGCGGCCGGCGCACTCCCTCCCCAGTTGGCCGGCTCTCCCACCTGAGGGTAAAACGCTTGCATTGCACCCGGTGGCCCCGTAATCCTTTGTTGTTAGGGTTCTGTCTTCCCCCATCAAGTTTTCAAATTTAAATAAATTTAATACTGCGCAATAACCTCCCGTAAGTCCTTATCCCGCTGAGTCGGCTCAGTTCTCAAGTGAGAGAGGCTGGCCTACTAAGATCTTCATGGCCTCTTCCATTCTTAAGTATTTTTTTTCTGGGCCGGGTGTGCAAGATACTATGAGCAACATCTATACATTTTATATATTTTTATATATATTTTATATATATATTATATATATAAAATCGCAGGTGGATGACCAGGTTTCTGAAAAGGAAGCCGGTCTACAAACCCTACGGGAAACCCCTGAGGAAACCCCTTTCCGAACACACGACTTCCAGGAAGGAAACGGAGGGAAGGATCCTCTCACCCCACCCGAGCCCCGAGGCAAAGATTTGATCTTGGCAAGTCTGAGGAAACACACACACTGCCGAAGAACAAAGAATAAAGAATGTAAAGTGCCTGGTCCTCAGAAGCCTCATTCCCGAGGCTGCAAACATACCAGATCAATAGGTCCTTGAGGCCAGCTCGCAGCTCCCAAGCTTCCAGAACTTTCTGTGGGAATGAGAAACGCTGCTGGCGGAGCAGAGAGGCCCGAGCTTGCTCTCTGGCCGCTCTAGCCCACCAGGCACCTTCTCCACTCGTTGGGCTTCCGCACAGCCACAAACCCTGCTATCATGGCCCCGCCCCCGGTGCTCTGGCCCCGCCCCCTGTACCATGGCTCCGCCCCCCGTACTATGGCCCCGCCCCTTCTACCATGGCCCGGCTCCATGTTTCTTGCTCTTCAGGTAGCAAATTTGCACCAATTGTCCTGGGTAAGAAAAAGCAGGGTGGCTTTTGTTTTGTTTTGTTTTGTTTTGTTCTTCTTTCCAGTCAGACTTAATTGCCTGGAATTGATTTTTCACAATTTTCTAAATTTTTGTCCTGCTACTATAAATAACATAAAACTAAAGTGCCCTTTGGTTTATCAGATTATGAAAAAATAAAGACTAACCTATTCGTTGATGCTTGTAAGTATAGCACAGAGAAGCCTATATGTTTGCAATTTGGGACTTCATTGTTTTTAGGCCTAACTGGAGCTCAGTAAGTTATTATGCACTGGTGCTCACAATTGTAAAGATTTAACAAGGAAGAAAAAAACACACCACTTGCTTGGAGCCTTATAGGGTACAAAACTGTCTATGTGTCTAACTTTATAAAACATGTATTCCTGAAAAGAAAAAAAAAAAGCGCTCCAGGAAAAAATCCTTTGAGGTACACTTGTAATATGGATTATTACCCAGGATACTCATTTTGAAAATTTGGAGTTTGGTAATACTGATACCATTAAAATTAAGTGCACTCTTTCACTATCCCTGTTGGACAGTTTGTTAGGACAGATCACACCTTCTGGGTTTGGGAACTCAAGGAATTGGCTCAATAACTGGTGTGGGCAGAAGAGGTCAGAGCTGCCAGAGGATCCTCTGTGGAAGGCCTTACTCTTTCAGGGCAGGCTAATAGCAGAGGGTTAGGGAAGGTATCTGGGATTAGGCCGTAGACGGTCTCACCAAGTAAAGTACAAGACAGCATTCCCTCTCCACCTGTGATACTACAAGGGAGACTTAGCTGGGTTGCAAGTGAAAACTAGTTCTGGTAATGAAACTGCACGTGCAAAAAAGGATCCTTTCTGGGGAGGATACTGAAGTTCTGAGCAACTCACCCGAATAGAGAGGGGGAGGAAAATTAATCTTATTGAGAACCTACTTTGTATTAGGTACTGAATCAGATATTTTACAAACACTCTACTACTCTCCACAAATGCTATAAGTACATGTTATTCTCATTTTAAAGATGAGAAAACTGGTACTCAGAGATTATGTTTTTTGGCCAACATAACATAGCAAGTGAGAAAAGAGCTGGGATTCAAACCTACATGTGTCAGATGTCTAGGCCACAGCTCCTTCTCCACACAGGGACCTAGTTACAAGATCCGGAACACACCATTTAGGTTATACGAGTAGCAAAAATGACTTAACAGAAATCCACAGACTGTGGAGATAGCATTGATTGTTTGCTCTTCCTTCCTTTCTTAGTTTATCCTTCATTCAGTCAATCAACAAATACTTAACTGTGTAGAAGAAAGAGCCTAGTGTCTGGAGTCAAAAAGCCTGGCCCGATAGCATGCCTCCACCATTTACTTAGGTTTGTGACCACAGGTAAGCAACAATTTAGCTTACTTATCCTAAAATAAGGATACTAATCATGCTAGTTCATAGGTCAATATATGTTAGTTTTTTAAAAAACAGTGCCTACCTGAGACCGGTTTGGCTCAGTGGATAGAGCGTCGGACTGCGGACTGAAGGGTCCCAGGTTCGATCCCGGTCAAGGGCATGTACCTTGGCTGCGGGCACATCCCCAGTAGGGGGCGTGCAAGAGGCAGCTGATCGATGTTTCTCATCGATGTTTCTGACTTTCTATCCCTCTCCCTTCTGCTCTGTAAAAAATCAATAAAATATATTTAAAAAAATAAAAAACAGTGCCTAAAACATAAGCACTCAATATGTTTACCTGCCATTATTATTCAAATGTTCCTTAATGTTGTCTGTCAATCGTATTATTATCTGGCCAGTCCATTAATTCTTCCACTCTCCCAGATAACTGCTTCCTACTTTCTCCTCTCTTCAAATCTCCAACACCTCATCTTCATCTTCACTTTCAGCTGAAAATCTTGCTTACTTTTTAAATTAGATAAAAGCATCCGAGTGTGAACTTCCACTGGTGCCCACAAGCACAGTTACCCATATACTATTAATTTTACCCACAGAGTTTGCTTTTCCTCCAATTATAGCAGACGAACTGTGCACACTCTTATATAACGCCAACTGTCCAGGTGGACACCGGGTCCCACCCTCTTCTTATTTACTCAAGAACATAGCTCTAACAATTCCCTCTAGTCTCTCTTACAACATCAATTTTCTCCTCTCCACTAACCATTCTCAAGAGCAAATAAATATGCTATTATTTCTCTGTTTTAAAAATCTCTTGATCCCGCTTCCCACTGCAGCTAACCATCCCATTTCTCTGCTCGCCTTTAGAGCACAACTCAAAAAGATTGTCTAACATTTGTATTTCTAATGCCTCTTCCCCCATTCTTTCTTAAACTTACTCCAATCAGGCTTATTCATTTCACCATGCCACAGAAATCGCTCTTGTCAAGCACATCGCTGAATCCAGCAGGCAATTGTCAATACTAATTTTACTTGGCGAGTCAGTAGCATTTGTTGTAGTTGGCCACTTCGTCCTCTTGGAAACACTTCCTTCCCTTGGTTTCCCCATACTGTACTCTCATGGTTTGCATCTAACCTCACTGGCCACTTTTCAGCAGCCTTTATTTTTCCCCCCAATCCCCAAACTCTTGAGAGCACCTCAACTGCAGTTCTTGGGCCTTTTCTCTGGCTATATTCACTCCCTCGGTGACCTCATCAACTCATGGTTTTGCATATACTTCACATGCTAACAAATCCCAAATTTCTATCTCCAGCCTTAGCCTTTGCCCTGAAGTACAGATTGTTATAAGCAACTGCTTATTAAATTTCTGTTAACAGACATCTCAAATTTCAGATGTACAAAACTGAACTTCTAATTTCCTCTTGCAAACTTGTACCACCCAATCTTTCTCATCTCAGTTAATAACTCACATTTTTAAAAATATATATTTTATTGATTTTTTACAGAGAGGAAGAGAGAGGGATAGAAAGTCAGAAACATCAATGAGAGAGAAACATCGATCAGCTGCCTCCTGCACACCCCCTACTGGAGATGTGCCCGCAGCCAAGGTACATGCCCCTGACCGGAATCGAACCCGGGACCTTTCGGTCCAAAGGCTGACGCTCTACCACTGAGCCAAACTGGTCTCGGCAATAATTCACATTTTTCCTGTTGTTAAATGAAAATACCTCGCCTGTCTCTGATCTGCCCCATCTCATCCATCAGAAAATCTTATTGCCTGTACCTTTCAAATATATCCAGAGCCTGATCACCTGCCTGGTCTGAATCACCAGCAGCTCTCACCTGGATTGTTGCAGTAGCCTCCTAACAGGTCTCCCTGTTTATGTGTTGCTCCTTAAAGTTCCTTTTCAGTATAACAACCAGAGTAATCCTGCTAAAATAGACGTCAGAATTAAAGCTAAAGTTCTTAGGATGACTTACAAGGGCTGACTGCTCCAATCCCCCTATTACCTATCTAACCTCTTCTACTACTCTCTCTCCCCTGCTTCCTCAGCTCCAGCCACACTGGCGCCTCACTGTCTCACACCTGTAAAGGCATGCTCCTGATGGGGCTTTTCCACCAGCTCTTCTGTCTAACGTGCTCTCCTTCCAGATATTTTTGTAGTTCACTCTCTCTCATCTTAGCTATCACCTTCCAATAAAGTCCAGTTTGACTTCCTGATTTTAAATATTGGAACCCCTCTGACTCCTTTTAGCCTGCTTTGTTTTTTAATAGCACTTGACACCTTCTAACACATTATATAATATCTGTACTTATTGTATCTGTTGTTTACAGCCTTTCTCCTCTCACTAGAATGTAAATTCCACAAGAGCAGGGACTTTTGTCTGAATAATTTCTAGAATCCTAGAATAATGATTGGTATCTGTTAAGCACTAATGAATAATGTCAAAGGTTGAACTATCATTCATCCTCACATATAACGCCCCTTCTGTTTTGTGCCTCAATGATAACACATCACACTTCATTGAATATTAGCATCCATAAGTTAAATAGTAGGAATGGGAGCTTCTATTTATTTAAAAAAACATATTTTATTGATTTTTTACAGAGAGGAAAGGAGAGGGATAGAAAGTCAGAAACATCAATGAGAGAGAGACATTGACCAGCTGCCTCCTGCACACCCTCTACTGGGGATGTGACAGCAACCAAGGCACATGCCGTTGACTGGAATAGAACCCGGGACCCCCAGTTCCACAGACTGACGCTCTATCCATTGAGCCACACCGGTTTTGGCGGGAGCTTTTATTTTTATTAAAATTCTTAACCTTATTACTTTTAACTGTTAACTAATTTATTTCAAGCTTTGGTTTCCTTGGTCCAAGCCAACTAATTTGTCTGAGAGGTATTTTCTGGAAATAAATGTTTAACAGCTAACTCTGCTAACCAGTTTTCATGGGGGAAGAAGTGTAGCGCTTATGTATTACCATGACTAATTCATTAAGATTTATTCATTAACAAAACAAATAAGGCTGTTTGAGTTGTGCTTTTAAAGGTGTCTACATGATTCAGGCTGAAATATATTAAAATTGAATAAACATATAAGTTGGCAGCTCCATAACAGTCCAACTTCCTGAATCATTACTTCCTAGAATTGTCACCCAGAAATATGTTCAATTTACATTCCTGCTTAGTGTCAGAAGATTCCTAATCCAGCAGCTGTGAGAAAGTTATAATGAAAACCTAATTCCAGAAACTTGATTCCTGGATTGAAAATGTAAACTTCAACTTGAAAGCATAGAATATATATATATATATATATATATATATATATATATATATACACACACACACACAACACATATATGCAAATCTTGCAATGCCATATTGCCACATTAGCTGCAGAATGAGAAGCTGTTATGAGACTGTGAAAAGAACAGCTTAATTTTTATGTGTGAGGTGCCTGTTTCATAAGCAGCAACAAACCCTCTCCAGCCACTGGTTGTCCGTGAGTTCCGTGAGACCCGAAAGGCTGGCAAACACTGGTTTAAGGAAAACTTTGGAGCAGAGGTTGCCAATCGGTGGTCCGTGAGGTCTGAAAGGTTGGCAACCTGCTTTGATAGAGCTAGAATAATAGACGTACTTCAATATTTCCCTTTTAGTCATTGCAGATATTGAACAAGCATTTTCTTTTGAGGCTCCACTGCATATCCTTTTTGTTATTTGCTTCATTGCTGATGTTTGAAGTTGTCCCAGAGGCTTCTTGCACTAAACTCAAATTTTTGGAATCTTTTTTCTTTTCCGGTTGAATGTTTTTGGCCTCTTGGTATTTCAAATCTTTGACTTGATTCTTGCGTTCCTCTAGTCTGCTGTTGGGTTTCTGTAAAATATTTTTTATTTCAATCACTGTATATTTAGTTTCTAATTGGTCCTTTTTCATATCCACGAGGGTCTCGCTCATATCCTCGAGGTTCTCGCTAAGCTTATCAGCCTTTTCTAGGAGCCCCTTGGAATACCTTATAACTGTGATTTTGAACTCTATATCCAGTCATTTGTTTTCCTCCATTTCTTTTGTTTGCGATCTGTTTCTTTCTCTCCCCCCACCCCCCCCATTTTCACTGCTTCCCTGAGTTAGTAGGGTAGCTTTGTGTGCTAGGTGTCTCAGCCTCCCTTGTTACCTGAGGTATACACTCTTGGTGCACCCCTTTGTGGACTGTGTGTACAGCCTTGTTGCAGGTAAGTCTTGTTTGTTGTTGGTATCACTGGGAGGAATTGACCTCTAGGCCAACTGGCTGTGAGGATCAGCTGTGTCTACTCTAGGAGATAGCCTTATGTGCCAGGACTTGCAAACTTGCCAAAGTCTCTGTGCTCAGTTTGGATGGGGCAGAGTTTCTGGGTGGGGCGGAGTTTCAGGGTGGAGCCAACAGCCTTGGCTTACAGCCAGCCCCGGCCCATGAGGTCACCAGGTCCTAGCGTCTGCAGGCAATCGCCACAAGCACCTCTACAAGAAAGGTGCTCTCAAGTTTTGCCTGCCACCAGACCATTCAGTCCCCAATGAATCTGGAATCTCAGATTTTCACCTGGCACCTGGGTTCAGTGCAAGCGGAACTCCTTTTCCCTTCCGCCAAATGCCAGCCACACAGTCAACAGATTGCCCTCACCGTGAGCACTCATGTGTGCCCCTGAGCTCCGCCTCTGGCTGGAGCTCCTTTCTCCTAATAGACACCACCAGCGACCCTATTCATCCTCTTACCCACATGCCTCTGGAGCTCTGCCTTTTGCTCTTCCCCTGGGATTCGGCCCGCAATGCAGATGCTCCCCGTAAGTGCTCGGGTTTTGAGTGCAAACTGAACTGGGTTCAGTGCAGCCTGGAGTTTTTGTCTCCTTTCCGCTAGAGCTCCCTGCCAGGCTCGTCCTCTCACGCACGCGAGTCTCCTACCTTACTTGGGCTTTGCAGAGGCTCTGATTATCTGTGTGCACTTCTATGTCCCTCTAGCTTCAGATCTTCCAGTCAGCCAGCCTTCCCATGGTTCTGGACAGTGTCTGTTTTGCCTTTAGTTGTATTCTTGAAATTGTTATGCAGGGCAAAAGCCTAGGCGTTTACCTATGCCGCCATATTGATTTCCTCTCAGGATGATTGGATTTAAATGATTTATTGTTTTGAAAACACAGGCTCAGTTTATTAAAGCATAGGATGTTTTTGTTGTTGTTTGGCTTCAAAACTTATATTTCCAAATAGGTTTGGGCATGCAGGTAAATATAATCAGAGCAAAACATATTTAGTTCTGCAATCAGGTACTAAGAAAAAGTTTTTGCATTTTCCCACCTCACTGGTGTTCATCCCCTTGAATTAAGTCTCTACTGGTTTGCACCTGATTCTCAGCTGATTCTCAAATACTTTGTGCTTTAACTACTGTTGGTTTGTTGTGGTTATTGAACATAGCTGTAATTCAATGGTGAATTTCTCAAAGTTGACATTTTGACAGATTGTGTTTGGACATGGAAAGCTATCTTCAGTCCTCAGTCATAATATAAAACAATTATGATGAAAACTCAATACACCAACAAACACTAAGTCTGAGAACATATGAACTCCTAAATTTAAGGCATATTGAACTGGATAAAGAACTTTCTACTTAGGCTTCCCTTCAAAGCCTAGTCAGATTTTTATCATATAAATCAGACACTGTATAAAAAAAGGATGAGATGTACATAATATCTATCTCTTTGCCCCCTGCCTCAGACCAAGGGTCTGCACCAACTAAAAATTTTGTGATTATTACTTTTCCAGAGACTCATTACTTTTTGAGGCAACTAGAGTGAATAATTACCTCTCCTTCTTTCCCTCTCTTTCCCTCCATTATTTCTCTCCTGTTGTTCTACACTGATAGAGAGAAGATCTCTAAGAATAAAGCTGGGCAAGAAGGAGGGCACAGGCTGCATGTTGAGAAATGTAGTGTCTCAATGATAAAATTGTACACAGAAGCAGAGAGTGGATGAGCTAAGAGCAATGCAAACCAAGAATTTTGTAGTTTTTCATATGCTCCATCATTTCAAAGTAACAAATAATCAGACTGTGGGATAGAAAAAGCCAGCAGAAAGAAACTGCAGTAGGTCAATGTCCAACAGACATGGAAATTGAAATAAGAAGTGGCGTACATACAAGTGGATAAGGAATAGGACCAAGAAAAATAAACACATTCTGCCTGTTGATAAACATTAATTTTTAGGACCCTTACTTATGGAAAGGTGAATAAAAGAAAGAAAAAAGTCAACATGGATCATAAGAAAATGTATGTCAGAACAAGGCAAAGGAAATAGTATCATAAAGACTTCAGGAAAAAGCATCAGAATGATCTACTGCAGGATCCAAAAGAAAACTGCAAGAGACTACTCACATTTTGAAGAGTCCAAAATGCCACGTAAGCTCTATAAACATGCATCCATAAAGTGTGACAAGAAAGATAAGAGTACAGGCTGAAATGGAAAGTCAACAGAATGTAATGAATGAAATGAAGAAGGGCTGGAATGAATGATGCAACCACAGAATTAAAGTCCACATTGGCAATAAAGAAAGACAACGCTGGAGAAATATGGAATAAACTAGAGGCCCGGTGCACAAAATTTGTGCATGGAGGGAGGGAGTGTCCCACAGCTCAGCCTGCACCTTCTCCAATCTTGGACCCCTCGAGGGATGTCTGACTGCCCGGTGGGATCAGGCCTAAACAGGCAGCCAGACACAATCCAGGACAGCTGACTCCCAACTGCTCACCTGCCTGCCTTCCTGATTGCTCCTAACCGCTTCTGCCTGCCAGCCTGATAACCCCCTAACCACTCCACTGCCAACCTGATTGATGCCTAACTGCTCCCCTGCCAGTCTGTTTGCCCCTAACTGCCCTCCCCTACAGGCCTGGTCACCCCTAACTGTCCTCCACTGCAGGCCTGGTCCCCCCAACTTCTCTCCCCTGCAGGCCTGGGTCCCCCACAACTGCCCTTCCCTGCAGGCCTGGTCACCCCAACTTCCCTCCTCTGCCAGCCTGGTCACCACCAACTGTCCTCCCTTGCTAGTCTGGTCCCTCCCAACTGCCCTCCTCTGCTGGCCATCTTGTGGTAGCCATCTTGAGTCCATATGGGGACAGCCATCTTGTGTGTTGGAGTGATGGCCAATTTGCATATTACTCTTTTATTAGATAGGATGTATATATTCTTAACTATTTCTTATTAGTCATAAAATTTCTAAAGGTGAGTTTATTAAGTTGACAGTTATGAAGATTTGCAAGGCCCTATTCCTAAGTGCTTTCCAGAAAGTTTGCACTAATTTATACTTAAACCAACAATATATAAATTCAATGCCAATCTCACTGTACTCCAGAAATATTGTTTCATAAGTTTGTTTGCCATAAACAAACTTATGAAACAATATTTTAATAAACATGTTTGTTTTCCCTCTTTACTAATGAATATCTGAAACATTTAATCATTCACTAAATATCGGACCATTTCTATTTCTGCTTTTGTTGGTTTTGTTTTTAATTTTTGCTGAGTGTTGTATTGGGTTGTTAGCATTCTTCTGATTCATTTATAAAAGGTATTTATATATTAAGGATATGTCTTTGTTATATTTCTTGCAAATATGATTCCTATTTTGCTTTCCTACTTTTTTCTTATTATAAAATTTTTAGGATATCAATTACTTAATGTAACAAACTATATGTACTTCAAGTTCTCACTTAAACAGCCAATCAAAATTAATAAAGAAAAAAAGATGTTTAAACATTAATAAAGATATAATCATATTATTGGTGGCTAAGAAAAAGGAAAGTAAAATATGACAATGAGATTACTTTCATACACAAATGAAGCATCATTCCCACAGAGGACTCAGGTAACTAGTCAGATTTTTCCAAAAACAGTGCTTGAGACAACTCAAATATTTTCCTCCTATGCATTCTTACATAGGTAATATTTTTCTTCATTTAGCAGTACTACAAAATTTAGAATCTACTGGCTGATCTGTTGTTGTTTCGAAGATGTCAAGTCAACATTAATTTCAAATAAATTTTAATATCTGCAATTTTTAAGAAAACAATTATGGGAGAAAGAATTAAAAATGATCTTATGATTTCTATCCTGTTTCTGATACCAGGCACAACAGATCACTACTTGAGCCAAATTAAGCAGAGATAGGATTGAATCAGGTAAGAGCATTTGTTCCAATAATGCTGGCAGTATGGGGAGAGCATGCTATCACCCTGGAAATGCTGCTCTGACTCCCCGTGCCAGTTGGCTGGTTATATACCCCTAAAGGAGAAGATAACTGTGCAAGTGTAACCGGGAAAGAGGGGAGTAGGATCTGTGGCCCGACTTTCTGGAGCTCACAAAGTCTGAAAACAAGGTGGCTAATCTGTGATGTTACAAACGGCTCAGCCCCTTCCTGGGACCTGAGAAGGGTCAGCGTTCCTGAGAGAAATTCCTGGACAGGGTCAGGGTCCGGGCGGGGCAACCAGGTCAAAGCGTGTCCTGTCCTTGGTCTGCTTTGTAAGATGTGTTTCTTTTTACAGCCTGTTTGGCTTCTTGCAACACATTCTCCAGTTTCCCAGGGTCTGTAAGAAAACATCTTATCTGTAGTTAGTAAGGTGAATAATTATTAAACAACTGTAGTCCTATACTTATTAGGTGCCCTTCCCTGTATCATTTTTTAAAAATTAAAAAGCAGCAAATAAGGGTGTTAAATCTGTGATGGCAGTAATAGCTTCATAACAATGACATGTTGCTAATAAATCTGTGTGGCAATATAAATTGGCTCAGGCATTTGTGCCACATATGACAGCCTAACATGTTTTCATTTCTTTAGTAATTTTTAGATTTTCTTATCTCGTTGACTATGAAAAAGCAAAATCATTCCTCCTCCCCACCCAGCCACATTGCTTTTGAATTGAGATTTAATTCCCAGAATTTTAGCTTGATTTTCAAAATTGGACGTGAAATTGCATTCTAAGCAAATTATCTAATTTGGCTAACTTAAATTTGTATAGTAATACTTGGTATTGTTTTCCTATTTTATTTCAATTGGTTAGTTGAAACTCCAGTAAGTTTTATAATGTTGGCAAAGCATCTAATTTGTTTTCATTTGTTATCTCTGAGTAATTAAGAGTTAGTGGATATTCAATTATGTGTTTATTTATAACTAGAGGCCCATTGCATGAAATTCATGCACTTGGGGCAGAAGGGATCCCTCAGCCCGGCCCGCGCCCTCTCGCTGTCTGGGAGCCCTCAGGGGATGTCTAACTGCCAGCCTAGGCCCCGAGGATATCCTTAGCGCAGCCCCGGAGGCAGGAGAGGCTCCTTCCATGCCACTGCACTCACCAGTCAGGAGCCTGGCTTCTGGCTAAGCAGTACTCCCCCCGTGGGTGCACACTGACTACCAGGAGGCAGCTCCTGCATTAAGCGTGTGCCCCCTGGTGGTCAGTGCATGTCATAGCGACTGGTCTTTCTGCTGTTTGGTAGATTTGCATATTAGCCTTTTATTATGTAGGATATTCTCATGTATCAAATTTATTACTTGTTGAATCTATTCATATTTGTGAAAACCCTTTTCTTTATGGTTCTTTTCTAAAAGGAACTCATGCAATATTAAAATTATTAAAATGTACACTTCCTGTATGTAGCTTAGCTGGATTAAAAGTAGTCTTGGTATAAAAATTAAAATGTAAGCCCAGGCTGGTGTGGCTCAGTTTGTTGTCCCATGCACCAGAGATCACTGGCTCAGTTCCTGGTCAGGGTACATACCGGGTTTCAGGTTTGGGGTGTGTTTGGAGAGGCAACTAATCGATATTTCTCTCTCACTCGATGTTTCTCTCTCTACTTTCCCATTCTAAAATAAATAAGAACATATTTTTTAAATCTTCTAATATGAAAACAATATAAATATTGCTGGAGAAGAGTGGGCAGACAATATCGACTCCAAAATACCTCTTGCAATATATCATTAAACTGAGCCAAACCTAGTCCCCATGTCTCCCTCATAACACCCCCTAAAAAAAAACAACAAAGAAAACCTAACAGAAGATGAAGTAGGAGTGGAAAGACCATAGTTTGTTGGATTTCTGAATTTTGAAAATACATTTTATTGTGTACCTTGGCTGTCTCAGTTATACCCTAAATGTGACATGTCCAAATTTAAAATTATCTTTTTTTTTTTCCAACCAGGAACCATTAGCCTTCCATTTTTTACCTATTAGAATTCTGGGATATGGGGAGGGAATCATCTTTATCCCTTCTTCCAACTTTTCACACTTAAGTTGACATCCACATCTTGTTCATTCTGTCTCCAAATTCTCTATCAAATCCATCCTCTTCTTTCTTTTTACATTGCCTTGGAATTTTTCTTTTCTTTTTTTTTTTAAGAAAAATGATTTTAAGTATAACAACATTACATGCAAAAAATATTAATATTTCAAGAAAAAGAATTTTAAATTTGTTACATGCAATAAACATTAATATTTCAAGCAAAAAGGATTTTAAATATTTTACCAAAACTATACTAACATAGAATAATAACACAAAAGTTGTAGAAAATATTAAAAATCTGCAAATAACAAGATTACTTCTCTTCTAAAATATCTTTTTTTCTCTGGCTCTATTTTTGTTCATCAGTTTATGTTGTTCATTATATTCCACAAAGGAGTGACATCATGTGATATTTATCTTTCTCCAACTGACTTATTTAACTTAGCATAATGATCTCCAGTTCTATCTATGCTATTGCAAATGGTAAGAGATCCTTCTTTTATACAGCAGCACAGTATTCCATTGTGTAGATGTACCACAGTTTCTTAATCCAGTCATCTGGTGATAGGCACTTAGGCTGTTTCCAAATTTTAGCTACTGTAGATTGTGCTGCTATGAACATAGTGGCGCATATATCCTTTCTGATTGGTGTTTCTGGTTTCTTGGGATATATTCCTAGAAGTGGGGTCAATGGGTCAAATGGGAGTTCCATTTTTAATTTTTTGAGAAAACTCCATACTGTTCTCCATAGTGGCTGCACCAGCCTGCATTCCCACCAGCAGTACACAAGGATTCCTTTTTCTCCGCGTCCTCACCAGCACTTGTCGTTTGTTGATGATAGCCATTCTGACAGGTGTGAGATAGTACCTCATTGTTGTTTTGATTTGCATTTCTCATCCATCCTTATTTCTTTGCTCACTATTATGTCCTTATTTTGGGCCTATTTCTTTTCTTTCTTTTTCTCTTTTTTAAAAAAATATTTTTTTATTGATTCCAGAGAAGAAGCAAGAGGGAGAGATAGAAACATCAGTAATGAGAAAGAATCTTTTTTAAAAATATTTTATTGATTTTTTACAGAGAGGAAGGAGAAGGATAGAGAGTTAGAAACATCGATCAGCTGCCTCCTGCACACACCCCCTACTGGGATGTGCCTGCAACCAAGGTACATGCCCTTGACTGGAATCGAGCCTGGGACCTTTCAGTCCATAGGCCAACGCTGTATCCACTGAGCCAAACCAGTTAGGGTGAGAAAGAATCTTTTTATTCCAATGATTCCCTTACAGATCTTCCTACCTCCAGTCTCTTGACTTTTCAAAATATTTTTCACACTTTACAGCTAAAGCCCTATAATGTATTTGATTAAAAAGTTTTTAAATATGTTTGCTTAAATGGCTTGCTCACAGACTTTGGCCTGCCGCACTTTTTTAGCTTTACCTGCCACTGCTGAGTCACGTGCATTTGGTGCTTAAATTATATTAGACACCTGAAGTTCCTAGAAATGTCCTTAATTAGTGAGTACTCTTTGTGCTTGATCCCACTTTCTACCTTTTCCTCGATGGCCCCTAATTTATTGATTATCCCCAACTTATTTTCAAACTGCTTACGTTACTTTTATCTTAAAAAACAACAGTATCTTCACACTACCATTGTCTTTTTTCCAGACTGCATGGGGCAACCAGGCTGGCGGGGGCGGGGGGGCAGTTGGCAGTGACCAAGCTGGCGGTGGGGGGGCACTTAGGGGCAATCAGGCTGGTAGGCAGGTGAGCAGTTAGGAGCCAGTGGTCCTGTATTGTGAGAGGGATGTCTGACTGCCGGTTTAGGCCTGACCCCAGGGATCGGGCCTAAACCGGCAGTCAGACATCCCCTGAGGGGTCCTGGATTGCAGAGGGTGCAGGCTGGGATGAGGGACCACCCATGCACGAATTTTGTGCATCAGGCTTCTAGTGAAGTTATAAACATTCTTGATATAGATTGCCTAATTACTTCCTTAAAGGTAATTTACACTCCCACAGCAACATAGGAGGATCCCAAACTTGTCATTCTCCTGCTAATATTGAATTTCTTAAAAACCTTTTAAAAGCCTTGCCAATTTGACGGGTGAAAGTAGAATCTTAGTTCATTACTCCTCCTCACCTTGGCCTCCTAGTTCTCTTATTTCAGAATATTTCTTTTCTATCTCCTCTTCAGGCTTTTTTTCACTATTCCATAGTATTTTGTCCTGTGTGTCCTGGAGTGTCCTCTGGCCCTGAGTGTCCCACAGGCATCTCAAACTCAATAGTAAATTAATCTCATCCTCACTCTTTAACTTGCTTCAATTTCTAGTTAATGATATCATCAACCACCCAAGAGCCCCAATCAGAAGCCCAATCTTTTAAGATGACTGTCTTATCTCATCTCGTCTTATCTCATCTCAGTCACTAAGTTTTTCCAAACCACATCTTAAATCTCTAAAATATGTGTACTCCTCTCTATCTCCACAGCCACTGCCTGAACGCAATCCTATATTATTGTAACTCTCATTACCAGCGTCCCTGCCTGCCAGGGTGTTTCCCAGCATCTACAAGGATTCAGGAATCTGGAGAAGGGCTGCATGTAAATTAATAAAAAGACTAGACATGAAATATAAATTTGGAAGGCATTTTGGGGAGCCAGAGGAGAGCTTAGTTTCAGTAACCAAGTTCTCTGAGTCTCTGGACCTCTCATTCTTTATTAACACAAAATGTTCTAAAGCAAAGAACATACACATATCACAGGTTAAGGATTGGTATACAGTAGGCATTGTCAGATTGGGGGAACTGCCTTCGAACTGTCTCAGTAACAGGCAATAATATATGCAAATCTTTAGGTTTGGGGAAATGCTTTGGGCTATTCCATCAGGCAATAACATGTATTCAGCCCTGCTGAAGCCTCAAGGTTTCATCAACCTTTTAATGAAACTTCTTGTATCTATGACATACTGGCATTAGCCTCCGGCACCCCTTGTCACCCTGCTCCATTCCATCCTACATATTGCTTCCAGAGTGATATTTCTAAAATGCAAACCTGACTTCTTAGACTAAACATCCCTATCCAACTTCATCTTTTGCCTTTCCTTTCCATTCCCTTCTCTCTCGAGTCAGAAGGAACAATCAGAATTCCCCACTACCTACACACTCTTTTTCTGCCAACATTATGCATCTTCCTTGGTCTTGTGAATTCCTATTAATCCTAAAATAGTGAGGTAGCCTATACAGGTGTCATTGCATCACTTCCTTCTCCTTTATCCACTGCTTACACTTAATACAGAGCTTTATTATGACAATTAACATCACAATTGTTACCAATTTCTCTCCCTTAACTGAGATACTCAAGGACTGATACTATGCCATTCATCTTTTAATCCTCAGCATTAGCATAGTCTGGGTATATATTAGGCCCTCAAAATATGTGTAGGATAAGTATTACTTTTGAGAGCAATTTAAAAATTCCTTTCCAGAGGAGAGATCAACCAAAGGACTTATATGCACGAATATAAGCCTAACCAATGGACATGAACACCAGGGGGGTGAGGGCATGAGTGGGGGGGAGTGTTGGAGGTTTAATAGAGGGATAAAGACACATATGTAATACCTTAATCAATAAAGAAAAAAAAAGAAAACAATTCCTTTCCATCTTCTCCCATCATCTAATAATTCACCAGTTCTATAATCTAATATCTCTGTTATCAAGTCCTCTGTTTCCCATTTCTAAGGTTGACAAAATGATTTTATTTGCATTTTGAGATTTGGGTGCCTCTACAAAACAGGCCATCTTCATTGCAGCTGATGGTTATCTTTCTAAAACACATATGATTATGATTATGTTACTTAACTACTTAAGAAACAACTTTGATGACTACCCATTGTGAGTTATAGGTGGTTATTTCCCAAGAAAAAGGAAACAAAAGATTGTCCGCTGAGAAGTAAGAATAAATGCATAATGGAAAAATACATATTGCCTACCAAATCTAGGGCTTTGGCTGCTTGAGCATAGTATTTAATAACTTTCATAATCCAACTCCAGCTCAGCTCTTTAGTCCTTTATCCAACACTCATTCTAGTCACCAAACTTTTAATGTATAGTTGTGGCTAGAATGTCCTATCACCAAGCAAATCCCTATTTATCCTTAAAAACTAGCATCATATATTACCTGGTTGCTCCAAAAGATAAAATAAAGGAACATTAGACTCTCTACCATCTTCATCAATCCTCCCTAAGCAATCCAAATCAAAATACACTTAATAAGATTACTTTTGGTATGAATTCATTTTTACAATCTCAGGTTAACCAGTATAAAACTATATTTTTAAAAACATTTCTATTTTTATTGACCTGTAATATACAACCTAAGTAAAACCAAAGTACTCTCTATACAAGTGCATCTTCAAGAAAAGTGCTTGAGACTGGTGCAGCCACTGTGGAGAAGAGTATGGAGTTTCCTCAAAAAACTAAAAACGGAACTCCCATTTCACCTAGTGATCCCACTTCTAGGAATATATCCCAAGAAACGAGAAACACCAATCAGAAAGGATATATGCACCCCTATGTTCATAGTAGCATAATTCACCATAGCTAAGATTTGGAAACAGCCTAAGTGCCCATCAGCAGATGAGTGGATTAAAAAACTATGGTACATCTACACAATGGACTACGCTGTGGTAAAAAAGAAGAATCTCTTACCATTCGCAACAGCATGGATGGAACTGAAGAGCATTATGCTAAGTGAAATAAGCCAGTCAGAGAAAGATAAATATCACATGGTCTCACTCATTTATGGAATATAAGGAACAACATAAGCTGATGAACAAACAGGTCCAGAGGCAGAGAAGCATCTATCAGACTGTCAAATCTTAGAGGGAAGGTGGGGGAGAATTGGGGTAAGCGGGAGGGATCAACCCAAGGACTTGTATGCATGCATATAAGCCTAACCAATGGACACAGACAACAGGGGGATGAGGGCATGAGTGGGGGTAATGGGAGAAGTAATGGGGGGATAAGTACACATATGTAATCCTTAATCAATAAATAAATTTTTTAAAAAGTGCTTGGCCTACACTTCCAAATAGATTGCAGCCACTAAGTCCCTTATTTAGAGATTCTGAAGCAGTCGCTGAATATTCTTGTTCTAAGAAGCTTTCTGTAATCTCTTCCTGACAAGCTGTTCATAGCTCCTCTCTCTGGGCTCCCACAACTCTGTCCATATAGTTGTTATCTTACCAACAATAAGATAGTGTATTCTCTTTTAGTTTCTTTCACTAGGGTAGCTCATCCAGGGTAAGGACACTACAACAGTTCTCTCATCCTATATAATAAAAGAGAAACATGCAAATTTGACCATACCTTGGCTCCTGATTGGCTATCCTATCAGCCACTCAAGAGTGGGGGCGGGGCCAAGTGGCGTGAGCTCTGGGCCCCAGGAATGGAGATGAAATGGCAGTGGCAGCAAGCACCCAGCCCCTGGGCGCTGTGAAGGGGAAGCAGCAGCAGCAGCAGCAGCAGTGGTGGTGGTGGCGGCAGGGAGCGCCCGTCCCCGGGCACTGTGGAAGTGGCTGCGAGCGCCCAGTCCCCGGGGCCGGGTGGTCGCAGGCAGCCACGCTGAGCTGAGCAGGGTGATGGCTGGGTGCCCAGAGGCTTTAGGCCTTAGGCAAGCTGGGGATGAGCCATCAGTTGAACATCCCCCAAGGGCTCCCAGTATGTGAGAGGGGGCAGGTTGGGTTGAGGGTCCACCCACCCCCAGTGCATGAATTTCATGCACCGGGCCCCTAGTGTATGAAATAAAGGTAAAACATATCTTAATAAATATGTTATGCATATTTGAAGCACTTAGCGCAGTGTCTAACATATAAATGCTAAATAAATGCTAGCAATTATTTTTCAATATGTGTTTGTTGAATGAAGAATAAGGAGCCCAGAGAGTCCCACAGCAAACAGACTGGTAGATGTGTCATTTACAAAAGAGCATGGTAAGAAAACACACATATCCTGAAATTACCTCAGAGATCACTACTTAAGCAAAATGCCTTCCCTATTGCCTATTTAGAGATGTGAAATGAAATTGAATAGCTTTTTAATGTCTATAGTAGTTTAAGAAAAAAGTTTTCAAGACCTTAGCACTGGGAAGGAGATGAAGTTTAAATGATAAATTTCTGAACTTCTGAGTTTTATTAAAAATAACAGAGCAATTTCACATTTGGAGAAAAAGAAAACACAATGTCTTGGTTATTTGTACAGTTTTTGACAATCATATACCTGGTATTACTTCTTTATACTATAAGCTATCTATAAATGTATTTGTTTTCAGGTTTTATGATAAAAACCAAATGAAGTGTGTTGTGTGGTATTAGCATCAAACTGAAATAAGGAATACTGAATTGGATCCTAGTCCACAAATTAGCTGTGGGACCATGGCACTCTTTTCATTCCTCTGGGCTTCAGAGTCTTCCTTTGGAATTTGAAGGGATTAGACTAATGTCTAAATTTCCATCCAGCTCTATAATACAAAGTTCTTATAGAAAAGTATTTTAACCTTTTTCTTTTAAAAATGTTTTTATTGATTTTTTTAGAGAGAGGAAAGGAGGGGGGGAGGGAGAGGGAGAAGAGAGGGAGGGAGGAAAGGGGCGGAGAGAGAGAGAGAGAGAATTGATTGGGGGTCCAAACCTGTAACCTGAACATGTGCCCTGACTGGGAATCAAACTGGCAACCTTTCAGTGCAAATGACAATGCTCAACCAACTGAGCCACACGGGCCAGGGCTTAATATATATATGGGTTCCCCTTCAGTAGAAAGTAAATTCTCTTTTTGAGTGGGAGGGGGCAGGGATCAAACCTTATTCATCTTTGCAACTCAATGCCTTGAACCAATGCCTATTTGACATTTTGAATGAAGAGTCTTCTGAGCTTCTAGTTCAAAAAGAAAAAAAGCAGAGAAAATGTATGGTATAACAGGTTAGTAGCTAATTGTATTGTATAAGAATAACAACTGGTGTGCATTCCTATGATTTTTTATATGCAATATACAGATTCTATTGTTGATCAGTTGAAACTTTGTTCATTTAGAAAAGTTTCCTTACTTCTGACATATTTTTGAGAAATTATCCTATCTAATAAAAGAGTAATATGCAAATTGACCATACCTCTGATAGACCCACAAGCCATGCCCACTGACCAATCAGGAGCAAAGAAATGCCAACCAAGATGGCTGTGGCCACTGAGAGCAGGAGGGAGGCTTGGGTTTCCCCAGCAATGGAGGAAGCCAAGCTTTCCACCTGCCCTTGCCGGCCTAGGCCTCTACTCAATGTTACAAAGTTTCAGTTATAGAAGATACATAATCCCAACAAAAATGGCAGCCATGGAGCTGGAGAGAGCAGAGGCTATGGTTGCCTGGGCGATGGAGGAAGCCAAGCTTCTGCAGCCCTATCATCTAGGCCTCCACTCTAGTCTACAAAATTTTAATTATAGAATCTTAATAAACCCAAACAGAAATGGCTATGGCAAGGAGCGAGCAGAAGGCTTGGCTCTGCTCCAGGCTACAAAGTTTCAACTGTAGAACATAAATTAATCCCAGATCCCAGGGCCTCCCCTTGGGTCACTAGAGGGCGTGGCTGGCCTGCAAACCACCACAGGCCCCCCACCCAGGCCGCCCCATGTCCCAAGGGAACCCCGACCCTGATCCGGGACACCCTTCAGGGCAAACCAGCTGGCTCCAACCCATGCACCAGGCCTCTATCCTGTCTAATTAAAAGAGTAATACACAGATTAACCATCACTCCAACACACAAGAGGGCTGCCCCCATGTGGTCAAAAATCCTGCCCCCATGTGGACACAAGATGGCCACCACAATATGGTCAGCAGGGGAGGGTCGTTGGGAGGTTCCAGGCCTGCAAGGGAGGGCAGTTGTGGGTGATCAGGCCAGCAAGGGAGGACATATGGGAGGGACCAGGCCTGCAGGGGAGGGCAGTTAGGGGTGACCAGGCAGCAGAGGACAGAAGTTGAGGGCAAACAGGCTGGCAGGGGAGCAGTCAGACATCAATTAGGCTGGCAGGGTAGTAGTTAGTGGGTGGTCAGGCTGACAGGCAGAAGCAGTTAGGGGCAATCAGGGAGGCAGGCAGGTGAGCAGTTTGGAGTCAGCAGTCCTGGATTGTGAGAAGGATGTCTGACTGCCCATTTAGGCCCGATCCTACTGGGATCGGGCCTAAATGGGCAGTTGGACTTCCCTTGAGGTGTCCCAGATTGGAGAGGGTGCAGGCTGGGCTGAGGGACACTCCCCCGCCCCCTGCACGAATTTCGTGCACCAGGCCTCTAGTTAATTATAAAGCTTTTCAAAAAGGCTAATTCTACTAACTCTCATCATAAGGTCAATGCCCACCCATATCAAGTTGATATCCAAGTATTCATTCCGCAGTATCACTCTGTAGAAAATATTTTTATGTTTGCATTTGTAGCAAAATTGCACACTGAAAGACAATTTGATCAATCTTTTTAAAGTAGAGTATATAGACACATGGAAGAAGCAAGCATACATGTGTACGCACACACACAGTTTAACTCAACTGTTTCATGTGCCCATTTTCAAATTAATTTTTAGTGCAGGCATTGACTGCAGGTGCAGTTCCAAAATGGAAAATGGGAGAAATTAACTAATTATAAAAGGAGTCTATCTTAGTAAAACAGATAGAGAGTTCTCCCATTTCTTTTGAACAAGGGCAGCTGTCTCTCTCTGGATATATCCCCAAAATTCAGAGTTAAAGGAAATTCCATTTCTCTGTGTAATGACAATGGCATCGAAACTTGAAATTCATCATTTCCTAGACCTGAATTGTTGGAAAGTGGAAATTTTTTCTCTCTTTTAAAAATTTACAAATTTTTTTTCAATTGCAGTAGACCTTTATGTTAGCTACAAATAGTGGTTAGACAACCATATACTTTACAAAGTGAATCCCCTAATATTTCAAGGCACCATATGTAATTATTTCAATATTATTGATTACATTCCCTAGGTTATAGTTTACATCCAATTTTGTAACTACCAATTTGCACTTAAAAAAATATTTTATTGATATTTCACAGAGAAGAAAGGAGAGGGATAGAAAGTCAGAAACATCGATGACAGAGAAACATCAACCAGCTGCCTCCTGCACACCCCCTGCTGGGGATGTGCCCGCAGCCACGGCACATGCCCTTCCTTGACCGGAATCGAACCTGGAACCTCTCAGTCCGCAGGCTGAAGCTATATCCACTGAGCCAAACTGGTTTTGGCCAGTCTGTACTTCTTAATCCCTTCATCTTTTCACCCAGCCTCCAACCCATGTCCCCTCTGGCAACCATCAGTTTGTTCTCTGTATCTTTGAGTCTGCTTCTGTTTCATTTGTTAATTTACTTTGTTCTTTAGATTCCACACGTAAATGAAATCAGATGGTATTTGTCTTTTTCTGACTTATTTCACTTAGCAAAATACCATCAAGTTTGTTTTTTAAAAATATTCAACTGTCAGCCTCAACCACACCAACCCACCAACCCAAGTATGAATGTTACAGATTAACTGTACATAATTGACACAAGCACAGTATGTCTTTTATTGTTAAATTACTATGTTACCATATGCAGAGCAAAAAGTAAAGGAACAAATCTACTTGTGCATTCACATTTTAAATTCTTGAATGATAAGTGAACAAACGACCAGTTAGGAAAGAAAAACTAAAGGGCTTCCTTATAGTCTTCTAATTTTTCTAATAAAACATGCTCAAAAAATTTAGAAAAACTTGTTTTCTATGTGTGATATCATATTAATAAATAAACTATGCTTCAATAAATTGGAAAGACTCCCTCAATATTAAGGGCAGTGCATCTCTGGCTAATGTAATTATTTGGATACAATATAAACATCAAAAAATAAAGGGGTGGAATAGATAAAAATTTTCCAAAGTATTAGTACTTTTAATGCTGAGTTTCCAGTTCCAGAATTGTCCATTCCCCTTGGGGTGAACAATCGTCAGAGGAAAAACTAGTCATGGTGATGCTTGCTGAGGAATCAAGTGGAGAGGTTAGCTCACTCCATCTGTTTAAAGTGTCAACATGTGCTTGACCCTGAGGTTTTGAGCTGTTTCGTGCTAAAAGTAGTGTCTGATTGATTAGATACTGTGCTAAACTTAAGTCTTCAGGAACAGAATCTGTAATATTTAAGTTTGAATCCTGTTCAGAGAGCAGTTGCTTTAATAGTGTCCAATCTTGTTTTGCAAAGTGTTGATCATCTTCAGAATCCATGTTTGTAATGTGTGTTTCCGATTCCATTTTCTGCTCAAATGCTTCTACTACATCCATCTCATATATTGGAGAGAGGTTTGTTGAAGGCCGATGGTCATACATGTAGGTTTGTGCCAGTGTATCACAATCATCTATGTCTCCTGAAATAATTCATAATACTACACAATGTAAAAACTGCACATGTTGGCACCCTCAGAGTTCTGTAGAACAGTATTTAACAGTTATAGTAAAAAAACAACAACATAGAATGGGGAAAATTACATTTATACAAAACTGACAAGAGTTTTGAAGCAATTCTTTTTCTATCTTAAAAAAACTCACAACTCAAAGATAATATTTAGCAGCAAAATAAAAATCAGTAACAATAATTCTCATACTTTAGTTTGAAAACTTGTGGTACAGAAAACAATAGAAGTTATTTAAATATAAACCAAGAATATGCACATATATTTAATTCACTACAATAAAAACTTAAAGAAGAAAAAAAAAAAGACATGGCTATTTGATGGTGACTTTTAAGGTAAGTCAGTTTCAAATGGAGAATAAATACATTCTGTCTAAAGCCTTATTTGTACATGCAAAGGAGAATGCAAGCAAGGACAAACAAAAAGAGTACAACTTTAAGGAGCTCCCCATTCTTGTGATTTTGCTCAACAGGGACCATGGATCAGTATTTTTCTTAGTTCTGATATACAATAGCTACTCAGTGACTACTGCATATTTTAAATGTGGGTTATTAGTTCAAATTACTAAAGTAAGGACAACAAACACAAAACAGACAGGAAATCATCTATACAAGCCTGGGCCTTTTCATATTATCATTGCTTCTAAATATAATCTCTTTTAGGAAATTTATCATTTTACTTGAAAATTTTATAATAGAATTATAGTGATCCTTAAAGTATTGATCTCTGTAAAATGTATATAAATTATAATAATTAATGTAGTTAAAATAGTTCAGTGCTTTAAGTTACATATTACTACAGTTATTGCACAGACCTCTTAGATATATACTAGCATAATCCATAAGTCATATCCAATGTATAATAAAATTTCTAATAGTCAAGAATTCCTGTTAAATTAGACATAAATAACTAAATAATAGCAAACTAAGTTTTTCTCTTTATCCTTTCATGTAAAATCTCTTAAGAGTAAGTTAGCTCTAAGAAATCACCAAAATTTTTACTAGATATTGATTCTGTATTAGGATTTTAAGTGAACAATAAAGAGTAACTAGCTCATTTTAATACTATTAAGAAATTTAAGTTTTCATTTAAAATTTGAATCTGTCGCTTAAGTAATTATTCTATCTAACTAAAATATAACATTCAGGGCTACAATACAATTTTTAAATTCTATAAACTAATTTTCTTATGGATTCAACATTGCTATTTCTGTACATTACCTGCAGATAAAGCAATGTTAGCTTTTTCAGTAGCTGTAGAATGGCTCTCTTTCACTTGACTTTCCTGAGGCAGAAGCTGACTCCGATAGGAGTCCAGAAATTTTGTAGAGCTGTTCTTTGGTATGTCAGAACTGGGTTCTCTTTGATGGAGCTCCAAATGACATGGTCTCTCTTGAGATTTCGTATCACTATCTGAGGGTTTGCTGCGTTGCTGAACGTCATTATCTATGTTGCTTCCATTGTTTACTTTTTTATTCTCTGGAAGAAGTTGTTTGTCTCCTTTGGACAGGACATCAATTGTATATGTTTTTTCTGTGGCTGACGCATTCTGTTCCTCTCGTCTTGAAGAGCCAACGCCACTAAAGCCCAAGAGAAAGCTTTCGTGTTTACATACATTATTGCCTTTATCTTGCTTAGGTTCTAAAATACTGCCTTCAGTTCCTTGTGAGTCTCTGGAATAGTAGGTCCTTCTGGGATGCTCACGAGAAATGCCACTGAAAACATCAGAAGGTGAAAGAGAATCTACAGAAGGCTGAAAGGGAGTATGGACTTCCCCTTCATCAGACCCCAATTCTTCACATTCATCTACTGAAAGAAGAACTGACCTTTTAAAAATTTTAGTTGCAGAAAATGCGTGACTTTCATTTTCAGTTGCATCTTCAAAAGCTAAGTTAATAATCCCCTGAAAATGCTGAGGCGCTGAGTTAGATAAAGAGAAATTTTCTATAATATTTTCAGCTTCAGATCGCTCATCTTCTGTTTCATCTGCTGAGGAAGAAACTTGGTCTACTTCCTGAGCAAACTGGACACTGCCTCTTAGAATATTTTCTCTCTCCCTAGGGTGGACGATTGTAGATCGAGACCAAATTTCTGGCCTTTTCCTAGGCACCTCATCATCACTTGTCGAATTCACTTGGAAAAGATCATTACTACTTTGCTTTTTCATTTTTATTTCAATTCTTAAGTTACTATCATATATTTTTAATTCTTCAGGAGTACTGGTATCACTGCTGCTTCTTCCAAGAAAATCGTGGCACAGCATAGTGCCACATTTAGAAATACCTCTGTCATTTGAACCATCATCATCCTGAGATCCTCCAGCATCATAGTCTTCGGACCTGGGCTTTATGTCATCAGAGGACGTGGTAGCACTGCCTGTGTCCGATTCGGGACTCTCTCTCTGGTGCAGAACACCGGTGCTCACGTGCCAGTGACTCGCAAATGGAGCTTCTGGATTTTCATGACTCTCTGGAGTTTCTATTGTTTCCATATCTTTAGGAGAAATTTTCCCTGATATTTGTTCCAAAAAACACTGGGATGAGTCTGCTATAGCAAATTTGTCTTCATTCATAGCAGTGCCATCAGATAACTGAATAGGAATTGTCCGTTCTTCATGAAAATTAGACTTTCTGTCATCTTGAACAGTATGTACGGTACCATTTGTCCTATCAAGAACACAAGGTGAAACGTCTTTCACATAATTAATACTTGATTTTTTGTTCGTGTCTTTTCTCACAACAGGCTTCTTATCGAATACTGAATGCACTTGCTGTGGGTTTGCTGAGTCTAAATCACAAACTAGATTACAGTTCAAGAGGTTTTCATTTGGATTTGAAACCATGGATTTTACGGCAGTGGTGCTATAAAATTCTGGCTCCACATGATCACTTCCATCAGAATGACCATGTAGTTTAGATGGATTGCAATGATCTGTTTCTTTGTGACTGGAAAACTGTGTTTCACTTTTACCTGAACCACTCTGTCTTGATTCCAATTCACGTTTTATTGCTTTATCCAGGTTTGAAATATTTTGGCATTTCAATACCAATTTCTCTCTCTCTTGATTGTTTAATGGCTTTTGTGGGTCAGAAGTGCATAATGCTTCTGTACCACTGATTTCAGATGGAAGGTTAATCAAAGGTTCATGAGGCTTCTGTTCAGCAACACTGCCATTATTATTACTTTTTTGAACAACAGATATTTCACCTTTTAAAGGCCTTTGAGAAGAAGACTGACTCTTCAATATAACCTGTTCAGGAAACATTTTCTGTTTTGAATCTTTATTATTCAAAGTTTCACCTTTCTTAGTTAAGTTTTTAGGTATTGCCACTATTTTTGCATTAAACTTAGGCAAAGTTGTGTGTCCTTGCTTGACACCTATTTTTCTCTTAGGTGTTTGTTTATCTGTTGTCCTGTGATCCAACTTTGCTACATTTCCATCAGACTGCCTTGAAGAGACTGAAGATTTTGCTGAATTGGGTGATTCTCCTTGGGAACCTAAAAAAAGAAAATTCAAAAAAATATAATATACCTTCCAATTTATAAATAAAATTCAATATTTGGTTTTCATTTACTTTAGAAGAAATAAAACAATGAATGGTAACATCTGTAATCAAATAAATAACTACAGATTAGGAATTAGTAGCATAATGAAGTAAAATAAATATTTTTCTATTATAAATATAGAAGAACTATTCTAGAATCTTAGTAAAATTATTAAAATAGGATTATTCTTCCTCAAGTAAAGAGCCTTGAACTTATGACAGAATTGGATTTGCATAAATATATGGGGGTGGAAAATTCTGATTTCCTTATACCAAAAGAATAGCACCGGTTCTTTTATGTTCTTTTAGGGGGGGAAAAAATGACTATTTGCCACACAGCTGAAAAGGAGAACTGAGTTAAATATAAATGTTAAAACTGCTGCATTTCCCCCCAAACATGAACAAAACTAATTTATTTCTCATCACCAGGTAATTATTATTGTAGCATATTAGGGTTAGCAACTTAGATATGCAGTTGAAACTAAAATTGGTAATGGAGGGTAAGAGGATTCATTTGGGGAGTCTATTTGTTTATACTGGTTAAAGTCCTAGAGATCACTATCCCAAACAGAATTACCAAATATTTTAAAACCTGAATAATTTTTCTCTGCCTTATATTTTATTTACTTTCAGTATTAATTCATTACTTAACTCAAAGTTGTTTTTAGGATTTTATAAACTGTTCCTAATGCATAAAGCAAATTGATTTTTAAATCAGTTATTACATTAGCAAATTATGCATTTTGATCAGCAGGCTTTTCTTTCTTAGAACATGGAAAAACAACAGGTACAACACAGATTCCAGAGGAAAAATTCTTCCTCTGATGTATTGCAGCTCTCTAGACTGTGCCATTACTTTTTAAAGAACTCTTTATTATTGGTTTTGCAGATGGAATTCCTAGTTATCAAACTTTGAAGAAAGACGGATATACCATATAAAAGGACTAGAAATGCAGATAAAGTAGTGACTCCCATAATTATTTCTCTCACAAAATAACAATAAAAACCAAACCAACACCCCAGAATACCAAAATAGCTGTCTGAAAACTAAAAGTATAAAATTTCATTTCTACAGCTTGAAACGAATGTAAAATGAGTGAAACCATGTTACAGCTTATTTATAACTAAAGGCCGGTGCACGGATTTGTGCATGGGCCAGACAGGCCGTACACGCCCTGGAGCCAGCCTCCTGCGGTCCCTCCCTGGCCAGCTGCACCTGGGACTGCGCTGGGGCTGGAAAGGCATCTGCAGGATGAATGGGGTCTTTCCAACAGGTAGGGTCCCTCAGCCTGGCCTGTGGGGATTGGGCCAAAACTAGCTCTCCGACATCCCCTGAGGGGTTCCTGATTGCTAGAGGGCGGTTCTCAGGTGACACATCCTGGAATTGGGCTCCCTCCTCTGTAGCTCCCAGTGTGTCACCTGAGAACCTCAGCTCCCAAATCACTGCAGCCTGGCAGCTCCTGCATTGAGAGTCTGCCCCTTGGTGATCAGCGCACATCATAGCTACCGGTCAGAGCATCTGCCCCCTAGCAGTCATTGCATGTCAGAGCTACCGGTTGGATGTCTGAACAGTCAGATGATTGCTTAGGCTTATCTATAATCTATAATAATAAAAGCATAATATGCTAATTAGATCGGATGTCCTTCTGGATGAAGCCGGGGCTGCGAGGGGAGCCTGGGTTCTGGGTGCCAGAGGGAAGCTGGAGGGGAGCCGGTGCCAGCAGCTGGGGGAAGGAAGGCCTTCTCTTGCACAAATTTTCGTGCTATGGGCCTCTAGTATAAATATAGATTGCTGCTCAAGTTCCAAATCGGAGATCAGCCTTTTCCACTTACACAAGGAAGGAACACCAGGACTTTGTCAGCTTTACCTTGAGTTCTAGCAAGATCAGACGGGGCATTCTTTGTCCTCTGTTGAGCTGCAGCACATCCATTATCATTTCCTCTTTTCTTTAAAATTGCCTGAGGTACTGGATCACTATATCCTTTGTTTGCAACCTTCTTTAGCACACTAAGGAAAATGATTTTCATTGAGTATTACATTCCAAAACATAAGCTTTAAAAGGCCCATGCATAAAATATATTTTTTTCTCAAAGAAATAAAAAATCTCTTTTCTGAAAATAAAAAACATACATATGTGCATTTATCTTTAAGTTTATAAAACTGTAGATCAAGTATAATAAAGCAATGCATAATCAAGTGGGACAAGTATAAATTATTTGCATCAATCATCATTTTACATAACTATACTAACTTCTTTTAGTAAATAAGAAAAGTTTAAAATACTATTGTGTAAATGCATTACATTTTCTAACAAAAAAGATAATTAAAATATTTAGCTAGAAGTAACTTTCAAAGAAAACTAATGTCTAGGTAAAATAATGAATGAAGACTTACCTAATATTTATATTAGTTTCTTGTTCATGAATGCTCTTTTTATTGGAAGTTCCATTGGTAACTTTTGAAACAGGTCGAGATTTTACTGTTGTAAATTAAGGAAAAGTGAGTTATGAGATGGAACTCTAAACATGTAACAATTATTTAAAAAGTCACTGGTCAGGCACTAAACAAAATTAAATATCAATGAGGGAAGAACTGGGTTTTCTGTTTGCATAAATACATGTAAATAAATACTTTTTTACTCTGTTTGCATAAATACATGTAAATAAATACTTTTTAAAAAAATGAAACAGGTCATTTTTCTCTAGGAACTTTAGCTGTCAGGAACTTTTTTTAAAAGTGTGCTAAAACCCACCTACAGTGGCAGGTTTGACGCTTTCCACAAAGTTTTTCTCTGTCTGTTCTGGAGACTCGGAAAAGGACAGTTCAGGGCCAGATGGCTTCTCTTCTCCTATTGATCCGTTTTCGTTTGGTTCATCCAGACATTCAGTGGAAACCAATAATTCCATACTTGAATTTGTAGATCTGCTGGAGGGTCTTGCGATGCCAAGGCATGGAGAATCTTTCCCTGTGGCTTTCTTCAAAGGCTTTGCTCTGGCTTGCCCATTTGAGTTTCCAGTGAGTACCTTGGGTCTGGCACCTGTAATTTGCCCTTCTTGATTTCTCACTCTTTTTCCATTTAGTGCATTTTTGTGTCCATTTGTTGCTGCTATTGCTGATCTTTCCACAACTTGTCTGGGTGATATGTTCGATGACTTTGCATTATCGTTTTCTGTTTTGGGTTTTATTATAGCTTTGGGCTTTCCAGAAACATTTCCCCCACCAGATTTTAATTCTTTTGTAATCTTAGGTGCTATTTTTATGCCATCCTTTTCCTTTAAGTCACCAGGCTTCAAAGTTGTATTTACAGTATTTCTATTAGTACTTGATGAATGTCCAGATGCTCCTAATCCGTCAGATTTCATCTTTTGATTAGCAGAGGGGCACCTCCAGCACACTTCTTATTTTCTCTCAAAGATTTATTTTTTATAACAGAGTCAGAAACTTGTCTCCTTTGCTACAAAGAAGAAGAAAAATACTTGTAACTTGACTAGAGTCTTTGACATACACTTAACATTTAAGTAAGCCGGTTTCTCAAAGAAGAAAATCCCTAGCAAAGTCCATAATTTAGTTCCATTCAAACTTGAATTATCTTTGGTCACTTTGAGCAATACTTTCAATGTATTTTTGATCACATTACTTTAATCAAATCTAAAATACAGCACAAAATACTTAAAACCTATACTACTGTAAAAGGCATGTTACTTAACTTTATGAAGTTATGGTAGAGAATTAGTACCCGACAGTGGCAGGGTGGCTTGAGAAAATGACAACAACCCCCAATATCTTTGAAGATCCACTTTCAGGTTCTGGGCTAAAACCCTTTTCATACATCACCTCACTCAATCTTAAAATAATACTCTGAGATAGCTCCTGTTGCTATCTTTATTTCTTAAGCAAGAAACTGGGGATTAAAGCAAGTATGTGATTTACCCATGATCATATGCTGATAAGGGATGGAACTAGGACCTGAGCTCATGAATTACTGCTTTAAGTAGGAGGTCATTTATATGGTATAATTTGAGAGACATTATCAAGCTTTTCACCAAAAAATACCAGAAAAATTTTAAAATCATTATTTTGTTAATCCTCGCTCAAGGATATTTTTCCCATTTATTTTTTTAGAGAAAGAGAAAAGCGGGGAGCAGGGAAAGAGACACACACACACACACACACACACACACACACAGAGAGAGAGAGAGAGAGAGAGAGAGAGAGAGGGAGGGAGAGAGAGGGGGGCGGAGAGAGAGAGAGAGAGAGAGAGAGAGAGGGAGGGGGAGGGAGGGAGGGAGAAGGAGGGAGGGAGAGGGAGGAAGGAAGAGAAGAGAGATGTGAAAGAGATACATTGATAGGCTGCCTCCCCCCCGTGCCATAACCAGGGTGGCGATCAAACCTACAACCCAGGTACATGCCCTGATGGGAAATCAAACTCAAGACACTTCGGTATGAGGGCCAATGCTCTAACCACTGAGCACACCAGAAAAGGCCAAATGTTAGAAATTTTATCCACTGTGGTAAGAATTGTTTACTTCTTTTGGAGTCCTCATTAAAAAAAAAGAAGAAAAAGGAAAAAAGCACTCATGAAAAACATAAGACATCACATCTAAAAAATTTGGTTTTTAAAAGAAATAAGATACTGCCCTGGCCAGCATGGTTCAATGGTTAGAGCATTAGCCCAAACACCAAAGGACTGCAGGTTTGATTCCTAGTCAAGGGCATGTACCTCGGTTATAGGGTTGATCCTTGGCCCTGGTCATGGTGCAAGCAGTAGGCAACCAATCAATGTGTCTCTCTCACATTGATTCTCTCCCACCCCTCCCTCCACTCTCTCTAAAAAAAAAAAAAAATCAATGCAAAAAATATCCTCGGATGAGGATTAACAACAAAAAAAAGGGAACAAGTAACAATACAGAAAAAAAATAGTAATAGTTTTGATTGTCTGGAGAAAGTGGAGGAAAAAGGATCCTAAGACTAGGGAAAATAGAAAGGAACTGAAGACAAATGTACCTATTTCATCATTTTGTTTAGAACCAACCTTAAAATTGGTAGAAAATGTAAAATTGTTTTGCCTTTTATAAAAAAATATATATTTTATTTATTTTTTACAGAGAGGAAGGGAGAAGGAAAGTCGGAAACATCGATGAGAGAGAAACATTGATCAGCTGCCTCTTGCACACCCCCCACTGGGTTTGTGCCCGCAACTAAGGTACATGCCCTTGACCAGAATCAAACCTGGGACCTTTCAGTCCACAGGCTAATGTTCTATCCACTGAGCCAAATCTGTTTCAGCTATTTTGCCTTTTTTAAAAAATTGAATGCTTTCCCCCTGCTTGGAAAGCTGTATGAGATTGTAGAAGTATGAGGCAGAGCCTGTGTTATCTTCATTTTTGTGTCCCTTAGCACTGTGCCCATCACATACTAAATATACAAAAAAAAAAAAAAATGCTGAATGTTGTTAAACCTGAGCATATATGGTAAAGTTCAAAGTGTAATTATTTCTAAATATAGAAAGCTTCCAACTACATTAAAATTTTATTTAAGATAAAATTAACATCTATGTTTATACATCTATATATATAAAAGCCTAAGCGACTGTTACAACTGAATGATTGGAACGACCAGAACTACTGGTTGACCAGTCACTATGACACGCACTGACCACCAGGGGGCAGACGCTCAATGCAGGAGCTGCCCCCTGTTGATCAGTGTGCTCCCACAGAGGAAGTGCTGCTCAGCCAGAAGCCAGGCTCACAGCTGGCAAGTGCATCTGCCATGGCATTGGGAGCCTCTCCTGACCCCATGGCAGCGTTACTGAGCAGTGGTGGCAGGCACAGCAAGCCAGGATGAGTGCCAGCAGTGTGTGCCTGGCCCCAGCTTGGGCTTTTTCCTGGCCGTTGCCGCTTATGCACTGCTACATCCCTGGGGGATGTCCGATTGCCAGATTAAGCCTGGGGATCAGCCATAAACTAGCAGTTGGATATCCCCCAAGGGGTCCTCAATTGTGAGAGGGGCAGGCCTGGCTGAGGCCCTGTGCATGAATCTGTGCACTGGGCCTCTAGTAAATAAATAAAAACCTGGCTAAGTTTAGGAAAAAGCAAGATATGATAATAAGAGAATCCTTAGTTCTTGTCCTATCATTGCCGTTGACTTAGGATATTTAAGAGATCATTAACATCTCTAGGCCTCAAACTACGCATGTTGAGAGGGTGGAGACTGGTCCAATTCAGTGTATTGTGTAATATTTCTAAAGTGCAGATAGGCTTAGCTCACACTTTTTGTTTTCCTGATCAAATTTTAGCTCAAAAATATTTATTTTTTAAAAATCTGTTTTAGAGAGAGAGAGGAAAGGAGGGGGAGGGGAGAGAGAAAATACCACATTGATTTGTTGTTCCACTTATTTTTCTTTCTTTTTTTTATAACTACTCCGGTTTTATTATTGTTTTAAAAATATTTTTATTTATTTCAGAGAGGAAGAGAGAAGGAGAGGGAGACAGAAACATCGATGAGAGACAATCACTGATGGGCTGGCTACCTTCTTCATGCCCCACACTGGGGACCGAGCCCGCAACAGGGCATGTGTGCTGACTGGGAATTGTGACCTGGTTCTGAGCCATGCCAGTTGGGCACCCGTTTTATTTTGAAGCAACCACAGATATCATATGTTTACCCTTAAGAATTTTGATACTATCAATCTTCTTAAACTTTTCTCTGCCTATAAATGTGGTAGACACATTTATTCATTCCACACTTATTGAGCACTTACTACACACCAGATAATTGCACATAAATTATTTGACTTAATTTTCACAATAATCCTGCTAGGTTTTATCAACCTATTTTATAGATAAGCATACTAAAACTCAGAGATGACACAGATAATAAATGTGAAGATTTAAACTCTCTGCTCCTATGTCCAGCACCCATTTTGGAATATCACTGCCTTTCTGAGGGAAGCATATTAACCTGTTTTTCCCTTTGTGGTTAAGGGTATAAACCCTTATTCAATCTGAAAATCAGGGGGATAGGAAGAACAATCAGACTCTGTTCCATTTTGCTGTAGGGCAAGGAAGGAGAAAAAGCCTGGTTGATAACAGTTAGTAGGACAGGGGAAAGGAAAACAGAGGCTAATTCTTCGGACCTTAAAAAATCCACAGGGTACACAGAAAAAAATGTCCAAAGGTGCATTCCCTTGAGTATGTTCAGTATAACTATATAATACGCCCAACAAAGGACCGAGGGGGAGTCTAATGGTTTTCCATGACTATAAAACTCGGGGATAATTTGGATAAAATTAAATTCAACAACAGTGTTCTTTATTGCAGTGTTTCTAAGAGCTTTTGCGTGCTAGTATGCATCACTGGTCTCTAAGAGGAGCTATGCTGTGCAGCAATTCTCAAACTTAGTTGATGACACATGTTGGTAGGTTGAACATGAGGGAGCTGGTATTCTGCTGACACACTTTGAGAAATAATCCTGAGAAGTTTACTGGCAAAACATTCCAGTGTCCCAGTTTTTCACAGAAGACATTTGGAGCTTGACCTCGACTTAAAGCCAGGAGAGCTATCAGTTGTGGCTTAGAGTTGTGTGAGTTCTTATCTACTGGTTGATGAGGAAGAAAAGGCTCCCTATCCCACTCTGCAAGGGCAGTATGCTCTTTTCATTCAAAACTATATATCTCAATGTATGTCTCCCTGTCACTGTAATGCACAATATTAGGTTAGTATAATTTCGTACTTCAAATATATTATTGAGTAACCATCTGTAAGTTAGCTAGCTTGGACCTCTAACATTGCTAATGACATTATCGGAGAATAAAAAAGTATTTCATGTTATAAGGAATATACCAAGAAATTTATGAGTGTGGAAAAAAACAAACAACATAAAATTTACTATCTTAACCATTTTTAAGTGGGCAATACAATCATAACTATATGCTCCTTGTTGTGCAAAAGACCCATAGAACTTTTCCATCTTACAAAACTGAAACTCTATGTCCTCCCAGGCCCTAACAACCACCATTCTACTTCCTGTTCCTAAAGATTTGAGGACTTTAGACACCTCATATAAGTATACTAAGTAATTTTTAGAGCATACTAAGTAACTTTTTGGTACTAGCTGCCTTTTTTACACCAACTATTACATGAATTTAATAGTATAGAGAAAACTGGGACAACCAAAATTTCCTTTTGTAAGAAATAGGTTAATTAGAAAAACAGACATGAATTAGGTCTAGAATTCTAGACAATTTCTGATCTACTGGAATAGCTCCAATATGTTAGCTGCCAAAAAGGTTTTCAAGGAAATAAAAAAGGTAAACAATATTACACTTTTCATGCCAGCTGGATATAAAACATTCACATCATTAAAAAATTTATGAAATGTTCACTTGATTAAAAAAAGACAAAATTATTTTGAAATAAAATAATAAAATTTAAATTATTTGGTATCGTTTCTCATTTGGACCTATAAAATTTTTAAAGTTTACCTGAGAGCTACTGAATATAGGCTTTTTACCAAGTCTTCGATCATCACCTTTGTCAAATGCAGCTGTAAAAAGAAACATAAATTTATTTTTATAAGAGGCACTATTATTAACATAAAATTAGAGATAAAATAGTATACTAGAAGAAAAAGGGTCTGTCTTGATAGAAAATAATTTTAAAATAGCTGAAACCCACCTAGTACACACAGACAATTCCCTATTATGCTAATTTTTTGTTCCTTAGGAAGTGTGTTATTAAAATTAATAAATAAAAATACAAAATCTCACAGAGAAGATTCATACATTTTATAAAAACCGAATTTTTTTAAGTTGCAAAATTTTTAGGATAACTGGTTTCATTTAGTATTCCAAATTTCAAAAAAATTACAGATTGTGGCAAATGTGATATTTTATGAAGTATATGAGAAATGTTTATCCTAAAAATTGTAAAAATAATATTGAAATTAACTACAACTATTTTACAGGTATATCATGAGGAAGGAGGAAAGAGCAAAAGAAGGAAGAAGCAATCCACAAGCTCATGTTCTTTTTAGAATCACATAATCATTTAATTGATTAGGTTTATACGGGGATACTGGAGAAGTCATGTTTATGTTCTTCAAATAAAAATTTGAATGACATTAGGAAAGTATCTAGGAATAATGGTATAAGAGCTACACATACAGTTTACCTAATACATTTTTGCCTTTTGAAGCTTATGGGGCTCTAAAATATATTTTTAAGAAATACATATACTTTTCAAAATTTATTTTCTTTTTGTTAAAACAACTAATGAAAAATTCATTAATTTATCTGTAACTCTATCATGCATCTTCTACTATCTCTATTCTACAGGATCTGTGCTATAAGACAAAGCAGGGTCATAGAAATGGCATTATCAGAGCTGATTTATAGTTAGCAAATGACTTAGCACAATAATACACAGGAAGAAATTTATACGTAATATCTTCCAGAGGTTGAGTAACTCAAACTAGAATAAAGAAATGTTATAAAAAAGACAACCTAGAATCACTCCTTTCTCTGGAGTTTCCCAATATAATAATTATCCACAAGTAAGGAATATATAACTCAGCACATTTAAGATTTTAAAAACATTATTTTTACACTGTAACTGATTGAAAAAATTTTTTGACAATTAGTTGGACTACCAATAATATTTTGTTTTAGATTATGTGTGTGGATGTATGTGTGTGTGTGTGTATATATATATACACACACACACACACACATACATACATATATATGTATTTACATGTAATTTTAAATTAGCATTTTAAATAATTAAGATAAAGGACACTGAGGCTCAACTTAAGTATGAAATCCTCTAAAATGGAGAAAAATAAACTGCCAATCAGAAGAGAGTTGAATGACATCTACTCTGGAAATGCTAATCTTATTTCTTCACATTATACAGATTTTATAGTAAAAATCAAATTGTCATTTAAAAATCAGTATAGAAAGAGTAACAAGGAATACATTTTTAATTTCTGAAGACTTTGTGATTTTTGTTGTTCCATGATTTTGCTTGTTTTTGTTGTTGTTGGAATTTCTTTGAAAAGTGTTCCTGAGATCACATCTAGCTACAATGCTATGCCCATAACACAAGACAGAGCAAATCATATTCTAATTAAACCATTAAAGAATTTAACATATCTAGGTACCATAAGAATATATTATATCACATATGGCTTCCATGTTTTATAATAAAAAATGTTTGTCTCATAAAATACAGTCTCTAGTTTTTCTTAACTTAAAATGTCTCAAAGTACACTTGCTGAATCTGCCAATATATTTTCTGAAGCCCCTGCTTTAACCCAAAAATAGTCATGAAGCCATTTTTAGTTCCATACCCTCAGGATTTTACTTCAATATTTTTTAAACAAACAACATTCTGAGCTATATACATCTTTTGTTTAATACTAACATGTTTCAAATGTTGTCTATTAAATGTCAGAGACCACTGTGTGGCTCCCGAGGGACACTCCGCAATAGCACACACCACATCACTGAACCAATCAATTGTGAAATTAACCCATCTAATCTAGGCAAAAACCACAAGAAAGGGTATCTTATGCAAAAGATGAAAAAGCTTATGAAAAATATATTTAAAAAGAAGAGAAAGTATGATGTTTGGTAATCTGTTCTACATGGATTACATTTTCCTACACTTCTAATCAGTCCTTTTAAGTAAAACAAGAATGCTTTTAAGCAAATTTGGCTGGTTGTTAATATAAAGATAAAAAAATTTATATATTAACATACACATATATATATGAAGTGAGTTTCATTTTCTAAGAATAGCATAAGAATATGATTTATTGTAACTGCCTAAACATACTATCACTAGTTTTAATCAGCAAGCTATTAATGAACAGAAACAAACATTAATCTTATCACTTATTAGAATCCCCTTAAAATATCCCTTGTCACAAAGATTATAAGAATAAAAAACCTCAGGGCTAATATACCTGCTTGGATTTTCTGTTGATCATCTGTGCTCATCAGCTTCCAGCTTTCTGTATGACGAACAGCATAGAAAGACTGAACCAGGAAGATCCACAGCTTATCACGCACAGCCTGGATCTTGCACGTAAAACCCTGCGTTCAAGCAACAAATCAGCAGCTGGTGAGAGCCACATTGTCATAGCAACCAGTCATTATTCCTTTCCGAATCTACTTATTCCTAAGCTAGATCAATGATGTCATCACTTAGATTTTCAAGATCGTCGGGTACATGTTATTTATGAAGGCTTACTCTTCACAACAGAATTTTACAGTGAACACGAAGCTAAACCTCATCCTTTCAACTAAACATTATTTTAAACCACCAATGGCCTTTAAATGAATGCCTTCCTCAGCCTTTTCAAACCCACTATGACATTACAAGGTCAAATACTCGATGCAGTAGTAAAAATATGATGACAATTTTTATCACTTTTGTTAAATATAAAATGTCAATAATTAGCAATTAGCTTGGTGACTAATTACCATTAACTGTATTTAAAAATAAGTAATATTTTAATTTTGCTTTTGCCTAGTCAATACTATTTTAATATAATTATTTTAAGACAAAAGGCATTATGAATATACTATAAAAATAAAAGATACTGATGATTAAAATTTCTAAGAAATTATTTTAAATTCTGTTTAATATTTAGGAATTTTAAAGTAGTGACCAGAGAGAAATACAAGAGCTATGCTATACAATTAATATTGTTAAATACCAAACTATGTCTAGAACTAGCCAGTAAAATTGCCAAATTCCAAACTTTTATAATATATCCATTTGGAGGAAAATAAAAATGAAAATATTTTTGTATTGTAACATAATACCAAATATACACCAAAGGAGAGACTATAACCAATCCCCATGTATCCATTACCTAGTTTCAACCAAGCAACATTTAAAATGGGCATATTTTTTTAAAAATCTTAAAACAGTTTAAATGTTAAACCATTTTTAATGAATGCATTATATTAAATACCATTTCTTTTATACTGTCGGAGTTCAGTAACTTGTCCAGAGCCATAAGAAGAGAGCAACTATTCTCAGTGGTAATGTTTTCTTCTATTGCTTTTAAAATTTTGTCCAACAAATCAGCTGTGCTGCTCATTGCTTGTGACTATGAAACACAGAAATTGATATTTAATAGAAATACATGTAAAATGTGTAAGAAATGTGAAAGTCTGGCACTACAACAGACCATTCATCAAAACCGGCTGTTCAAAATCAATTATAAATCTTACTTCCTCTGTTAAAATAATGTAATTATAATAACAACAACTATTATTATAATAATCCCTTTCCCTTGTTAAAAATACCTTCGCACTATACACACGTATCTTAAAAGGCAAAATCATCCTAAAAATAGAGTTTAGAAACAAGTAAAAGAAGTTCTTTATTCAACGACTACATTTAGAGAAAGTGGGTCTCAAAAACAAAACCAAAGAATTTTACATGGACCATAATTATATTAGTGACCAAAACAATTTGTCACTTTAGTTTCTAAAACATGGTTTATGCTGATAGAAGGTCAGAGTTGGCTAGAGTTACACTGGGCTTTGCCAGGGTACACAGATTTGCCCCTTTCTGCCTTCATCCGGTGAGCCAAAAATCCTGCCCATCACTGCTCCAAACCCTACGCAAACCTGCCATCTGCGATGGAATTTATTTAAGCCGTGCTAATTTAATCAATGATAACCTGCATTTAAAAAGTGTTGCGTAATTATAATTTGAACACAAAGATGGAATTAAATATAGGATATAATTTTAGACAGAATACCTGTAAGAAAAGAGCAAAATTTTCACTCTGAATGATCTTGGAGAAGTTTTCTACAATAAATGCAATGCATTCTTCCTGTAGCCGAGATGCCATAGCCAGTGCTGCTTCGGTCCACTTCACTCTGGGCAAACTGATGATTAGCTTGTCACTTTCCATCAGAAGGAAAGCAGCATTCTTATCATTCTTTTTTAAATTTTTTAATTGATTTCAGAGAGGAAGGGAGAGGGAGAGATAGAAACATCAACGATGAGAAAGAATCATTGACTGGCTGCCTCCTGCAGGCCCCCACAGGGGATGTGCCCTTAACTGGAGCTGAACACGGAACCCTTCAGTTCGCAGAACAATGCTTTGTCCGCTGAGTCAAACCAGCTAGGGCCTTATCATTCTTATAATTTGGGAAAAAAATGGGAAAAAGTTAGACTACTGCTTATAAAATCATTTTCTAAGCAAATAAAATACCTTTGTTTTCTTATAATGCTTCCTGCAAAAAACCTACAAAATTTCAGGTAGCTAATACCTTTATCATTAGTTTTACATGAAATATTTATTCATTCATTCAGAATTACCCCAAAGGGCAAACTTTGAAATGGGAAGAAATCACCTTTTAAAGAAGCTAAAACAAACCTGAAAGCAAGTTATAACTATAAAGAAAAACTTACCTTTCCTGAGATATTTTTACTATCGAATTGATTTTTTGTCTTTATAGGTATCACTAGAGGCCTGGTGCATGAAATTCGTGCACTGGGGGTGGGTGATCCCTCAGCCCAACCTGCCCCCTCACACATACTGGGAGCCCTCTGGCTGAGACTTTAGGCCTTGGGCACCCAGCCATCGCCCTGCAATGGGGCAGATGGCTGGCTCCATCCCAGCCCCGCCCCCCACCCCTCTGGTCAGGGACTTAGCCCAGCCAGCTCGCCCCCAGCTAGCACAGGCCTCAACCCCGCCCACCCAAGCGCCCCCAGGACTGAGCCACCTCGGACATGCCCTCCCAGGCCCCCCCAAGTCCGGGCCGCCTCAGATACGCCCCCCCCCCAAGCCCAGGTCACATTGGCCACGCCCCCAAGGCCCAGGCCGCCTCGAACACAACCTCCAGGCCCGGGCCACATCGGCCACGACCTCCCGGGGTCCGGGCCACCTTGGCCACACACCCCCCCAGGCCAGGGCCGCCTCGGACAACGCCCCCCATGGCCTGGGCTGCCTTGGACATGCCCTCCTAGGGCCCCCCCAGGCCCGGGCCACCTTGGCCATGCCCCCCCTGTGGCCCAGGTCACCTCGTCCACACCCTCTGTGGCCCCCTGTGGCCTGGGCCACCTCGGACACCCCCCTGTGGCCCAGGCTTCCTCGGATATTTCCCCCAGGGCCCCCAGGCCTGGGCTGCCTCGGCCACACCCCCCAGGCCTGGGCAGCCTTGGCCACGCCCCACATTCCTGATTGGCTGATGGGCGTGGCTTGTGAGTGTAGGGAAGGTATGGTCAAATTTTCATATCACTCTTTTATTAGGTAGGATAATTGCAAAGCTACACTAGCATTACCTTAATTCTTTCATGACTATAAAACACATGTTCTTTATTACAAATTTAGAATGGCTAAAACTACTTATAATCCCCAGTGATTTTTTTTCTCTTCTCTAATGAGATAAGACCCCTGTTTTATTCATTTACTGAGGATTCATTTTTTATAGCATAGGAAAAATGTTCACAAAAACTAATCTCTATGGATAATGGAATGACAATATACAAATACCATGGGCTCCAAGAAAAAGAAAAAAAAAAGTTGTAAATTACATCTTAGTTATGTTTGATTTCTAGTTTTTAAAAATTTAATAAATTTTTATTGTTCAAATCATTACAATTGTTCCTCTTTCCCCCTCATAGCTCCCCCCCATCCAGTTCCCACCCCATCCTCTGCCCTTACCTCCCCCACACTGTCCTCTTTCATAGGTGTATGGTTTTTGTTCAGTCTCTTCCTGCACCCCACACACCCCTTTCCCCTGGGAGTTGTCAGTCCATGCCCCTTCTATGCCCCTGATTCTATTATATTCACCAGTTTATTCAGTTCATCAGATTTTTTTATTCACTTGACTTTTAGATTCACTTGTTGATAGACATGTATTTGTTGTTCATAATTTTTATCTTTACATTTTTCTTCTTCTTCCTCTTAAAGAATACCTTTCGGTATTTCATATAATACTGGTTTGGTGGTAATGAACTCCTTTAGCTTTTTCTTATCTGGGAAGTTCTTTATCTGACCTTCAATTCTGAATGATAGCTTTGCTGGGTAGAGTAATTTTGGTTGTAGGTTCTTGCTATTCATCACTTTGAAAATTTCTTGCCACTCCCATCTGGCCTGCATAGTTTCTGTTGAGAAATAAGCTGACAATAAATATGGATAATGCCTTGTAGTAACTGTTTTTCCCTTGCTGTTTTTAATATTCTCTCTTTGCCTTTTGCTCTTGGCATTTTAATTATGATGTGTCTTGGTGTGGTCATCTTTGGATTCCTTTTGTTTGGGGTTCTGTGCATTTCCTGGACTTGTAAGTCTATTTCTTTCACCAGGTGGGGGAAGTTTTCAGTCATTATTTCTTCAAATAGGTTTTCATTGTCTTGCTCTCTCTCTTCTTCTGGCACCCCTATAATTCGGATGTTGGTATGCTTGAGGTTGTCCCACAGAGCCTCTTTACACTATCTTCAACTTTTTGGATTCTTTTTTTTTTTCCGGCTGTTTTTTGCTTCTTTGTATTTCAAATTTTTGACTTGATTCTTGCGGTCCTCTAGTCTGCTGTTAGGTCTCTGTATAATATTTTTTTTATTTTAATCAGCGTATGTTTAATTTCTAGTTGGTCCTTTTTCATATCCTTGAGGGTCTTGCTAAATTTATCGGCCTTTTCTAGGAAATTCTTTTTTTTTCCCCCCAGGAAATTCTTGAAAATCCTTATACCCGTGGTTTTGAACTATATATCCAGTCTTTTGCTTTCCTCCATTTCTTTCATTTGTGATCTGTTTCTTTGTTTCTACATTTTTGTTGCTTCCCTGAGTTGGTCAGCTGTGTCTATGCTGGGAGAACTTCTGTACTGGAGAGACTCTTATGAGGCAAGACTTGCAAAATTGCAAAAGCCTCTGTGCTCAGCTTGGATGGGGCGGAGTTTTAGGGTAGAGCAAACAACAATGGCTTCGTGGGGTGGGATCTCAGGGCAGAGCACACATCAATGGCTTCCCATCAGCCCTGCCTTAAGAGGCCCCTGGGTCTCAGTGTCCCTCGGCATTCACTGCAAACACCTCTGAGAGCAAGCCGCCTTCAAGTTTCGCCCACTGCCGGACAGTCCGGTTACTCCCCGAATGAGTCAGAGTTCCCGGAAACTTGCCCAGAACTGGAGTTCAGCACTGATAGGAGCTTTTGTCTCCCATTTTAGGAAGCCAGCCACACACTCAGCTTCTTTGCGTGCACATGTGCCTCTGGACTTCTGCCTTCCACAGCTCCCAAGTCAGTGTGTTTTCCCTTTTCCTGACAGTCCAGATTCCCCCCCAAATGAGTCTGGCTTCCCAGCATCTCGCCTGGTACTGGAGTTCAGTGCAGTTGAGAGCTTCTGTCTCCTTCTGCTTTAGAAAGCCAGCCAAGCACTCAGCCACCTGTGCACCCAGTCACCCTTCCTCTCAGCATTTGTATCTCCGTACCTCTGCCTTCTGCAGCTCCTGTGAGTCTCAGTGTGCTTTCCTCTTTCCTTCTAGTTGTAGAATTTCCATTCAGCCAGCTTTCCTGTGGTTCTGGATAGTGTCCATTTGATTTTTAGTTGTAGTTTTGATATTGTTGTATGAGGCAGCAGTTTATGTGTTTACCTATGCCGCCATCTTGGTTTTCAAGTCTCTAGTTCTTTAAAAAATTTTTTTTTAATTTTTACTTTTAGAGAGTGGGGAAGAGAGATGGATAGATAGCAACATTAATGAGAATGAAGCATCATCAATCAGCTGCCTCCTGCATGCCCCCTACTGAGATTGAATCCCAAACCCGGGCATGTGCCCTGACTGGAAATTGAACTGGTGACCTCTTGGTTTATGGGTCGACACTCAACCACTGAGCCACCCTATCCAGGCTGATTTCTAGTTCTTAAAACAATGCTTGATAATAATTATTATTGAAATCTCCAATAAACTGTAGTAGATTGAAAAACATAGCCATAATTTTTTAATAGCTCCATCCATCAAGAAGTAAAATCTATTTCCTCATCCCTTGTATCTAGCCTGGCCTTTTCACTTGCTCACAAAGATGGTGGTGTTGTACAAGTTCCAGAGCATAGGCCTCAAGAAGCCTTGCAGTTGTCTTTACCATCATGGAATTCTGGGACCATAAGGCCATACAGGGGCCTAGTAAGAATGACCACATAGAACAGGAAGCCCAGCTTCCAACTTAGCTATCAGCTAAAAGCAGTGCAGGATGGAGCTCAGGCAAGATCAACTAAAGAATCAACCTGTCATCCCACGGAATTGTAAGAAATAATGAATGGTAGTTTTAAGCCACTTAGTCTTGTGGTGGTTACACAGCAATAGATAACTAATAAATATGGAAATGGCAGCCTGAAATCCTTAACACAGCTTGCATATAAACTTTGCATATCCTCTGTAGCTTTCAGATCTGAACTCAAGCACTATTTCTTCCCTGATGTTGGTTCCTGACCTACATCAGATTCCCTTTACACCTGCCATCAGAGAATCTGTCCCTTTTTTTAAAAATCACCTCATTCATTTGCAATCCTATCCTATATAATAAAAGGCTAATATGCAAAATGAACGAACAGGGGAACAACTAGTCGCTGTGATGCACAGTGACCATCAGGGACACATGCTCAATGCAGGAGCTGCCCCCTGGTGGTCAATGAACTCCTACAGGGGGAGCACTAATCAGCCAGAAGCCCTGAGCTGGGCTCACAGCTGGCGAGAGCAGCATTGCTATAGATGTCCATGAAGGGGCCTAAGCTGTCAGTTGGACATCTCTCCAGGGGCTCCTAGACTGTGAGAGGGCACAGGCCGGGTTGAGGAACATACTCCATGAGTGCATGAATTTTGTACACTGGGCCTCTAGTATTCAATAATTAACCTATTTGATTAATATCCATCTCTATATTAGGCTGTATCTTTATTGGGTGTATAACCATATCTGTTTTTGGCGTACCATAATATCCTCAAAGCCTAGTATAGAAATGGATTATAAAAAAAAGATAAAAACAAACAATAACAAAAAAATGGATCATAGTAGATACTCAAATATTTGTTGATCTCTTAGCATTATCAGAGACTTAGAATCTATAAGTGAATTCCTAAGCTGAATTAAGTTTAATTATTGAATATCAAGATTTAAAATGTTCACCCATTTATCAAGATTTTTTTTAGGTGTATAGCATCATGGTGGGAGCCATTTAACTTTTTTGTTTTGTTTTGTTAATCCTCATCCGAGAATATCTTTCCATTAATTTTTAAAATATATTTTTATTGATTTCAGAGAGGAAGGGAGAGGAAGAGAGAGACTGAAACATCAATGATGAGAGAGAATCATGGATTGGCTGCCTCCTAAACACCCCCTACTGGGGATTGAGCCCGAAATCCGGGCATGTGCCCTTGACCGGAATCGAACCGGGACCCTTTGGTCCACAGGCTGACGCTCTATCCACTGAGCCAAACCGGCTAGAGCCCATTAATTTTTTTTTTTTTTTTTAGGGAGTGGAAGAAAGAAGGAATGACAGAGAGAAACATTAATGTGAGAGAAACACATCGACTGGTTGCCTCCTGCATGAGCTCTGACCAGCGCCTGGGCAGGGGCAAGGCCTGTAATCAAAGTATGTGCCCTTGACCAGAATTGAACCCGGGACCCTTTGGTCAGCAGGCTGACCCTCTATCCACTGAGCCAAACTGGCTAGGGCTCAAGAATTATTTTAAACACTATATACTTCCCTTGCTTTATTTATTAGAGTAAAAAGAAACCACACTTTGCTGTAATTCAAGTCTTTTAAAATTATTTTAGTGCCATCATCCTTTTTTCACCTGGTGACTCCCTGAGTAACTACAATTACTAAGAGTTTTACACAATAAGCCCAATTTGCTGTACTATAGAGATTTTTTTTCTGGTAGTAGTGCCAAGTGTAGGGTATTCAAATAAACTTGGCAGGTATCTACAAAATATTTACTACATATGTATGTTATCTGCTCTGACAGTAATATCTTTTTCAAAATACAGATATAGAGTATAGTTATCATGATTTAACTTGCAATCTACTTAAAATAAGTGTTATATGAGCTTATTCCACATTAAATGTCAAAATAGCCTGAGGCTCAAAAGAAAATGTAATACATTTCTAGACTAAACATATATAATTTTAATTTAATAGTTAACAGAACACGATTCAAACTTCAAAAAAAATATAAAGGGTAATACCAAGAAAAGTGACCCTCCCTTCCTGCCCCAAGCCACCCACTTTCCCTTGTCCCGATCAATATTATTTATCTTCTCTATCTTTCCAGAGTTACTAGAGCACACAAACATAAATATATGCTATTTTCCCCTTATTTTCCTGGAAATTTTAAATGGAGGCATTAATATGCTCAGTACACTGTACCTTCCCTTTTACACTTAGCGTATATCTGGATTATTTTTGTTATCAGAATTTAAAGAACCTTGTTATTGTTTTAACAACTATGTAATAATCCATAATATGGATGTATCATAAGTCATTCAACCAGTCCTCTATGGACATTCACATTGCTAACAACTTTTTGCTATTGTAATAATGTTGTAGATAACATTATTTCACACATATGTAAATAAATCTATAGGATAAATTCCTAGAAATAAAATTGTTGGGCCAATACTGCTAGTCTTAAACTGGGTCTGTCTGATAACTGAGCCTGAGAAACAGGCTTGCATGTCACATGCACATAGTTTATTTTGAAAAGAAGACTCTTTGCTTTAATATTTTTTGGATAACATTTTAAATTTTAATTGGAAAATAAAAAATATTCTATTTTTTATCAAAAGCTAAATGTATATTTTATTTGGTAGTAAGTTATATAAGTTCTTTATGAATTTTTGATATTAACCCCTCATTAGATGTATCATTGGCAAATATATTCTCGCATTCAGTGGGTTGTCTTTTCATTTTGCCAATAGTTTCCTTTGCCTTGCAAAACCTTCTAGTTTGATGTAGTCCCATTTGTTTATATTTTTCTTTTGTTTTCCTTGCTCTAGGAAACGTATCAGAAAAAATATGCCATATTTTTTCATGTATGTTATTTTTTTCTAAAACCGTTGGACTGAAAAATTGAGGGGCATCTTATACACGGAAGCCAGCTGAGGAGGAAGCCCCGCGGGTGCGCAGCTGCCCCTACCTTGTCCAACGGGCTTCCTCCAATCACGAGTCTTATTGTTACTGGAGGTGGCGGTGGAGGGTGCGCAGATGCAACAAGGACTGGAGCATTCTGGGCCCATAAAGTTGTCAAAAATTAAAAAGATAAATACTGGTAAGAGATTGTCTTCTCTGTAAAATTCAAAGTGAATGTAATCAGCTATGCAAAAGAGCAAGGAAAAAGAGCTGCGGAAAGGCAATTTGAACCACCTCCCCGATAAAACAGGAAGAACAGCTCTTTAAGATGCCAAAAAAGAAGGTCTTAAGAGGAAAACCAGCAAAATGTTCAAAATATTGATTTCTTAATTTTGGGTTGGAAAAGCAGAGGGTGTCTTATACATGGGGGCGTCTTATACATGGAAAAATACAGTAGCTTAAGACATGTCCAAGATTTTACTGCTTATGTTTTCTTCTAGGATCTTTATGATTTTTATGACTATGAATTGGTACATGTCTGCCCAATTTTCCCAACACTATTTATTGAATAGATTATCTTCACCCAATTGTTTCTGCCTCCCTTGTCAAATATTAGACCATGAAGGCCTGGCTTTATTTCTGGACTCTTCATCCTGTCCCACTGATCCACGTGAAAGCCCGTACTTTCCTAAAGTCAGTCTCCAGGAGAGAATGGAGCAACTGGTTTTAAAACCTGGCTTTGTAATTTACTGGCACTGTAAACTTGAATAAAAGCACTTACCTCTCTGATTCTTTCTTGTATATGAAATGGAGATAATAGTACCTGTTTTATACAAAATTTCAATAAAATGGCTCTAACTGGTTTGGCTCAGTGAATAGAGCATCGGCCTGCGGACTGAAGGGTCCCAGGTTCGATTCCAGCCAAGGGCATGTACCTTGGTTGCGGGCAGTGGGAGGTGTGCAGGAGGCAGCTGATCGATATTACTCTCTCATTGTTGTTTTAATTCTCTATCCCTCTCCCTTCCTCTCTGTAAAAAATCATAAAATATTAAAAAAAATTTTCAATATAATAAAAAGTACTTTTGGAACTGTAAAGGTTAAGAAAAACAACTACCAAGTAATACTACTATTACTATTACCACTGTCCTTCTCTGCCTCCTGTTCCTCTTCCTAATAGTAATAGTAACAGTGGTATTGGTAGTGGTAATGGCATTTATATACATAAAGGAATTTGCTATAAAATCCAAACTTATACAATTGTGGGAGATAAACAATCTTTGTAGATGATGTGGTAGTTTGAAGGGAAGATGGACATAAAGTGAAGACCAAGGACAAGTTGATATCTAAGAACATAAGTTATAATCCACAAAAATGGACTCATTTCAGCTCTGACTCCAACCTGAATAAAATGGGTGTCCTTCAGGAGATGTTGGCATCCTTCATCAAGAAGGTAAACACATCCATGGCTCCGGAGAAGAGAACCCAAAAGAGGATACAGGCCACGGTGAAGCAATTGCAGGCCTGGCTGCTGTTCCTCGCCAACAAGGAAAGCCAGTAAACAACCAAAATGTACAAGCTAATTGCCTGCTCTGATATTCCTGGTGTAAAAAAAAAGGCTATTGCTGCTTCACATTTACCTTACAAATCTCATGCCAAATTCTCTTGTGGCCACTCTAGATATATACAAAGAAGGAAATTCTGGGAAACATGGTGGTTCATTCATGCTTCCCAGACAAGATACCATAGTCAACCCGGCACCCTTTAAACCATGTTTAATTCCCAAATGGGGAATTATGCTTCTCCCTAACATAACTATCTCCTATACAACAAATAGGCTAACCCCTTCCTTAAAAGAGGATAAAAATTCTCTTGCATTGCCTTTGGATAATGTTCACTGTTCTTGAAACTGACTCACACTCCTCTTTGAGTCAGTAACTTAAATATGGAGATATAAAGCTAAGTAATATTAACACTGTCATATATCAGAAGGAAGGGGAATAAGACTGTAAAAAATACTTGGTTTAATATATATATACTAGAGGCCCGTTGCATGAAGAGATTCGTGGAATAGGCCTAACTTCCCTTGGCTTCCAGCACCAGTTTTTCTCTGGCACCCGGGACCCAGGCCTTTTCTCTGACTGGAGTCTGCGGCCGTTGCTGCAGACGCTAGCCAGAGTCTGCCTTCTTTGTCTACCCTGCAGACTCCGGCCAGAGTCTGCTGTCTTTGTCTTTGTCTTCGCTGCGGGGGAGTGCCGCTCCTGTAGATCTCTTCACACACACCCTCCCCCGCACTCTCTCATAGCAGGCATCCTGGCCCGTCCAGCCACTCAGCACCTGGAGCTGCTGGGCGCCCACCATCTTTGGCCTTCTAATTTGCATATTCCCTCCTGATTGACTGGTGGGCATAGTGGAGTGATGGTTAATTTGCATGTTTCACTTTTATTAGTGTAGATATATTCATATAAAAAGGGAAATGAATCATGTTTATATCATAACTATTACAGTGCTCATTTCTGTAACTGTTCATTTGCTAATAGCTGGCATTTATTATAACTACCTTTTCCCACTACACTGCATATTCCCTTTGTTCTCAGCAAGGACCTCTGTTATTTATAGTTTGCTATCCAGGTGGGTGGCCCAAACTTTAACTGCTGAAGAATCTGGGCCATTATCAGTGCTGCCTAAATTTGGTTGTTAGTTTTCCACTGATTTTAATCATAGGACATGGGAGCACACATTCCAAGTGTATTCCTCATTACCCATGTTATGTTACCAACCCAATCTCCATGATAGTCAGATTCAATCTACCAATAATTTCCCTTCTTTGCCTGTTGGTTTACAAAGTAACCAGAAGGAGGCAGTCTCAACTTTTAGTTTAATGGAATCACTGCTATGTTTCCAGATGGAAGCATTTTTCTCTTTGGAACGAAGACCTCTCGGATCAGCAGAAACTAAAGTTCTAGAGATAGGAAGCAATAATTCTGCCAGTGCAGTGGTCGGCAAACTCATTAGTCAACAGAGCCAAATACCAACAGCACGACGATTAAAATTTGTTTTGAGAGCCAATTTTTTAAAACTTAAACTTCTTCTAATGCCACTTTTTCAAAACAGACTCGCCCAGGGCGTGGTATTTTGTGGAAGAGCCACATTCAAGGGGCCAAAGAACAGCATGTGGGTTGTGAGCCGCAGTTTGCCGACCACAATGCTAGTGGATCGCTAGGAATAATTGTATGTGGAGCCATCCTCACTTGCTAGTTTCTGGACCCATGAATCTTAGTTATAAGAGAAATAGCACCATAAATAAAAAATTAATTTAGAGCACATACAGCCTTCAGAAGGGCAATGTCCCAAACCCAGAAGGCTGCTACCTTGCTGGTGCTGCGAGTCTTCCAGAGGCCATTCCAGCCCTAGCTGGTTTGGCGCAGTGGATAGAGCATCAGCCTGCGGACCGAAGGGCCCCAGGTTTGATTCTGGTCAAGGGCACATGCCTTGGTTGCAGGCTCCTCCCCAGCCTAGGCCCTCGTTGGGGCTCCGGCCCTGGTCAGGGCTCGTCCAGTAGGCAACCAATGTGTTTCTCTCACATCGATTTTTCTCTCTGTCTTTCCCAATCTAAAAATCAAAGGAAAAATATCCTTGGTGAGGATTAAAAAAAAAAAAAAAAAAAGGCCATTCCTCCATTTTATCAAGCCAGCTGCTTCAGGATGATAGGAAACATGATAAAAATGAAATTGTGACCATGGGCCCATTGCTATACATCATTTGCTGTGGACTTCCTTAGTAAGAGTGATGCTGTGTGAAATAACACGATGGTGGAAAAGGCATTCTCTAAGTCCATGGACAGTGGCTTTGTCAGAAACACAAAGAGCAATGAAGGCAAATTCATATCCAGAGCAAATGTCTATTCCACTGAGAACAAAGCACCGCCTTTTCCATGATGAAGTAGTCCAGTGTAATTAACCTGCCACCAGGTAGGTAGATAGCTGGTCCTCTTGGGGAATGTTGCCATAGAGAAATTTCAGTGTTATATTCAAATCCACCTCAGAGAGGTGGATTTGAGTATAACAAATATCCATGCTGTTGATCCAATGATGACTTCCATCCCTAGTACCAAGTATCTTTTGTTCATAAACCAATACATATCTTCCTGCTTCTCTGACTGAACCTTGCCTAATGAATTTGGCACATAGGAAGAGATGTTTAAGGATAGGTTTTCAGAACTGGTTCTGGGTTATCTGGAATATAGCTTTACCTTTATAATTGAAATATTGAAAGTATTTATATACAACTGAATATAACTCAAAGTGAAATACAAACAAGAGTATTCAGGTTATACTTACTAAGGACTGAATCAACATGTTAAGACAACGTTTCTGAATCTCAGGAGGTACATTTGCAAAGTTTCTCTCAGACCAAAACCTTGCAAAATGCTTTACAATCCACCTGTTATAAATAAAAGAATCTCAAGTTAGAGAAATAAAAATATTTTTCATTATAATATTCAACAATATTTGTATTTTCAATTTGTACATATATATATGTTTTGACTAACTTTTACAGTTAATTTTGTGAACTCTACAGTGGATTTGACTATGCTCTTTTTGGTAAACATGTTTTAAATCCACTTTGGTTTAACATAAGTAATAACGGTTGGGCTAAAATAAAATTGATCCAAGCACCTTGAGTAATACCTAAATCAATATGACTTTTTAATTGTTACAATTAATTAAGCATTAAGTTATATATACTGCACACAAGAAAACCAGCCAAGTCTGAAATTTTCCCAGAAAATTAGGAGAATGAAAGAACAGAATCCCTTAATTAATAGTAACAGCACTACTTCAGATCACTTACTTCATGCAGTCAGCAAAAAGACTTTCCACTCCAACTGAATGAGCGATAATCAGGCATTCTAGTATAGATGCCAAGCTTCTGAGGACAGGCTGAAATTGATAGAAAGCACTATTTTGCTCTTTTTCAACTTACAGAAGCTAAAAGTATTTGATTCATATAGATGATCTGATATATGTACCCAACTTGCAGAATAAACTATCTATAATTTAAAAATCTGTTATTCTTTTAATAGGAAGTATTACTAATGACTTCTAGTTTTATAGAACAGCATTTGAGTTCTTTTAACTGCAAGAATGCACACACATTTCGATTCTAATTTCATTTAGCTTAAATTTTTAAAGTAAAAGCGGCATTATAATTTCTAGCACATTATACTGCAATATGATTATCTGATCTAACCTGCTTCCTAAAATACAAATTTTAAGTACATGTGCAATGGAAGGCCCTACACTGACCTCAGATAATGAGAGAATGTAATTACATCAGTAGGACATCCTTAGTGCTGCCAGAGGCAGGCGAGGCTCTCGCCACTACCACTGAGTACACCAGCCATGAGCCTGGCTTCTGGCTGAGCAGTGCTCCCCCTGGGGGAGCGCACTGACCACCAGGGGACAGCTGCTCCATTGAGCATCTGTCCCTTGGTGGTCAGTGCACGTCATAGTGACTGGTCGTTCCACTGTTCAGTCAATTTGCATATTAGCCTTTTATTATATAGGATATATTTTAAAAGCACATATACAGAAGTAATGAGCTAAAATAATAAATAAATAAAATGTAGATACAAATGAAAACAACTCACTGCTCTTGGTATTAAGCATCTGTGCTATATGCTGCCCACTGTCACATATTTTCAATTTTTTTGGACTATGTTCCTAAGCACATTTATTGCCCATTAGGGTAAACAAAGTTCAACTTTTTTTCTTTGTACAAAGTAATTAATTGTGATTTAGGGTTTAGACAATAAAGACCAGCAATTAGCCAATTTGTTTATATAGTATCTAAATGCATACTTCTGGAGATACTCTAATTTCAGAGTAAAAGTTTCTTCAGAAATGCCTCCATCGTAGTCCTAATAAGGTCAGTGATTTCCAACCTCTTAAATTATAAATTGCTATTAATTTGATTGTTTAATACCCATTTCCTTAAAGTGTTATATTAGTGTTTAATATAAATATTAATATATATAAATATTCTGCTTTGCATATTAACAATTGCATTGTTCCCCTTGGACAACTGGAGGTAGTCTATAAGTTGTCCTAAAATCAGAAATGACTTAATATATTGATTTTAAAGTAATAATTCTATAAAGTTAAATAAGTTGATTTTCTGACCTATTTTAGGTGAGACTATTAAACTAGAATGAGGGGACAGAGTGTTGGTAGAGACATATCTGACAACCTAAAAGTTCCCAAAAGTCTGAAAAACTATAAAAGCAAACGCAAGAGTTAAAAAGTCCAACAGCCTGGAGGAACCAAGATGGCGGCATAGGTAAACACCTATCTTGCTGCCCCACACAACAATTTCAAAACTACAACTTAACGACAGAAAAAACATCATCCAGAATCACCGGAAAGCTGGCTGAGTGAAAATTCCACAAATGAAAGTAAAGATAGGACACTGTGACTCAGAGGAGCAGTGGAGCGCAGCCTTGAAGATACCTGCGGAGGCAGAGGTTTGGAGCCCAGCACACGAGAGTGGATAGGGCAGGAGGCTGCAAACCCGGCTGGTTTTCTCTAATGGGGAGGGAGACGAAGGTGTCCCATTGCACTGACTCCCCAGTTCCGGGCGAGGTCCGGGGAACAGACACTCATACGGGGTGAAACTGGACAGTAAGAAGGAAGCATGTTGAAACTCGGGCGCTGCAGAGGTCTGTGAGCTTGTGGAGAGAGTGAGTAAACTTGGGAACAGCAGAAGTATGCGAGCGCGCAGAGAGGACTCGTAACTTGCTCTCTTGTTCAGGAAACCACTGGACTGCATTGTTTTACAACCCTGGGTGAGACTTTGGGTGTGCAGACTCATTTGGGGAGAGGCTGAATTGTCCAGCAGTGGGTAGAGCTCGGCAGCGGCAGCTTTCTCTCAGATGTGCATGCACCTGGCACAGAGACCCAGGTGCTGTATAGGGCAGAGCTAATGGAAATCAAAGCTTCCTGCTCAGCCCAGAGACTCCACCCATCCAACTTGAGCACAGCTGACCCTTACAGCCAATTGGCCTGCAGGTCAAACCCTCCTAGTGCTAACAATAATCGAGGCTTAACTACAAGACTGTGCAACCCATAAAGGGCTGCACCAAGAGTATCCACCTCAGGTAACTGGGGAGGCTGAGCCACTGTCCCTTAGAGGACATCTACCACACAAAGCTAATCAACCAACTCAGGGAAGCAGCCACAAAGAAGAGACCTGGAAACAAATCACATTTGAAAGAAATGGAGGAAAAAAAACGACTGGACATAGAGTTCAAAACCATGATTATAAGGTTTTTCAAGAGGCTCCTAGAAAAGACCGATGAACTTAATGAGACCTTCGAGGATATGAAAAAGGACCAATTAGAAATTAAGCATACATTGACTGACATAAAAATATTATACAAAGATCTAAAATCAGTCTAGAGGACCGCAAGAATCAAGTCAAAGATTTGAAATACACTCAATCGGAAAAGCAAGAAGCAAAAAAAATCCAAAAAATTGAAGATAGTGTAAGGGGCCTGTGGGACAACCTCAAGCATATCAACATCCGAATTATAGGGGTGCCAGAAAAAGAGAGAAGAAATTGTGACCGAAAACTTCCCCCACCTGGTGAAAGAAATGGACTTAAAAGTCCAAGAAGCGCACATAAACCCAAACTATAGGAATCCAAAGAGGACCACACCAAGATACATCCCAATTAAAATGCCAAGAGCAAAAGACAAAGAGAGAATATTAAAAGCAGCAAGAGAAAAACAGTTAGTTACCTATAAGGGAGCACCCATACGATTGTCATCGGATTTCTCAACAGAAACTATGCAGGCCAGACGGGAGTGGCAAGAAATATTCAAAGTGATGAATAGCAAGAATCTACAACCAAGATTACTCTATCCATCAAAGCTATCATTCAGATTTGAAGGTCAGATAAAGTGCTTTGCAGATAAGAAAAAGCTAAAGGAGTTCATCACCACCAAACCAATATTACATGAAATGCTGAAAGATATTCTTTAAGAAGAGGAAGAAGAAAAAGGTAAAAATATAAATTATGAACAACAAATACACATCTATCAACAAGTGAATCTAAAAATCAAGTGAATTAAAAATCGGATAAGCAGGATAAACTGGTGAATATACAGAATCATGGCCATAGAGAGGGAATGGACTGACAATTCTTAGGGAGAAAAGGGGTGTGGGAGGTGCAGCAAGAGACTGCACAAAAATCATGCACCTATGGGAGAGGACAGTGGAGGGGAGATGAGGGTTGAGGGTGGGATGGGTACTGGGTGGTGTGGAGATATAGGGGGAAAGGGGGAACAATGTAATTAATAAACTGAACAATAAAGATTAAAATATTTTTTTAAAAAGTCCAACAGCCTAATTTTATTTAGGAACTAGAGGCCTGGTGCACTGGTGGGGTCCCTTGGCCTGGCCTGTGCCCTCTTGCAATCTGGGACCCCTCAGAAAATGTCAGAGAGCTGGTTTCAGCCCAATCCCCACAGGCCAGGCCAAGGGATGCCACCAGTGCATGAATCTGTGCACCGGGCCTCTAGTGTATATATAAGATCTTTGGTTAATATCTTCCTGCCCTCCCCCCTACCCCTTTTTCCTCTGAGATTCATCAATCTGTTCCATGTTTCCATGCCTGTGCATTGAGCGTCTTCCCACTGGTGGTCATTGCACATTTTAGCTACCAGACAGTTCTGCTAGTTGCTTAGGCTTTTATATATATACTAGAGGTCCATTGCAAGAAGATTCCTGAAAGAATAGGTCCTGCGGCCTGAGCAAAGCTCCCTCCTGTCTCTGCTGCCTTGCTCCCTTCTCCACTGCCTCACTCTCTCCCTTCTCTGCTGCCTCACTCACTCACTCCCATCTCCACAGCCTCACTCCCTTCTCTGCTGCCTCACTCTCTCCCTTCTCCACTGCCTCGCTCTCTCCCTTCTCTGCTGCCTCGCTCTCTCCCTTCTCTGCTGCCTCGCTTCCTTCTCTGCTGCCTTGCTCCCTTCTCCACTGCCTTGCTCTCTCCTGTCTCCCCTGCCTTGCTCCCTTCTCCTCTGCCTCGTTCCCTCCCTCCTCCCCAGACTGCCTGCTTCCCTCCCTTCTCCCCTGCCCCACTTGCTTGCTTCTCCACAGCTTTGGACCCTTCTACAGTGGTTGGCTTCCTTCTAGGCTGTCTTCTGTGCCAGAATATGCAAATCAACCATAATCTTGGTTAGGTTAATTTGCATACTTGCTCTGATTGGCTGGTGGGCATGGCTTGAGGGTGTAGTGGAGGTGCGGTCAATTTGCATACTACTCTTTTATTATATAGGATAAACTAGAGGCCCAGTGCATGAAATTTGTGCATGGGGACAGGGTCTTCTCAGCCCAGCCTGCACCCTCTTCAATCCGGGACCCCTTAAGGGATGTCCAACTGCCAGTTTAGGAATTGGGCTTAAACCAGCAGTCAGACATCTCTCTCACAACCTGGGACTGCTGGCTCCTAACAGCTCATCTACCTGCCTGCCTAGTTGCATCTAACTGCCCCCCTCACCCCAATATGCCCCCCTCTGCTGGCCTGGTTGCCCCTAACTGACCCCCCACAGGCCTGGTCACTCCCAACTGACGCCCTCTGCTGGCCTGGTTGCTCCTTGCTGGTCTGGTTGCCCCAAACTGCCACCCCCCCCACCAGCCTCGTCACCCCCAACTGTTCCCCTGCTGGCCTGGTGGCCCCACGCAGCCTGCTGTTCAGTCATTTGGTCGTCCCTCACTAACCCCCTGCCAGCCTTGTCGCCCCACGCAAACTGTGTTCGGTCATCTGTCCGGTTGTTTCAGTCACGATGGCCCCCGGCTTTTTATACATTAGGATGACTAGCCCTCTGCAACAAAGTACACTGATATATGACAAGAATAATTTCCATAAAATTATTAAAATATAAAATAATTTACCGCTTAAAGCGAAAAACTGACAAACTATAGCTTGTGGGCCAAATCTAGCCTACCACTGTTGTTGTGAATGAAGTTTTATTGGAACACTGCTATTCCATTTCATTTATATACTGTCTCTAGCTGCTTTTGCTCTGCACCAGCAGAGCTGAGTACTGGTGATAGAGACCACATGGCCTACAAGCCTAGAATACCTACTATCTGGCCTTTACAGAAAAAGTTTACTGACACCTGGCTTAAAGTGTTAACTTTAGCTTTCCAAGAATTTTACTTATAAGGAAATGCTGATTTCCAAGTGTTTTGTATAAATGGGATGACTCACATTTAGTTATTTTCAAACCCTACTTGTAGAATGTGGAAAGACATATATTTAAATTATTACCTAAAATTTTTTAAATCAGTGGCAAAAATATATATATAAATCCCACTATACCCCAAAGTCATGGCAAGACCATAAAGTTAATGGAATAACCGAAGCCAGCTTGCCAGGAGTTCCAGGTCAGTCACCCACTATATTATATCCAAATTTGTATTACTATGGAAAGTGTTATTAAAAGCTTACTATATTTAAGTCACTGCCAAGAAACTGCATAACTGAGAACCAAAAGTTAAAATTATACATTTAAAGATGTGTCACACAAATATATATTATCAAAATATATAAAACAAATAATTTAAAGATCAGGTCAATGAAAAGAGAAATATGTTACCACAGCAATACAGACTATATAAAAATAAGTAAAATAAAGTAAAAAAAGTTCTCAGCAAAATACTATATTAATGATTTTTTAAATTTCCTTTTCTGTAATTTTAATGGCACCAAATATTATGCCTTTTGTGTTTTAAAATTGAGGGCATTATTGAAAGTAAAATATAAGAAGCTGCATACAACCCATAAGACTATCCATAAAAGAGATTATTTTTTAAATGTTAGATGTAATTGGCCTATTAAGGATTCTCAGTTCAGAGAAGATACTAACATAAAACTTCTTTTTTCCACCTAGCTCTGTCAACCATGCTATGTCAAAATCCCCCTTTGTCTATTACTTAATGCCTTATAGGCAAATTTCAGTAGTTTGTGGTTACTTTGGGTATTGAAATTCAGTATACTACTGTTAAACACCTATCTCAGATCTGACTTAAATCACTGACTACATTGATAGAACGTATGGATAGGGCAGTTGCCCTGCACCTCCATATTCTAGGTCTAACTCCTGTGGAAGAAGGCCATGAGTGGCTATGGTCACCTTAAGTAACTAACCAGAGACCAACATGGTAGTAGGGAGATGTCCTTGACTTTTATCTAATTCAGATGTTGGTATGTTGGTTGCCTAGTCTGACTTGGTGGCTCTTTCAGGGACAGACTGAACTTACCCTAGTCTCTCAGAGGATAAAGATTCTTCTAGTGGTTCATGATGCACAATGAGTCCCAGTGGGACACAGTGTCACCAGGCCCTGTATCCTCTAACCACTAAGGTCCTTCTCATTCAAAACTGCATTACTGAATCTTTGTGACTCACGAGGCTTTCTTCCCCCAAATCGTATTTGTCCAGTTTGTAATTAAAAGAACCAACGAATATTTAATATTAAAAGAGCATCTTTTACTTTGATGTTAGATTAGCAATAAAAGGGGAGCACATTCAGAAAATTAGATGACCCGGTATAATTCCCTCTCCAGTAGGATATCAGATGTCGAGTAAACTCCCCATAGTTTTTTCTATTTATGATAATAACTATTGTGCCTAATCACCAGGTTAGTACTGGCTTCTCCAGCAAGGCTCCTCCTCCTTTTAGAAATCTCCACATTCAGGTATACTCTCATTAGTTTCTGAGGCATATTCCAGGCTCTCCCCAAAAATCTCTTACCACACCCTTTTTCACTTTAATGGAAGCTGCTGAGTGGGTGGTTTTATAGTTATGGCAGACGTCCCTCTGCGGGATGAGAAGACATCTTTAGTCTTTATGTGGGATATGCTTGGATCTCTTAACTTCATTTTGCTGGGAAGATGGGGGAAGCAGATGAAGGAAAAGGAAAATCTTTCACCAGAATTCTTTACTTTCTACAAAGCTGAAGTCATCACAGACTGCCATCCTACTAGTCTCCTTACTTACAGAGGCTGGAATAGAGAGTTGAGTAAAAGCAGCTCGATTTAACTGTTCCTCAGTAAACCATGAGAGAGTGGTAGTGGTAGTGGTACAGGACCCATCTGTTCATGGCTGTTTTAGTACATGGGGTGCTTTCTTAGCTACAACATATAGAAAGCTAAGAAAAGTCCTACCTAACACAAAAATCTAAATTTAAGTATTATTGAAATTATTAAAATTACCAAATTACAATTCATACAATGTATATTGTTGCCTCAAGTATCCAATAAGAGGATAATCCTATCTAATAAAAGAGTAATATGCAATTGACCGTACCTCCAATCAGGCCATGCCCACAGCCATGCCCATCAGCCAATCAGGAGCAAATTACGCAAATAAACCCCAACCAAGATGGCTGCAGCCACTGAGAGAAGGAAGGAGGCTTGGGTTTCCCTGGCAATGGAGGAAGCCAAGCTTTCTGCCTGCCCTTGCCGACCTAGGCCTCCACTCAATACTACAAAGTTTCAATTATAGAAGATACATAATCCCAACAGAAATGGTGGCAGCCATGGAGCTGGAGAGAGAAGACGCTACGGTTGCTGGGGCGATGGAGGAAGCCAAACTTCTGCAGCCCTAGCCTAGGCCTCCACTCTAGGCTACAAAGTTTCAAACAGAAATGGCTGTTGCCACGGAGCGAGCAGAAGGCTTGGCTCTGCTCCAGGCTACAAAGTTTCAATTGCAGTCATAAATTAATCCCAGGTCCCAGGGCCTCCGCTTGGGTCACTGGGGGGCGGGGCCGACCTGCCAAACCACCACAGGCCCCTCGCCCCGGCTGCCCCAAACCCCAAGGAAATCCACACCCTGATCCAGGACAGCCTTCAGAGCAAACCAGCCGGTCCCCACCCATGCACCAGGCCTCTATCCTATCTAACAAAAGAGTAATACGCAGATTGACCATCACTCCAACACATAAGATGGCTGCCTCCATGTGGCCAAGGACCCTGCCCCCATTTGGACACAAGATGGCCACCACAAGATGGCCAGCAGAGGAGGACAGTGGGAGGTTCCAGGCCTGTAAGGGAGGGCAGTTGGGGAGGACCAGGCAGGCAGAAGAGGGAAGTTGGAGGCTGGCAGGGGAGCAGTTAGACATCAATTAGGCTGGCAGGGTAGTGGTTAGGGTGTGATCAGGCTGGCAGGCAGAAGCAGTTAGGGGCAATCAGGGAGGCAGGCAGGCGAGCAGTTTGGAGCCAGCAGTCCTGAATTGTGAGAAGGATGTCTACTGGAATCGGGCCTAAACAGGCAGTCAGACATCCCTCAAGGAGTCCCAGATTGGAGAGGGTGCAGGCTGAGCTGAGGGACACCCCCCTCCCGTGCACGAATTTCATGCACCAGGCCTCTAGTCCTATCTAGTAAAAGAGTAATACACAAATTGACTGTCACTCCAACACACAAGATAGCTGCCCCTATGTGCTCAAAGATGGCTTCCCCCATGTGGACACAAGATGGCCGCCACAAGATGGCCTGCAGGGGAGGGCAGTTGGGGGCAACCAGACTTGCAGGGGAGGGCAGTTAGGGGCAACTAGGCTGACAAGGTTAGGGTAGTTGGGGGTGACTAGGCCTGAAGCGGAGGGCAGTTAGGGGTGGCCATCAGGGAAGGGCAATTAGGAGGGACCAGGCTGGCAAGGCAGGGCAGTTAGGGGTGAGTAGGCCAGCAGGTGAGGGCAGTTAGGGGTGATCAGGCTGGCAGGGGAGTGGTTAGGGGGTGATTAGGCTGGTAGGCATAAGCAGTTAGGAGTAATCAGGCAGGCAGGCAGGCAGGTGAGCAGCTGGGAGCCAGAATTCCTGGATTGTGAGAGGGCAGTCACACATCCCTAGAGGGGTCCCAGACTGGAGAGGCTGCAGGCTGAGCTGAGGGACACCCCGCTCCTCCATGCAAGGATTTCATGCACTGTGCCTCTAATATTGATATAAACAATTCTTCTAAGATTTGTTTTTTGTTGATTATAAAACTAATAAATACCATTGTAGAAAATTTAGAAAATACAGAAAAGCATAAATAAGAATATAAAAAATAACCTATAGTCACAGTGTAAATTAAAACAATGAAGAATAAAAAATAATGTACAGCCTGGCCAGTGTAGTTCAGTGGTTGAGTGTTGACCTATAAACCAGGAGATTACGGCTCAATTCCTAGTGAGGGCACATGTCCAGGTTGCGGGCTTGGTTCCCAGTGTAAGGTGTGCAGGGGGCAGCTGATCAATGATTCTCTCTCACTGATGTTTCAAATCATCATTGATGTTTCTCTCTCCCTTTCCCTTCCTCTCTGAAATCAGTAAAATATATAAAAATGAAAATAAAAACAATGAACAAAATAGAATCAGTACAAATACACAGTATAGGATCTGTTTTTAGACAATAAATTTATGTTTACATAAACTAAAATTTAAAAGTCAGTATGTTAGAAGAGAAATATATTCTACCCAAGTACATGCTATAAAGAGAAGCGGTAGAAAAAAGGAGTATAATGTCAGGGCAGAGAACCACGGCAGCACTGTGATTAACGTACCTTGGTAAATGTAGACGGTAACCTGGGTTCCTGATTTCCTTTCTCTTATTGCCAAACCCTGAGTCCCAGAAGTACCCTCTCCATCTTGAATTGTTTAGAATATTCCTGTATCCTTTCAATAAACCCCACCTCAATTTTATTTAATTTAAAATGATCTTAATGTCTGTTTTATTTTAAAGTATAGCACATGAGTCAACTAAAGTTCCCATTAATTAAATTAACTTAATATTTTTAAGATTTAAACACTTTACCGTCAGAGTTCAAAATCTAGCAGGTAATAATGTGTGACTGTAAGGCATAAATACTGGGTAAAGATTTCTGAAACTCAATAATTACCTTCTGAAAGAAATTACAGTAATCTCTTCTTAAAATATAGATCGCTACTTCTTTTAATCCTTCCAGTCCATACATATCAGCCATATTGAGTATTTTACTAAAATAAAAGTAGATATGGTGTTAATTCTCCATTTAAAAAATCAAGGCAAATACACAGTAACTTCCTACTAATATATGGTATGTTTTAAAAAAGAAAAATATAAAGTATTATCATTAATTTAATTATAACTTTCTGCCCTATATAATAAATAATCTTTATGGATTAAAAAAAGGCCAAAAGTTAAAAGCACTGTCACAAGATTTGATAGTGGAGAATATAAAAAAATAAATTTGAAGATGTTTCAATCAAATTTCTCTCAAATTCGCAGATATATCTCAAAGCCCAGGAAACTGCTTTGAAGGCTGTTAAAGTTATAAACTCTTTGCAGTAAATCTGTATATTAAAAGTTTTGGAGTAGCAAATTGATGCTTATCAGATTAAAATGCTTACAAATGAACCTAAGATTAGAGACATCATGCAATAATTCAAAAGGTTTTCAGTCACTTCTTTTATTGGGCAAATATTTCTGAGCACCCATATACATACTTTAGGTACTCAGGAAACCAACAAGCCTGGAGAGCAAGATAAAATTCAGGTTTCCAGTGGGGGTTGGGGGGAGAACTTCAGGACTGAATCTTTGTGACTCATGACACTTTCTTCCCACAAATCATATTTATTCAATTTGTAAGTAAAAGAACCAATGAAAATTTAATATCAAAAGAGCAGCTTTCACTTTGATATTAGAATAGCAATAAAAGGAGAGCACATCCAGAAAATTAGATGACCAGGTACTTTTCACTCTCCAATAGAATTCCAGTAGGGGGTGTGAAGGAGACAGCTGATCGATGTTTCTCTCTCATTGATGTTTCCAACTCTCTATCCCTCTCCCTTCCACTCTGTAAAAAATCAATAATAATAATAATAAAAAGAATCACATTATTGTTAGTATTTAGGATGCCTATATTCTTAAATTAATTTTAAGGTTTTCTTTTTCTGTTTTAAGAGACATGCTAAAGTTAAAAAATGAAGTAGTAAAATAATTGTTCAAAATTTGATAAAAGTTCAATCAATTTTGTTTTATAAAATGCTCTTATTTATTTTCCAAAACAAATATAAGGTTTTTGTAACATAATTTAAGTCATATAAAGACTTTTCTTAGTCTTATTACTGTGAGTTGCTAAAACATTTTTTTCTTCTAAAAATAGTAACATTATTTTTAGATATTCCCAAATACACACAAGATATGGCAAAACAGGTGATAAAAGTGAAGCTGCTACTTCATAGATACTCTGAAACATAGCTCAACAAAGCAGAAGCAAAAAATATTAATACTTTATATTTAAAATAATTAAAAAATAATACATACCCGACATTAGCTTTTTCTGGAAAGTCCAAAGTTCCTCCATATATAAAAGACATCATAACATTCATTTCTGCATGGTTTATACTAAAAAAAAAAGAAAAGAAAACGCAAATCCAGAAATTAAGGCTTAACTGATATTAATTATACATTCTATTTTCCCATAAACTTTTAGCCAAGATAAAGTTTTTATCTCACTTTTATCTAAAGAATATATTCTTCAAATAACATCCATGCAGGCATGCCATTAATTTAATATGAAGTATGATTGCAGCTATGGCTTTTTCTATGTTGTAAAATGTTATTAGCATATTATCACACCACTGATTACTTATTTATTATGGTTTAGCCTCACATTTTCCCTCATCAGTTCTATGACAAAATCCTTTTGATACCGTTGTAATAAAAGAGTTATTAACAGGGAAGGAACAAAGGAAGGCAAATATTACAGGCATACCCAGTAAAGTTTGGGTGACATAGGGAAGGTACCTGTCAGTCACACCTGGGAACAGGTCATTGGGGAGAGCAGATGTGGTCACTGCAAGCACAGGAAGACTTGAGATACATAAGCTCCTAAACAAAGGAGGTCCCTCTCTTGCCTCTTGCTTGCTTTTGTGTGCTGGGCTCCTGGCTCTCTTGTTGGAAGGGGTACACTCCCCTGCAGAGGTACACTCCCCTGCATTTGCCCGCAAGGACTGGAACTAACTTGATGCTGTGCTGGATCAAATTCCAACATTGGTCGGAAACTGGACTCTGACTTTGCTTCTAGCACTGCTGAATACCCAAGTTGCACATCTTCTTGGACTGGTTTAAGGGAAATGGGACTTTAGAAACTGAAGAGATATAATTCCACACAAATAAAGCTTCCTACCACATCTCATCCTCCCATAGGGGCCTCCGGAAATGCTTATTCCAGCAAGAACCCCACTCTCACCAGCAACAGAGAAAGGCATTCTCTGATAACTTTCATATGGGTTTCCTAAAATAATCTCCTTGCTTTCCATTTCCCACACTACCATTAGAGTAACTTTGCTAAAATATAAATCTGATATAGTCCTTCCACTTCAACAATTCTCCATAGTCCACAGGAAGAAAAGTCCAAAGTACAGAATTCTTTATCATCTGACCTCTGGTTCTTCCTCTCTAGCAGCTGTTCCAAGAAAAGTGAACTACTTATTTCCTATGCCAGAACTACTTGTAATTCCTTATACACCCATGCCTTAGCACATACTGCTCACTTGGCTTAAAATGCTCTCTTGTCACCCGGCTGGTACGGTACAGTGGTTGGGCGTCCATCTATGAACCAGAAGGTTACGGTTGGATTTCTGGTCGGGGCACATGCCTGGGTTGCCAGCTCAATCCCCACCCAGTAAGGGATATGCAAGAGGCAGCTGATCCATGATTCTCTCTCATCACTGATGTGTGTATCTCACCCTCTCCTTCCTTCCTTTCTAAAAGAAACAAAAACATACTTAAAAAAATCCTCTCCCTCTTTACTTCATCTTTCAGACACAAGACATGTGATTCTTTATCTCTGATTGTTTCCTTAATGCCCTAAGGCAAAAAAAATAACTGATTGTTAAACACAATAATAACTAGCATCTATACTGAGCACTTACTATGAACCAGTCACTGAACTAGTATTTTGAATGCCATTAGCACATTTAATCATCACAACTCAACAGTAGGTACCATTATTAGTCTCATTTTATAGATGAAAAAACTGAAATTAAGTAACATGCCCCAGGTCAAATGGATAGTGATGGATTGGAATTTAAATCCATGTAGACAAGACTCCAAAGCCTGGGCTCTTAAGAAGTATGCTAAAAAAAAAAAAAAAAGAGAGAGAGAGAAAAAGAGAAAAAAAAGTATGCTATATACTTCACATTTATCAAACTGACTTGTAATATCTTTATCTAGACTGAGTTATGTGAGGGGAAGGTTTGTATTCTAGTCATCCTTGCATCTCTAGTAGCAGCAGAATGTCAGCATTGATTCGCTATCCCAGGATGAGAAGATTTCCCATTTCCCAATAGCACTGGAGCTATGCAGTGGAATCAGGGTGGGGACAGTGCTAATAAGACATGCATAGTTTGTTAAGCATAAGACCTAAATGTCTGCTAAAGGAATGCATAAGAGGAGGAAGGTAAGAAGACTAGAAATGGAGTTCCACAGGGCAGTACTTAGAAAGATGTTTGCTTTGATTCTATGGCCTTAAATAATACATGCTTAATAAATGTTTGATGAAACGTTTAAATAAATGGCTTATTAGAGCATCTTTCAAAACCTTCAGAACACACTGAGTTATTTTATATATATATATATATATATATATATATATATATATATATATATATACACACACACACACACACACACACACACACACACTTTAAAATTAATTTTATAAATATAAATTTGTCCTTATTATGGCTAAGTACTGGTTTCTACTGTTTCAAAATTCCACTCTTCAGAACTTAGAAAAAAAGTGTATACCTAAATGTTCTCATTTATATACTACTACGGGCCCAAAATTCATGCACTGGGGGGAGGGGGGGGGAGGTGCCTCTCAGCCCAGCCTGCACCCTCTCCAATCTGGGACCCCTCAAGGGATGTCTGACTGGCTGTTTAGGCCTGATCCCAGTAGGATTGGGCCTAAATGGGCAGTCAAACATCCTTCTCACAATCTAGGACTGCTAGCTCCAAACCGCTTGTCTGCCTGCCTCCCTGATTGCCCCTAACTGCTTCTGCCTGCAGGCCTGATCATCCCCTAACCACTACCCTGCCAGTCTAATTGATGTCTAACTGCTCCCCTGCCAGCCTGATTGCCCCCAACTTTCCTCCTCTGCTGGCCTGGTAATCTCTAACTGCCCTCACCTTCAGGCTTGATTGTCCCCTGCCCTCCCTTGCAGGCCTGGAACCTCCCACTGACCTCCCCTGTTGGCCATCTTGTGCTGGCCATCTTGTGTCCACGTGGGGGCAGGATCTTTGGCCACATGGAGGCACCCCTCTTATGTGTTGGAGTGATGGTCAATCTGCGCATTACTCTTTTATTAGATAGGATAAAGGCCTAGTGCATGGGTGGGGGCTGGCTGGTTTGCCCTGAAGGGTGTCCTGGATTAGGGTCGGCGTTCCCTTGGGGTATGGGGCAGCCTGGGTGAGGGGCCTATGGTGGTTTGCAGGCCAGCCATGCCCCCCAGCGACCCAAGCAGAGGCCTGGGATCTTGTATTAACTTATATTCTACAATTGAAACTTTGTAGCCTGGAGCAAAGCCAAGCCTTCTGCTTGTTCCATGGTGACACCCATTTCTTTTTGACACTTTGTAGCCTAGAGTGGATGTCTAGGCTAGGGCTGCAGAAGTTTGGCTTCCTCCATTGCCCTGGCAACTGTAGTCTCTTCTCTCTCCAGCTCCGTGACTGCCACCATTTCTGTTGGGATTATGTATCTTCTATAATTGAAACTTTGTAGCATTGAGTGGAGGCCTAGGCCAGCAAGGGCAGGCGGAAAGCTTGGCTTCCTCTATTGCTGGGGAAACCCAAGCCTCCTTCCTTCTCTCAGTGGCCGCAGCCATCTTGGTTGGGGTTGACTTGCATAATTTGCTCCTGATTGGTATGGCTGTGGGCATGGCTTCACCAGAGATAAGGTCAATCTGCATATTACTCTTTTATTAGATAGGATGTATATAACAAGAATAATTTTGACATATTATCCATAGCCTATTAATCTAAATGCTAGCACAATTACTAGAATGTACACTATTCTATCTAATAAAAGAGTAATATGCAAATTGACCACACCACTACTACATCTACAAGACACACCCAACAAGCCAATCAGGAGCAAATATGCAAATAAACCCATCCAAGATGGCTGCTGGCCACAGAGAGCAGAAGGGAGGCTTGGGTTTCCCTGGTGATATAGTAAGCCAAGCTTTCCACCTGCCCTTGCTGGCTCAGGCCTTCGCTTAAGGCAACAAAGTTTCAATTATAGAATCCCAACAGAAATGGCAGCAGCCACAGAGGGAGCAGAAGGCTTGGCTCCACTCCAGGCTACAAAGTTTCAATTGTAGAAGATACTAAATCTCAGATACCAGGGCCTCAGCTTAGTTCCACGGGGGGCGTGGCCTGTCTGCAAACCACCACAGGCCCCTCACCCGGGCTGCCCCACACCCCAAGCGAACCCCCAATCTGATCTGGGACACCCTTCATGGCAACCAGCTGGCCCCCACCCATATACTAGGCCTCTATCCTATCTAATAAAAGAGTAATATGCAGATTGACCATCACTCCAATACACAAGACAGTTGCCCCCATATGGTCAAAAATCCTGTCCCCATGTGGACACAAGATGGCCACCACAAGATGGCCAGCAGGGGAGGGCAGTTGGGAGGGACCAGGCCTGCACGGGAGGGCAGTTGGGGCGATCAAGCCTGCAGGAGAGGGCAGTTAGGGGTGACTAGGTCGGCAGAGGAGGGAAGTTGGATGTGACTGAGCCTGCAGGGGAGAGCAGTTGGGGGGACTAGGCCTACAGGGGAGGGTAGTTAGGGGTGACCAGGCCTGCAGGGGAGGACAGTTAGGGTGACCAGGCCTGCAGGGGAGGACAGTTAAGGGCAAACAGGCTGGCAGGGGAACAGTTAGGCATCAATCAGGCTGGCAGAGGAGTGGTTAGGGAGTGATCAGGCTCGCAAGCAGAAGTGGTTAGGGGCAATCAGGAAGGCAGACAGGTGAGCAGTTGGGAGCCAGCAGTCTTGGATTGTGAGAGGGATGTGTGACTGCCCATTTAGGCCCAATCCCTTGGGCCTAAATGGGCAGTTGGACATCCCTCGAGGGGTCCCAGATTGGAGAGGGTGCAGGCCGGGCTGAGGGGTACCCGCAACCCCGTGCACGAATTTCTTGCTCCGGGCCTCTAGTTCCATATACTTTTCCTCAAATATCAAGAGCCATTCTTGTCAATGTTAATGAGAATTAGCCATTTATCTTGAAAGAATGGTTTAAGACTTGACATATTTAAGCAAAAAATGATTAAATAAAAACAAAAGTAGTTTTATTAAAGTAAGTAGCAAAATCTAGACATATGAGTACACTTATCAATATATATGATACCTATAAAAACAGCAAGAAACCATTTTCCTGTTGTCTTGACAGATGTTTTACTAATACATTCTCAGTATTGTGTTGTAAGTCGTTTGTATTTTTACTAAAAGTGCCTGAAAGACATGATCAACTGACCTAAAAGAGTAACAAGTTACTCCAGTAGCCCTCGGTTTAAATGGGAAGAGTTAAAACACTCTTTCCATTTAAACATAATCAGAGTAGAAACTTGTAGGAAATGAAAACATTACATACACTCAGAGTCAGAACAAAGAAAAATGTATGAGGACAGAACTCTAAGATCAGAGAGCAAACATACTCCTATTCTACTAAAATCTCAGTGCTTCCAAAAGTCCCAGGTCCCTATGTGTGGGTTAAAGTAAAATATGAACTCCATCCATTCATTCATTCATTCATTCATCTGTTCACACTCAATATTTATTGAATGATAGGCTCTATTCTAGGCCTTGAGGATACAAGAAGCTTGCATTCTAGGAGGGGGACATGAGCAATAAACATGTAAACAAATGTATAAAAAAGATAATTTTAATAGTGAAAAGTATCCTGAAGACAATACAACAGGATAACATAAAGGGGAGTAACTGGAAAGTTTGGCTGTATCTACTTCAGTTGGGATAGTCTAGGGAAAACCCAGGGACCAGCTCATGCAGGGTCTTGTGAGTTACGGAAAAGATTTGGATTTAATTCTAATTGTGATGAGGAGGCACTGAGGATTTTAATCAGAAGAGAAATATCTGATTTTTACTTCAAAAGACCTTACTGAAAGTTGAGAGAAATCCTCAGAAATCTCCTAAGGGACATGAGACAATCCAATGTCATGCTTCAAAGCCCCCCACTGGAGGACATCTATGTACAGAAAATGGAAATATGTGAGTTTTTTTGGGGGGGGGCATATTACCTCCTTATTATATAGGATACTTTAAAAAAATCTTCTTTATATATATTTTTCATTTCTTTATTGATTAAGGTATTACATACGTGTCCTTATTTCCCCATAACCCCACGCCCCCACTCATGCCTCACCCTCCTGGTGTCTGTGTCCACAGGTTAGGCTTATATGCAGGCACACAAGTCCTTCGGTTGATCTCTCCCCTTTACCCCCGTCCTCCCCTACCGTCCCTCTGAGGTTTGACATTCTGATCGATGTTTCTGTCTCTGGATGTTTTTGTTCATCAGTTTATGTTGTTCATTATATCCCACAAATGAGTGACATCATGTGATATTTATCTTTCTCTGCCTGGCTTATTTATGTGAGGTTTCTTTACAGAAATACTGCTGTGGTTCAGTTTCCAGTATAGGAAGTGGTAAATCTCTCCCTTCTCCCACCAGTACAGAACCTCTTCCAAGTATAACCTTTCACCTCCCAACTCTGGGACATGGGTAGAGGTAGGTTGGTTGTAGGATTCTACTATTCCTACCTCAATTTGTTGAAGGCTGTCTCACTTGAAAAATATTACATGCATTATGTCTTTGAGTTACCACTCATTAAGAACACTGGTTCTTTTCTGCAAGAACAGACAGGATTTCATTCTAATCTGTTGCAGAAAACATCCTGCAGACATGTAACACTGGCCCAGTTCCAAGAGAGGCTGAGGACCAAGCAAAACAGGCACTGCTGTCCTGGTATCGGTAATGACCCTCACTTGAACACATTTCTCTCTAGAAAATGAGAACAATCTAATTTAGGAGGGGAAAAAAGAAGACAAACATTATTGAGCACTACATACTATGTACCAAACACTATGCCAGATTGTTTCCTTGCTGTATTTCATTTAATATTTCCAACAACCTCAGAAAGTTCAGGGAAAGCAAGCAATGTTCCTAAAATCATATAAAAAGTTTGGACTGGATGTAGGAGTGCCTTTGAGAACACCAAAGCCCATTATCTTTCTACTATACCACACGACCCATAAAAACATCTACCCAGGTTTGAGGTGTAAGTTAATATGAAAACAGAATTTGCTACAATATACAAATCCCTAAAAGATGTGATTGTTTTTAAGAAGTAAAATTTCAAAATTCCCTTTACTCTTCCAAAGGTTTTTATTTAACCACTAGAGGCACGAAATTTGTGCATGGGGGAGGGGGGGTCCCTTCAGCCCAGGCTGTACCCTCTCCAATCCAGGACCTAACTGGTCACCTGCCTGCCTGCCTGATTGCTCCTAACTAACCCCCTGCCAGCCTGGTCACCCCTAACCACCTCTGTCTGTCAGCCTGATGGCCCCTAACTGACCCCCCCAACTGGCCTGGCTGCCCCCACCTGCCCCCATGTCAGCCTGGTCATCCCAACTTCCACCCCCACTGGCCTAGTCATCCCCAACTGCCCCCCTCCCCCCCAAGCCTGGTCACCCTCAACTACCCCCTCCTGCCAGCCTGGTCACTCCTAATTGCTCCCCCACCAGCCTAGTCACTCCCAATTGCCCCCTATGCCACCCTGGTGGCCCCTCACTGCCTCACTTTGCTGGCCTGGTTGCCCCCAACTGCCTCTCTCCCACCAGCCCGGTCATCCCTCACTGCCCCGCCTGTTGGCCTTGTTGCTCCAAGCAGCTTGCTGTTTGGTTGTTACTATGAGGGCATCCTGACCAATTTGCATATTACCCTTTTATTAGTATAGATGATACTAAAAACATTTTAGATAGTAATTTGAGACATTCTTCTTTCATTTTAGTGTTAGAAAACCTTGCTTTATTAATCAAGGTAAGAGAAATAGAACTCAGTTCCAATGTGCTAGCATGAGAAGTGAGAAAGCCAATTGGGAGTGAGCCTCCAATGCTGACACAGCAGCTCTGGGTAAGATGAACCAGAAAGAAGCAGAGCCTTGCTTATCACAACAGAAGGGAAATACCGAAAGAGGAGTGAGTCTGGTCATTGTGGCATTACTGCATAATTTGGATGATACTGAGACAAATTTTGGTTTCCTCCCTGGAACAAGCAATTAACGTCTGTCAGTAGTAGTCAAGTAATATTATAAAGGCAAATATCCATTACCTCCATCATAATCAAAGATGGGGAATTACAGGTGAGGAAATAGGGAGCAATAATTGATGCCACTAATAATTCTTTCTTGTCCACTGATCTCTTAATAAAGAGAAATCATTTTGCCGAGACCGGTTTGGCTCAGTGGATAGAGCGTCGGACTGCAGACTGAAGGGTCCCAGGTTCGATTCCGGCAAGGGCATGTACCTTGGCTGCGGGCACATTCCTGGTGGGGGGCGTGCAAGAGGCAGCTGATCGATGTCTCTCTCTCATCGATGTTTCTGACTTTCTATCCCTCTCTGTTCCGCTCTGTAAAAAATCAATAAAATATATTAAAAAAAAAAAAGAAAATGTAAAAATGATATTAAAAAAAAAAAAAAAAGAGAAATCATTTTTAAAAGCCTATATATTTTGAATGTTTAATCTAATGGCTCATGAGGGTTGATTATGGACTGTCTTTATTCCTATTGCTAATCTCAGAAGTAACCTTGAACATAAACAGATAAAGGAGGAGCAGCTCTGCTTTAAGAGGCACCCTTTCTAAAGGCCTTCCTCTCAGATCCCAACTCCACACCTGTGCTCCCTAACACACCCATCAGGATCTTTAGGGTCTTGTGAAGTAAAGTTTGAAAGTCACTGACTTAAACAGTGGAGGGTTGGTTAGCTAGCTCAAAAACACATGCCAACAGGGAACTTCTAATTTCTTCAGTGACTGTGATGGAATAGACTCTGAATTAAAACATGAAATGCATATTTAGCATAAGCACTTATTTACTCAGTGACCCCCAGGAACACATTTAACTTATCTGATCTTGTTTTTATGTATCAGCCATATGTGACTAGACCTCCTCTCTCAAAAGAAAGATTCTAAAAATGAAAGGGCATAGTAAATGTGAAAGAAGTCTAGAAAATATATGGCGTTATATTATAAGATATTATTACTGCTGAGGACAGAATCTATTACTGCTGGAGACAGAAACAAATATATGAAACAAAAGGTATCAGGTGGCAAAAATTGTCACTAAATGTACAGGTACTAGGATTTCTTCCAGGAAAAAATTAGACATGTGCTTTCTCTAAAATTACTTTGCAGAAGTAATTTAAGGTTCCATAACCATATGCTTTTGTTTGAGAATTTACAAATAATATTTCAACTATGTTTAACAATAATTAGCACTATGCAGTACATTTATACCTAGAGGCCCATTACATGACATTCGTGCACTAGGGTGGGGAGGGGTCCCTCAGCCTGGCCTGCACCCTCTCGCAGTCGGGACTCCTTGAGGGATATCTGCCTAAACCAGCAGGTGGACATCCCCCAAGGGGTCCTTAGTGCTGCTGCAGAGGTGGGAGAGACTCCTGCCACCACTGCTGTGCTCGCCAGCCATGAGCCTGGCTTCTGGCTGAACAGCGCTTCTCCTGTGAAAGTGCACTCACCACCAGGGGGCAGCTCCTGCATTGAGTATCTGCCCCCCTGGTATGTCAGTGCGCATCATAGTGACCAGTCTTTCCACCGTTTGGTCAGTTTGCGTATTAGGGTTTTATTATTTAGGATTGCAGATATTGTCATAATTTTTTACTTACAGCATTTTAAAATTTTATTTTCAATCACAGTTTACATTCAATATTATTTTATATTAGCTTAAGGCATACAGGATAGTAGTTAAATATGTCAAGTACCCACCTTGTACCATACATAGTTATTACAATACTAGTGGCCTGGTTCACGAAATTCGTGCACGGAGAGGGGGGTTCCCTCAGCCCAGCCTGCACCCTCTCCAATCAGGGTCCCCTTCGGGGATGTCTGACTGTTGGCAGTCGGACATCCCTCTCACAATCTAGGAACACTGGCTCCTAACTGCTCACTAGCCTGCCTGACTGCTCGCCTCTAACCCCTCTGCCTGCCTGAGTGATCGCCCCTAACCACCTCTGTCTGCCTGATCGCCCCTAACCACCTCTGTCTGCCTGATCGCCCCTAACCACCTCTGCCTGCCTGAGTGATCGCCCATAACCACCTCTGTCTGCCTGATCACCCCTAACCACCTCTGTCTGCCTGAGTGATCGCCCCTAACCACCTCTGTCTGCCTGAGTGATCACCTTTAACCACCTCTGTCTGCCTGGCTGATCACCCCTAAGTGCTTCCCTGATGGCCTGATTGCCCCTAACTGCCTCTACCTTGTCCCACACCTGAGACCCAGGCTTCCCTCCCTCTGGCCAGCTATAGACACCCAGGACCTGGGCCAGCTTCAATCAGGCCGGCCGCAGCCACAGGCAGCCTCAGGCACCCAGGACCACAGGGCATGTGGCCTAACCCCAGGGCCGGAAAGGGGCCCCGCCCCTTGAGCCACTGCCCCACCCTTTGCGTGCCACCGCCCTGCCCCTTGTACCACTGCCCCTTGCGCCACCTGTTCCATTGTGGAGTGGCCCGGGGAGCGGACGTTGTGCGCTGGCGGTCCCAGCCACTCTGCGTGGCGCCCGCTCCATTCCCTCGTGGGGCCCCGCGGAGTGGCCTGGGGAGCGGACGCCGCATGCCAGCAGTCCCAACGAGCTCGCAGCGCCCCGCAGAGTGGCCGCGGAGGCATGAGGGGCGGGGCCGCATGGCACATGGCCTCACCCCTGCTCCTGATTGGCTGGTAGCGTAGCAAAGGTACAGTCACATTAGCATATTATTCTTTTATTATATAGGATTATTGACTATATTTCCTATTATGTATTTTACATCCCCATGACTATTTTATTACTATCAATTTTTATGTTTTAATCCCTTCACCTTTTTCACTCAGTCCCCCAAATCTCTCTCCCCTCTGGCAACCATCAGTCTGTTCTCTGTATCTATGAGTCTGTTTCTGTTTTGTTCATTTATATTGTTCTTTAGATTCCACATATAAGTGAAATCATATGGCATTTATCTTTCTCTGATGGCCTTATTTCACTTAGCATACTACCCTATAGGTCCATCAATGCTGTCACAAATGGTAAGATTTCATTCTTTTTTATGGTTGAGTAATATTCCATTATAAATATGTACCACAGCTTTTTTATCTACTTGTCTATTGATAGGCACTTGAGTTTCTTCCATATCTTAACTATTGTACATAACACTGCAATGAACATAAAGGTGCACATATTCTTCTGAATTTGTGTTTTAGGTTTCTTCACATATATTCCCAGAAGTGGAATTGCTGGGCCATAAGGCAGTTCCACTTTTAGTTTTTTTTTTTTTTCATTTTTAATTTTTTGAGAAAACTCCATACTGTATTCCTTAGGGGCTGCAAGTCTGCATTCCCACCAACAGTGCATTCCGCTTTTCTTCATATCCTCACCAACACTTGGGATATTTTTTGATTTATTGATGATAGCCATGCTGACAGATGTGAAGTGATATCACACTGTGATTTTACTTTGCATTTCTCAGAAACACAAATTCAGAAGAATATGTGCACCTTTATGTTCATTGCAGTGTTATGTACAATAGTTAAGATATGGAAGCAACTCAAGTGCCTATCAATAGACAAGTGGATAAAAAAGCTGTGGTACATATTTATAATGGAATATACTTCTTTTGACCTTTATCTCACTACACAGAATCACATGATTTTTAATGAATACCAAAAAGTTGTATTCTGAGTCAAACTAGTTTTTTCTCTTCATTTACTAGTACATTTTTATTGAATTCAGTTCTAATGAGAGTAGATTAATGGTTTTTTAAAATGATGTCTAGCTCTATCCATTAGTTTCCAGATTGAAAACAGGATACTACCTATTGTTGGAAAAACAACTCCAAGGCCATGTGGATTCCTGCAACAGAGAGGCATTGACAGGTCTGCTCCAACCTCGAAGATAAGAAGAGAAACCGTCCAGAGATGGAAGATGCTAATGGCGCCTTCCCATGCTAGCAGTCAGCAGCTGTGCTTCGCTGCAGGTTGCCTAGGACCAAACCAGAGAGGGTTGGACCTGCATTGCCACCATTTGTCCACCATCCAGATATCATTGCTGACATGTACACATAAGGAGCTGTTTGACACTGAAACTGGGACTCAGAACTGTTGGACATTGAAATTGGGACTCAAACATTTTTTGTTATTATATGTTTATTTCTAGTCTGCTGAGGTAAGATTTTTTAAAGAAAAGAAATGGGGGGAAATGGATACAGAGGCAAAGAAGCATTGAACAGACTGTTAAACTACAGCGAGAAGGCAGGGGAGGTTGGGGCGATGGGGCTGTAAGAGATCAATCGAAGGACTTGTATGCATGCATGAAAGCATAACCAATGGATACAAGACACTGGAGGGGTGGGGGGGCGGGGCTGGTGAGGATATGTACTGGGGGATGGAGGAGGCGGGGGGGAAGGACAATGGGGGGAAAAGGAGACATAAGTATTACTATTTGTAATACTTTAAACAATAAAAAAAATTTAAAAAATGATGTCTAAGACATCTGAAACATAGTCTCTGAACAAGTTTCCAAAATTACATCACAGTAATTATCCCTAGGATTGGCACACATAGAAAGACCCTGGCCTCTGCTAGCACTGTCCTTATATTCAGGGATATTTTAAATTCATCAGAAAGAAAGAGATCTTATCAGTAGGATACATGTATCTTTCAGGTTGTTTTTCAACAGTGATGATAAAATGTCACCAATTTATCCATCTACACATTCCTTTTACTTCAAGGACAAACTTTTTTGGCTTGGTGTTTAAAACCTTCCATAATCAGAAACTACCTGATTGCATCAGGAAGCGGGTAAAAAAGTGAACAAAATGGTTAAAGATGGTCAAAAGGTACAAACTTATAGTTAATACGATAAATAATTCCTGGGGTTGTAATGTATGGTGTGGTGTCTATAGTTAATAATACGCATTGTATATCTGAAAGTTGCTAAGAGGTTAGATCTTAAAAATTCTCATCACAAGAAGAAATCAAGATGACAGCATAGGTAAACACCTAGGCTGCTGCCTTGCACAACAATTTCAAAAACATAACTAAAAGACAAAACGGACATCATCCAGAACCACAGGAAAGCTGGCTGACTGGAAATTCTACAACTAGAAGGAAACAGAAACACACATGGAGAATCAGAGGAACTGCAAGACATACAAGGAAATGAACGAGACCCTCAAGGATATGAACGAGACCAACGTGGAAATGAATGATTCCTACAAGGAAATGAATGAGACGCTCAAGGATATGAAAAAGGACCAACCAGAAATTAAGCATACACTGACTGAAATAAAAAATATTATACAAAGACCTAAAAGTACTCTAAAGCACCCCAAGAACCAAGTTAAAGATTTGAAATACAAAGAGATAAAATCCACTCAGCTGAAAAGCAAGAAACCAAAAGAATCCAAAAAATTGAAGATAGTGTAAGGGGCCTCTGGGACAACCTCAAGAATACCAACATCTGAATTATAGGGATGCCAGAGAAAGAGAGAGAGCAAGACAATGGAAACCTATTTGAAGAAATAATGACCAAAAACTTCCCCCACCTGGTGAAAGAAATTGACTTAGGAGTCCAAGAAGCACACCAAACCCCAATATATAGGAACCCTAAGAGGACCACACCAAGGCACAGGTGGGGGCACAGCCTGAGGTCCCCTGTCAAGCCCTGCCAGGTGGAGAGAACAGTCTGGGATCCCCTAATCCAGCACCAGGATGGGAAGCGCACCTTGAGGTCCCCTGTCAAGCCCTGCCGGGTTGGGAGTGTGGCCTGCAGTCCCCTGCCAAGCCGCACCAGGTGGGAGGCACTGCCTGAGGTCCCCCAGCCTGGAGCTGGGGTGGGGGGAGCAGCCTGAGGTACCCTAGCCCAGCACCAGGGCAGGAAGCACACCTTGAGGTTCCCTATCAAGCCCTGCCGGGTGGGGGGCATGGCCTGTGGTCCCCTGTCAAGCCCTGCCCAGCAGGAGGAGCAGCCGGAGGTCCCCTAGCACAGCACCCAGATGGGAAGTACCTTTGAGGTCCCCCGTCAAGCCCCACTGGGTGGAGGACATGGCCTCAGGTCCTCTGGTCTGGTTCTGGGGCAGAAGTCCAGGCCTGAGGTCCCCTGTCAAGCCCCTCTGGATTGGGGGAGGGTATAGGCCTCCCATCCCGCTGCCACGATCACCTCACGCTCTCCATGAGCAGGTATGCATAGGGAAGGCTGGACTAGGATAATTGGGAGGGGGTAATGGGGGGCCAGCATCCTGGGTGAGCTGGGCCTCACAGCCTCTCTGCTTCAGCTCCCAGCACCCCGGACCTAAGGAGTAGTGCTTTCACAGGGGCCTGGCAGGCACTGGATATGGCGATGCCTTAAAAACAAAAGAAGCCCCTTTAACTCTGGCTGGAAGTTCGTTGGGAACTTATGGTCGGGGGAAGCAGCCCAACTTCAGGGCTGAAATAAGACCTTGGGTAGCCTCTGGAGGGGGCAAACCAACAGGAAAAGGCATCTTTGAACAAAAACATTTGAACGTACAGTGGGTATTAAGTGATATTAAGGAATTATCTTAACTTTTCAAGGTGTGACAATGGCTGAATATTTACTTCTTTTTTAAAGATACTCATCAGAGGATATTTAAGTGGGAAACCACTTGCTTTGAAAGTATGGCGTTGTCTGGGCCCCGCCCTCCCCGAACCACAGACCGTCCAAGGACGGAGCCTCTCCCCCTCACTAGGCTCTCGAAAGCGCCGTGCGCAGAGGCGTGATCCGTGCTTCATTCCCTGCCCCCCGCCAGCATGAAGTGAAGCGAAGTATTCCCAGGTGGCGCCGTTGTGAAGCAGTGTTTCACTTCCTGCCCCCGCTGGCATGAAGTGCTTCGTCCCCAGAGGGCACCAGTGTGAAGGGAAGCCACACCCCCGCTCCCAACTGGCTGATAGCATAGCCAATCAGGAGCCAAGATACGGTCACATTTGCATGTTACTCTTTTATTAGATAGGAAGGACTAGAGGCCCGAGGCATGAAATTAGTGCAAGGGGCTCGGCCCTCACAGCCCCAGCTCTGTCTGGAAGGTCGTTCAGCTGTCTGGTCTAATTAGCATATTATGCTTTTAATATTATAGACGTTCCCTACTTCCCATGTTTTCAGAAAATGTACTTTGTAGATTTCCACAACATGAAAAATATTTCATTGAACTTACAGAAAAATCAGATTCACAAAAAGTGCTTCGAATTATTTTAATTGTTATAGTCAAACTGCCTTATAAAAATTATACTTACCCTTGAAGAGTAATGTACTCTTGAGAACTTTCAGCCCAACAGCCACTCAGCATTGCAGCAAAATAACTACATCTGGAACTTAAAATGGCTCTAAATGAAGAGGAGGAAACACAGGCAAACATTTACATATTATGCAAAATGTAATTTTTTATGAAACTTTTCATTTTTATTTTTTAAAATATGATAATCTATTTGCCTTGTTTGTATTCACTGATAGAATCATTATCATAAAATTATACTTTGATTGCTTGATTATAACATTAAACCCAATGTCCTTCCTATTTTATAATTTTTCTCTTGAAAGCTCTTTAATCTTAATAAAAAATGGAAACTATTTCCATTAAGTAAGAGAGTAAGAAATCATCTACAAATGGAGAAATAATGACTAAAGGGTGTAAATTTCTTGAGGAAATGTCACTAAGAGACTAGAACCCTAAAGGACCCGAGTTTGAATTCAGAACTCACCCAAATTATACTCAAGAATGGCTGTATATTAGGTTTGAGAAAATAATAGTGAAGACATTTTCTTTTGAATTTCTATTCTATCTTCTCAGATAAAAAATTAATTCATTTTTTGTTTTATTTTTCCATCACCATTTATCTTCTCTATACCTTCTTCCAATTCCACCTCCCTTCCCTCCCCCCGCAATCACCACACTGTTGTCCCTGTCTATGAGTTCTCTCTCTTTTCCTTTTTTGCTCAATCCCTCCATCCCTCCCCAATGTTCCCCCAGGAGCTGTCTGCTTGCTCTCTCCTTCATTTTTCAACTCAATAAATGCCTACAGACTTCTATTCTGTGCTATTTTAGATACTGGAAATAGCAGTAAATGAGATACTATGAAGAACTATGCTACATTTTAGTAGAGAATGGGCTGGAATAGTGAAGGAGGAGAGGGAGAAGAGAGACACTTTTGACAATGGCCTACTAGGTTTTCTCAGACCAACCCTCCTGTGGGAAACAGCTAGGAAAATGGGCAAAATATGTATCTTAAAGATAAAAAAAGAAATAAAGTATGACTTAAAGGCATCAGAAAACTACTGTGATGTTAGCTTTTAAGACAAGTTATGAGAGACAAGACAAGTATTTGAGGTAACTTTTTCCGTTGAGCCAATTGCCAAATCCAAAAGCAAAAGCAATGGCTGAGAGGCTGAAAGCTGAACATAGCTTCTAGCAAGCTTCACTGGTTAATTGGCACACAAATAGGAATTTGGTGTCCATCAAACAGGGGATGCCCCAGCATTACAGATGGGCTCAGAAAGACTACACAATGAGGGAGAAGAATGAGTGGGAAATGGACGAGCCCTTATTAGAGCTGAAGTCCAGCTCTGAATCAGCTGAACTCCTGACTGAATTAAAGTGATCTGCATCCAGCCTAATTGCTGGCCATTAGCAAAAGGAAGTCCTGTAATCATTAAAATAACTTTACCCAGAGTATCAAATTACTTTTTGAAATTCTCAAGAAAATGTTCAACAATTATCCAAAGACTACAAGCAGGGTGCACGAAATTTGTGCACCGAGGGGGTGTCCCTCAGCCCGGCCTGTGCCCTCTCACAATTGGCATCCCTTGGGGGATGTCTGACTGCTGGTTTAGACCCCTATGGGTTCCTGGATTGTGAGAGGAATGTAGCAGTGCACTAAGAGGCAGGTGGTAGGGAGGAGCCAAAACTGGAGTTGGGTGCCTCACTGCTCACACTCATCCTGGCCCACTGCACCTGCTACCGCCACTTGGTAGCACTGCCACAGTCGGGAGAGGCTCCCGCTGTAAAAGCTGCACTTGTCAGCCACAAGCCTGGCTTCTGGCTGAGTGGTGCTCCCCATGTGGGAGCGCACTGACCACCAGGAGGCAGCTCCTGCTTTAAGTGTCTGCCCCCTGGTGGTCAGTGCTCATCATAGTGACTGGCTGACCAGTTGTTCCATCATAACGGTCGCTTAGGCTTTTATATATAGAGAGATAATCAGGAATAATAACACCTAGAAAATGAAAACATTTCATTTACACTGGTATCTAAAAGGTCAAGTACATAGAACAAATAAACAAAAAAGTGTAATGCCTCTACATTAAAAGCTCTGAAACAGCTGAAACCGGTTTGGCTCAGTGGATAGAGCATCAGCCTGTGGACTGAGAGATCCTGGGTTCGATTCCATTCAAGGGTATATAGCTTGGCTGCAGGTACCTCCCCAGTAGGGGATGTGCAAGAGGCAGCTGATCGATGTTTCGCTCTCATGTTTCTGACTTTCTGTCCCTCTACTTTCCTCTCTGTAAAAAATCAATAAAATATATTTTTTAAATAAATAAAAGCTATAAAACATTTTTGAGACAAATTTTAAAATGCCTAAGAGAGAAAGAACTAAACTGCACTCATGAACTTGATCCAAAACTGTTAACATGCCCATTCTACCTAAATTAATTTTTAGATTCCACACAATCTTAAGTTTTTTTTTTAGTAGCAATTGATAACCCCATTTAAAAATATATACGGATGCCCTAGCCAGTTTGGCTTAGTGGAAAAAGCATGGCCTGCAGTCCAGTCCCAGATTTGACTCCAGTCAAGGGCACATACCTTGGTTGCAGGCTCCTCCCTGCCCCTGGTCAGGGCACATGCATGAGGCAACCAATCAACATGTTTCTCTCTTTTATTCTAAGAAGATAAATAAAAAAATATATCCTCCAGCGAGGATTCACAAAGGAAAAGGATGGCTCAGACCTGCCTCCCCACTCTTTCTCCGCTCCCACCGCGCCTCCTTTTCTGTCTCCTCCTCTGTCCTCTCCTTTCTCTCCGGCACTGCAGCCTGCTCAAGATCCAGCTCCTGCACCACCTCTTCATGACCTCTGCCCCTTAAAGCACCCACATTGTCTCCCTCTGGGGCTCGAGTTGCAGGCCTGGCAGATGGCAGAGGGGCGGGGGGGGGGGGGGGAGGATTGAAGGGGGAAGTGGGACGGGAGGGAGAGGGAGAGAGCAATAGAAACATCAATGATGAGAATCATTGATGGGCTGCTACAGTACTCTGAAATCCATACCACCTTGTTTCCAAGACCACCTTCTCACTGGCTGTTTCCTACCAGTCAATCAGCATATCAAGGATAATAAAAAAGCCTATTCCTGGGAGGCAGGGCCTTTTCTGATAGGTGATTTTGACTTAGGAACTTTCTCTTTTTTTAAAATATATTTTATTGATTTTTACAGAGTGAAAGGGAGAGGGAGAGAAAGTCAGAAACATCGATGAGAGAAACATAAATCAGCTGCCTCTTGCACGCCCCCTACTGGGGATGTGCCTGCAGCCAAGGTACATGTCCTTGACCGGAATCGAACCCGGGACCCTTCAGTCCGCAGTCCGGCGCGCTATCCACTGAGCCAAACCGGTTTCGGCTTGACTTAGGAACTTTCTACCAACCTGTCAAACTTTCCTCAGAACTGCATTGCAGTCTAAGATGCTTCTACCAAGCTTTCTTTCTCTCCTTTCTCCCTTACTCAGGGTCAGAATAACATTTCAGTTTAACAGTTCTCCTAGTCACCTCTAGATTCTTTCCCAGGTTCTCTCACATGCATTTACCCTAAAAATTTCTTGCAAGTCGAATTCCAACTTTATGTCTGCTTCTCAGAAGACTTGAACTAATACAGTAGCTAGCTTTTCCATCTAAGTAAGAATAAAAGCATCTGAGGATTAAACAATTACCCTCACCTAAAGACAGAAACTTAGAAAACATTCCCATTTAATCAGACTATCAGCCTCAGTTTGAAAAATAATGTAGATGGCATGATATTTTTAAAACCTTTTGTCAGGTTTTTCATTTTCCAACATGCCAAAAACGATTTTGTCTTTTTGATTACATTTAATTTCAACTGACAAGGCTGCTTCTGGCTCTGTTGAGATGTCCTAATTTTCCCCTCGCTCTTGCTTTAGTACATTGTTATTCAATTCTTCCTGATGTTAGCTGAACTACATTCACTACTCCAGGCAGAATAATGGCCTGGATTACTCAGAGAAGCTCTAAAAAATGATTTAAAAAGAACAACAAAAAACCAGAACTATTTTCTAAAATACTCTTGCTTCCAATATTTTTTTTATTTCCACATAACTTCATAAAGATTAAACCCAGAGTAGTAGATCCAAATTTTTTGGAGCTGTCACTATTATACACACCACTTCTTCGCAAATATTTTAGAGCACAAAAAATTTTAAAAAGGAAAGTTAGCTTTCTTTTGAGACATCCACTTTAACATCCATTGACTATAGCTTTCATAGGTTTTGCCTTTCCTAAGTTAAATAATTATTTGTAAAATGTAGTAAGTGCTCTATTATCCAACACAATTAGGACTGATAGTTGCTTATTTAATAAAAAAAAAATCAGGACACAATTTTAAAAATGGTTTGTATATATCATAATCATTTTATTCTCATTTAAATATAAATATGCATTCATTCACAAATCTTTTAACATAAGGCCAATCTTCTTTTAAATGTGGATTTACTGATTGGAGCCTCATATTTCTTGCAAAAACTATACCAATATATGCTCCCTCTGATTTCTAGTTTAACTGTTCTAAACTAAGAAGGAAATTTAAAATGTTTATGAAGCAATGTGAATCATTTTAGAGTTTTATAACTTCCCCTCAAATTTTTCTCTTTTATCTATACTGAATTCAATAGCAATTTTAAAAGTGCCTCTCCTTTATTAAATCTTTCCAAAGCATTCACTTTTAGTTTTCACTGGACAGTAATTCTTTCTTTTCATATTTCATTGCTTTATGTGATAATTCATTAAGTTATGACATCAAAATAATAAATTCAAATGGCATTAAAAGGTTTGGTAACAAACCCAAGTGACTCTTGGAAAACACAAATTCACTAATAGGGAATGGAAACGTGTAGGTATCCTAGAAAATGGCCTCCTAAGCCTTGAGAATTCTGCCTAACACGTTATTACCAGGTTCTATAAAAAACATCTAAAGAGCAGTTCTAGCCTGGCCGGGAGTGGCTCAGTGGTTATGTGTTGACCTATGAACCAGGTCATGGTTCATTCCCAGTCAGGGCACATGCCCACGTTGTGGACTCCATCACCAGTAGGGGGCATGCAAGAGACAGTCAACCAATGATTTTCTCATCATTGATGTTTCTCTCTCTCCCTCTCCCTCTCTCTCTCTCTCTCTCCCCCTCCCTCCCTCCCTCCCTCCCTTCCTCTCACAAATCAATAAAAATATACTTAAAAAAATAAAAAGCAGGTCTAGTCAAATTTAGTTAAGGGGCTTCTATTATAAGTAGTTTGTTTCCTTTCAGGCTTCCAGTGGCTTTTGCTTTGGTTCCCCATTGCTCCTGCCCGCAAAGACCTGTGGTACCAAAGAATTTCGCCTCTTTTTTCTTCTATGGTTCCCGCATATAATTTATCATTGTTTTAAGCCTCTTAAGTAAACCATTTATCACTAATAATTAGTATTACGACTTTAGTAACTCACTTCATTGCATGGTAATTTGGAGTTTTATTATAATTAGTAGTGGCTCAGTGCACAGGTTTGTGTACATTGAGAGGAAATGAAAAGAAATATTTTAATATTGCTATTTGTCCTTTCTCTATAACAGAAGTGTCAACCAAATTCACGATCAACAATGACAGATCAAAACACACACTTGTGACTGGCGCCAGCAAGAGCTTTATATGGATTGCACATGCGTGAGTCAACTTAGCCTTTTATAGATATAAACTTGCTTAATTAGACCTTCTTTCTGATGTAGCTTAACTTTTTCCAACCCAGTGAAGCAGCCCAACTTCTCTTTCAGGTAATGTCAGCAACATAGCAATAATTATCAACATGAAGCAGATTATTATTGTAGATCACAGAGGGAGAACAAAGAGTAAAATATTTAACTGCAGCAGTGTTTGACTATATTCTGTGCAGTGAGAAAACCTGAAGTCATTTCCAAGGCCCACCATTTCTTACTTCTTTTCAGTAGGGTCAAGTTTCTAAACTTTCTAAATCTCCGTTTTTCCAGCTAGTAAAAAGAAAATAGGATTCCACTGAGTCTCCCATCTACCTACTCCAGGACTTGTGTGAGGATCAAATGAGATGAGGCATGGGAAAATGCTTCATAGACGTTTGGTTAAAATGTAAAATGTTTGCACCTGGCTATGAAGCAAGTCGTGTTCCTGGGCTAAAGAAATTGCAAGGAGGCTAGTTGTTGTTAGAGAGAGGTAGCTGGGCATTGTTACATGACATCATTACCCAGTGCCCACAGCGACCATTTTTGGGCTGGGCCGTGTGCCACATTTTGTGCCATGAGGTCTTGGCAGCATTGGCTGTAATTTGGTGGGCTGTTGCTCTGGGGTGGTGGTGGGGCCTGTGTTCCACATGGGGGAAGCCAAGTGTTGCTTTGTGGGCACCAGGTCCACGGTGCTGGTGCATATCACAGCAGCTTGTGTTGAGCGTCTGCCCCCTGGTGGTCAGTGCACATCAAAGTGACTGGTCAGACAATCAGACACTTAGCACATTAGCCTTTTATATATATACTAGAGGCCTGGTACATGAAATTCATGCAGTTGGGGGGGAGGGGTCCCCTCAGCCTGGCCTGCACCCTCTCACAGTCTGGGCAGTGGGCCGAAGCCATCAGTCAGACATCATCAGCACTGCTGTAGAGGTGGGAGAGGCTCCCACCACAATGGTGCGCTTGCCAACCATGAGCCCGGCTTCTTGGCTGAGTGGCGCTCCCCCTGTGGGAGCACACTGACCACCAGGGGGTAGCTCCTGCATTGAACATCTTCCCCCTGGTTGTCAGTGCGTGTCATAGTAATGGGTCATTCCTCCATTTGGTCAATTTGCATATTAGCCTTTTATTATATAGTATACAGATTTCAATAAAGCTTCCTGGCAAACTTAGAAAGACAAGGAACAGCAAACTTTTTCTATAATGGGCCAAGTATAAATATCAGACATAAATATAGGTTCTTGTTGCATAATCTCTTTGTATTTTATATATTTTTTAAAGGCCACTGTTTGGATTTGGGCCATGGTTTGCCCACTCCTACTAAAAGGTAAGGTAGAATAGGCCACCCCCTTCCCCCTGTCCCCCAGGACTGGAGGACTCCAGCAGAGCTGAGAGGACTGGGCGCTGCCATCTGTGGCTGTGGACACTGCCATCTTTGTGATGGAATGACAGTTAATTTGCATATTACCTTTTTATTAGGTAGAATTCAGTCTTGGAGAGATTAACTCCAAAATTACTTCCCAACCATTACATAAATGGTGGAATTATTATCTAAACCCAGAAAGACTGACTTCTAAATTAATAAACTATATGCTTCTGAAAAAGCTTTCAGCTGCTGTATCTAAAAATATATAGCCAATTAGTAGTATAGTCCAGACTAGAATATTGACTCCTGACTCGGCCACTGTGAATCAAATATTCAAAGAAATCTGCATTTTAAAGGGTGCTTTGGCAATGTTTTAACCCAATGAATGAATATCTAATGGTATAATATCAGGCATTGAAAAGAAAGGTATTTTGGAAGGGATATCTGATCTGGAGTGTCACAAAGCTAAAATTAGGAATCATTACCCTGTTTTTTTCAATAAAGCAGTACAAGAGAATCTTAACTATGGAACAAATAAGTTATCTTAAAATGCAAGATATTCAATTCCTCTCAGAAGACACTAAAATAATAGGTAACAATATGAAATGGAGACCAGTAATAGAGTAGGTCAGATAGGTGCTTAGGGGTAGGCTGATGATGACAGGAGGAAATACAAGCAGAGAGAAATGCACAATAAATACCCAGATGGTATTCAGGTGATGACTGAGAGCAATTCAAGCAGGAAAGTAATGTTTCAGAGACCTATCAGGATCTCTGGGTTAGTGTCCCAGGAAATAATACAGAAAAGTAGTAACATAACCAACAAATGGGATCAATGAACTCTAGTCCTTTTATTATGACCTCCCTCACCACAAATAAAAAGAGCTTTCTTCCTTTCTCTTTCAGCAGAAGTATTGAATATACTAGTAAACAAGGACAAAGATGTGGGAAGGGGTAAAGAAGTATGCACCAGAGAGGAAAATGTCTGTGTAGATGGAGGAGTGTAACAAAAGTGACTTTCCCTGGAGGCATAATGCTATCTCATTCTTCCTTGAATGGGGGGAAAATGCAAATGACTCAACCCACATTTCTCTGCTTGCTCCACATAAGGGCATACAGATGGCTGCTACCATCTATGAAAAGGTTATATCAAAGTCCCATCAACTGGATGATGATAGCACAACACACTTACCTAGTACTTACTACATGCCAGGTACTGTTTAAGATGCTTTAAATGATCACCTGTGAGATGGGTATTTTTTATAATCCCCATGCCTGATAAAGACTCTGAAGCACAGGATAATGATTAAATGACTTGCTCAAATTCACACAGCTCAAAGACAGTAGAGCTGGACTTCAAACCCAGCTCGGCCCCACACAGTCCACACACTCATAACCACTCTGTTATAAATAACTTCTTTGGCTTAACTGTGCCACTGCAAGTAAGTGGTTGGCATCAAACTGTTTTGTAGCATATAAAGGACTCCAGGTGTTGGGCTGGGATCGAGATAAAAATTGGACAAGGCAACTAGAAACTGAAGAGACTTGGTAAAACTGGGGTAACAGGGATGTTTTCTGAGGAACGAACTTGAGCAAGAGAAGAATACAATGACACAAAGAAGGAACTACTTTATTGCCATACCAATTTGGACATATTAACCTAGCAACCTAAACTGTTCTAATATTTGAGACCTAAAGTAATGTAATTCTGAACATAAATCCTGGTCTTTGTGAATACTTGCATTGATCTTCCAATCCTATTCTAATAAAACAGTAATAAGCAAAGTGACCATCACTCCAATACACAAGAGGGCTGTCAAAGATCCTGCCCCCATGTGGACACAAGATGGCCACCACAAGATGGCCAGCAAGGGAAGGCAGTTGTGGGTGATCAGGCCAGCAGGGGAGGGCAGTTGGGGGTGACCAGTCTGGCAGAGAAGGGAAGTTGGGGGCGACCGGGCCTGCATGGAAGGGAGGTTAGGAGGACCTAGATCTGCAGGGGAGAGCAGCTGGGGGGACCAGGCCTATAGGGGAGAGCAGTTAGGGGTGACCAGGCCTGCAGGGGAGGGTAGTTAGGGGTGACCGAGCTTGCAGGGGAGGGCAGCTAGGGGCAATCAGACTGGCAGGAGAGCAGTTAGACATCAATCAGGCTGTCAGGGGAGTGGTTAGGGGGTGATCAGGCTGGCAGGCAGAAGTGGCAATCAGGAAGGCAGGCAGGCAAGCAGTTGGGAGCCAGCAGTCCTGGATTGTGAGAGGGATGTCTGACTGCCCGTCTAGGTCCGATCCTACCAGTCAGACATCCCTCGAAGGGTCCCACATTGGAGAGGGTGTAGGCTGAGCTGAGGGACACATACCCCCATGCACGAATATCTATAATAATAAAAGCATAATATGCTAATTAGACCAGATATCCTTCCAGACGACCTTTCAGAAAAAGCCGGGGCTGTGAGGAAAGCCCGGGTCCCAGGAGCCTGCCAGTGGCCAGAGGGAAGCCCAGGTCCCGGGTGCCAAGGGGAAGCTGGTGCCGGGAGCCAGGGGAAGGAAGGCCCTCTTAGATAAATTTTGTACATCAGGCCTCTAGTAAGTAAATATAAGTTAACAATTAAAGCAGCCATATTACAAATAAATTTTTAGCCATACTATTAGGATAAATGCTGAGAGTGATCCAGCAGAAATTTCTGTGCTGGGCTTCAGACTACATTACGTTAGTATGTGTTTTCAATGACTTGCTGACGTAATATTCCTTGAACTGAATGATAGAATTAATATGTACTAAAACAAAGATGTGTTTGAGTTTAACTATGAAGGTGACTGTAACTCACACAGGGTACTAACAACAAGGTAGGAAAATTTAAGCCATATCTTCTTGAAACATATTCTTAGGAAATTGCCTTTCTATCAATGTAAGTTTTTTACTAGAGACCTGGTGCATGAAATTCGTGCACAGGGTGTGTGTGTGTGTGTGTGTGTGTGTGTGTGTGTGTGCAGGGGGGGATGAACCTCTGCCCAGCCTGCACCCTCTCCAATCTGGGACCCCTCAAGGGATGTCCAACTGCCCATTTAGGCCCGATCCCCATAGGATTGGGCCTAAACAGGCAGTTGGACATCCTTCTCACAATCCAGGACTGCTGGCTCCAAACTGCTCACCTGCTTGCCTCCCTGATTGCACCTAACCGATTCTGCCTGCCAGCCTGACAACCTGCTAACCACCACCCTGCCAGCCTAATTGATGTCTGACTGCTACCCTGCCAGCCTGTTTGCCCCCAACTTCCCTCCTCTGCCGACTTGGTCACCCCTTACTGCCCTCCCCTGCAGGCTTGATCGAACCCAACTGCCCTCCCTTGCAGGCCTGGAACCTCCCAACGGCCCTCCCCTGCTGGCCATCTTGTGTCCACCTGGGGGCAGGATCTTTGACCACATGGGGCAGCACTCTTGTATGTTGGAGTGATGGTCAATCTGCATATTACTCTTTTATTAGATAGGATAGAAGCCTAGTGCATGGGTAGGGGCCAGCTGGTTTGCCCTGAAGGGTGTCACAAATCAGAGTAGGGGTTCCCTTGGGGTGTGGGGTGGCCTGGGTGAGGGGCCTATGGTGGTTTGTAGGCTGGCCACACCCCCCAGCGACCCAAGCTGAGGCCCTGGGATCTGGGATTAATTTATGTTCTACAATTGAAACTTTGTAGCCTGGAGCAGAGTCAAGCCTTTTGCTTGCTCCGTGGCGGCAGCCATTTCTGTTTGGGTTATTAAAATTCTATAATTGAAACTTTGTAGCCTAGAGTGGAGGCCTAGGTGCTAGGGCTGCAGAAACTTTGCTTCCTCCATTGCCTGAGCAACTCTAGCCTCTATTCTCTCCAGCTCCGTGGCTGCCGCCATTTCTGTTGGGATTATATATCTTCTATAATTGAAACTTTATAGCATTGAGTGGAGGCCTCTGCCGGCAAAGACAGGCGGAAAGCTTGGCTTCCTCCATTGCCGGGGAAACCCAAGCCTCCCTCCTGCTCTCAGTGGCTGCAGCCATCTTGGTTGGGTTTATTTGCTCCTGATTGGCTGGTGGGCATGGCTTGTGGGCATGGCTTGTGGGTTTATCAGAGGTATGGTCAATTTGCATATTACTCTTTTATTAGCTAGGATTGGTAGGTGAACAAAATAAACCAGAAATGTGTGCAAGAGCTCTCCTGGAATACAAACCTAATATTCTAGATCCACTCCTAAAACACAGTCCATTGTCGGGCTGCCCACAGAGGGAGGTCAAATACAGACTCTGTATGAGGACACATTGCAAATGGTCACAGGGTCTTGCTTTCCCTACGACAATAGCCTTAGGACTCTATCAGTAGAACTTTGATAGGATGCCCATATTGTGTCAAAAAAAACCTGGACACAAATTAAATTAATTATAAAATAAAAACGTGTTATGGTAAAAAACTAAAACCATTTCATCTAAGAACAGAAACAAGACTTTTGTGTTATGGTCAAAAACTAAAACCATTTTCACCTAAGAACAGGAACGAGACTTTCACCACTCCTATTCGACTAGTACCAGAAGTACTAGCCATAGCAATTGACAAGAAGAAGAAATAAAAGGTATCCAAATTGGAAAAGACGATATAAAACTGACATTATTTGCAGGTGACATGATACTATATATAGAAAACCCTAAGGACTCCATCAAGAAATTATTAGACTTAATAAATGAATTTGGCAATGTAGCAGGATACAAAATTAATGCCAAGTAATCTATGGCATTTCTATATAGCAATAGTGAACTTACAGAAAGAGAGATTAAAAAACCATTTACCATCGCACCAAAAAAGTCAAGATACCTAGGAATAAACTTAACTTAAGGAGGTAAAAGACCTTGTACTTGGGAAACTACCAGACACTGATAAAAGATATAGAGGAAGATATAAACAGATGGAAGAACATACCATGTTCATGGATTGGGAGAATCAACATCATTAAAATGTCCATACTACCCAAAGCAATCTGTAGATTCAATGCACTTCCCATTAAAATACCAATGTCATATTCAACAGACCTATAAAGAATTCTCCAAAAATCCATCTGGAATAAAAAAAAAGAACCTGAATAGCTGCAGCAATCCTGAGAAAGATCAAAGTAGGAGGGATCTCAATACCAGATATCAAGCTGTATTACAAAGCCACTGTTCTCAAAACAGCCTGGTACTGGTACAAGAACAGACATATAGATCAATGGAATAGAATAGAGGACCTAGAAATCGACCTAAACCATTATGTTCAATTAATATTTGACAAAGGAGGCATGAACATACAATGGAGTCAAGACAGCCTCTTCAATAAATGGTGTTGGGAAAACTGGACAGATACACGCAAAAAAATGAAACTAGACCACCAACTTATACCATAATAAACTCAAAATGGATACAGGACTTAAATGTAAGACGGGAAACCATAAAAATCTTAGAGGAATCTACAGGCAGCAAAATCTCAGACATATGCCGAAGCAGTATCTTCACTAATACAGTTCCTAGGGCAATGGAAACTAAAGAGAAAATAAACAAACGGGACTAGAGCAAAATAAAAAGCTTCTGTCCAGCAAGAGACCATCAACAAAAGAAATAGAAAGCCCACTGCATGGGAGAACATATTTGCCATTGTTTGTTTGTTTGTTTGTTTTTTTAATCACTCATCTTTATTGATAAAATATGCTCCTATGCACTACATACCTTCAGAATAAATGTAAGGTTCTGCTTAACAAAAAAGTATGGGGTGGAAAACTGTTTCTATATAACAAAGTAAATATCTTTAAACAGCAAGATCTTAGAATTATATCCAAGACTAAGAATAAATTAATTCAACTTACTGGTTTACAAAAATAATTATCAAGTAATGATTTATAATAGAGCTGCCTCAATAAACTGCCTCAGACAATCTGAACTGTGTAGCTTATTTAATTCTAACTTGAGATAAAAATTATATGAATGAATATGCCATCAAATTAAGGAATACTTTCCCAAAAACGAATAGAAAAGTTAAAAAATAAAAACTGTCATTTATTTATAAAACATTAAGGCCTCTGAATGAGAAAAAAAATCAATTTAATGTTTGGGTCAATAGCCCTTTTCTATTCAAGCAGCCCCATCAACCCCACTTACCCCAAACTTAATTAAGATAGAAAATCCTGAAAAGTAGTTTTAATTTTACCAATATATGAAATTATACATAAAAATGACCATGTAAATATTTAACAAACTTATACTCAAAAGTAAATCGTCTATTTTGCTAATTTTGATATTTAATAAAAATGAGCATAATATATTTATATTTGACACTTCTTTGATCCTTTTACTCTGTAATCATCAAAAATAAAAAAATTACATTTCAATTGATAATGCACATTTCTATTTTTGGTGGCTTTTAAAAAATTTACATATTGGATATATATTTTATTAAAAAAATAAAAACAAATACTCCTGACTCCATCGATTTTTTTTTTGTTCCTCTTTAATTGGAAAGTTATAAGAAAAATCTCAAAGGTTATGAGGACCACATGGATGCTTTAAGAACAGATCTAGAAATTATTTTTTTTACTTTAATTTACTTTTTCTATCTCTCTTAACAGTTTAAAAAAAAGACTCAATGAGGCAAAGGATGTCCCAACTTACTTTGAAATAACCATATCTAGCTTCCTTTATCAAACATTTCAACTTTTAGCTAAATGAGCTATATAGTTTCCTTAAATATCAATCACATAAGAGAAAAATCTCAATTATTTAAAATCAAAACTTATTCTTTCAGAGTAGTTTAACCTACTAAATATGTCTCTTATAAGATCTTCTTTCTTAGAAAGTATTATTTCTTCTCTTTCATTCCTGAAATGCTATATCATATGCTTAGCAATTATGAACAATTGTTTGCTGAATATTATAGTAAGTTAGCTAAAATTAAATTACTTTTGTTTATGGTGTATATAAGACATTCCTACAGCCTTTCAAACTGATTTTTTTTTTTTGGACAAGAATTTAAATTAATGGGAAGGTAGATAGGCAATCATTAAAGCTGAAGTCTCATGGTACATAAGCTCTTTGTTAACTTTGACACCAAAAAGAGAAGATAAAATTTAGTATGATGATCTTCCACTCACCAAACTGTGGCAAAATGTGTATTTTAAAACTGGTATAACTTCATGAATTCCCACACATTTACTGAGAATATTCCTGTTTTTCCAAGTATCATCTGGAAAGCCAACAGCACTACTGGAAGCTCTTAATAAGTTCAGCAGTCACTGTAAAAATCTTCAGTTTGTTCAGCAATTAACAAACTCTTAAGTTTCTACTTTTCAACTGTATTTTGGAATAAAGTCTATAACCATGAAATACGCATTTTTTGTTGCTATCTCTTAAAAATGTCATTTACAGCGCACTTTACATATTAAAGGGGAAAAAGAGTAGCGTAAGATTGCTTTTCCTGTCCATTCATTAACATCAGTAGACCAGTCCCAGGGATCATTTGGGGCCTTGTGAGAAACTCTGACTCTTCAGTTCTTCCTCAGACTCAGGTCGCTATTGGTCACTAATGCTGACAAAGAAGCATTTTCTGATACATCCTCTTTTCTAAGGTTCAGAAACGACTCCCAGGTTATTTGAAGGATCTCTCTCAAGCCTTTATTTCTTGTTCAAGCTGAAATGTTCTTTCCTGTTCCTTACAACCCTGTTGCTCATCAATTTCAATGGCTTTCTTCATTACTGCTGCCATTTCAGTTATCTGGTCAATATGTGCTTGTAATTAATTACTTTGAGTGCTGCTCTTTTAACTTCATTATTGTACCCGGGTCATCTTTTTTGCTAGCCATTAGCAATCTAAACATTTGTTCACGATACTTGCTCATTATAAGTTCCAAGGCAGATTGATGTTCTTCCAAGGATGTACGTAATTCTTTGTTTTCTTGTTGCAATTCTCTGATTTGTCTGTTTTCTTGCTGGATTCCCATAACTAATGTAGACCGCGGCCGATGTCTTGCAACTTCATTAAGTTCTTGAATTTCTTCCTGATACTGCTTCATTGCTTCTACTCGCTTGTTGAGAGCCGTGGTCTGCTCAGTCAGAGATTCTGCCGCATCATCATGCTCTCTCAGTCTCTCAACAAGAGCTTTGGCATCAGCAAGTGCCTTCTCAATTGTGCAACTCATTTTCTGGTCTCAGTCCCTCGCAGCCGCCAGGCGATCAGGACTCAAAGCCTCTGCCGGCGGGGGCTTACGCACCCAAGAGAAGAGAGTCCTTTCGCCTGTTCAGCTTCTTCGGCGAGCAGGGGCAGAACAAGGCTGAGGTAGTCTGCGGGTAACTGGGGGATCAGCAAGGCTGAGCCCCATCACTGGACCGGCAACGGTGTCCGACTAGCGCTCCCAACGGCACTCCTTTGCCATTGTTATATCCGACAGTTTCTCCAACATTTACAGGGAACTCATACAACTTAACAAACGGAAAGTAAACAACCCAATCCAAAAATGGGCAAAGGACCTAAATAGACACTTTTTGAAAGAGAGCACAAGAAAGGCCAAAAGACATATGAAAACATGCTCAAAGTCACTAATCATCCGAGAGATGCAAATCATAATGACAACGAGGTACCATCTCACACCTGTCAGAATGGCTATCATCAACAAATCAAGAAATGACAAGTGCTGGTGAGGATTCGGAAAAAGGAACCCTTGTGCACTGCTGGTGGGAATGCAGACTGGTGCAGCCACTGTGGAGAACAGTATGGAGTTTCCTCAAAAAACTAAAAATGGAACTCCCATTTGACCCAGTGATCCCACTTCTAGGAATATATCCCAATAAACTAGAATCAGGGATCAGAAAGGATATATGCACCCCTATGTTCATAGCAGCACAATTTACAATAGCTAAGATTTGGGAACAGCCTAAGTGCCCATCAGCAGATGAATAGATTAGAAAACTATGGTACATCTACACAATGGAATACTCCACTGTGGTAAAAAAGAAGGAATTCTTACCTTTGCAATAGCATGTATGGAACTGGAGAGCATTATGCTAAGCGAAATAAGCCAGGCAGAGAAATATAAATATCACAGGATCTCACTCATTTTTGGAATATAATGAACAGCATAAACTGATGAACAAAAACAGATCCAGAGAAAGAAGCATTGATCAGACCGTCAAACCTCAGAGGAAACATACGGGAGTGTGGGAGTAAGGAAGAGAGATCAAAGGACTTATATGCATGTACATAAGCCTAACCAATGGACATAGACACCAGGGGGTGAGGGCATGAGTGATGAGTGATGAGTGGGGAGGTGGGAGAGCAATGGGGAGATGTAATACCTTAATCAATAAAAATAAAATATAATTATATTGGCCCCTCCCCACAAAAAGGAAACACACACACACACACACACACACACACACACACCATCAACTAGGAAATATATATCCATGATATGAAAAATATATTGATTAATCTATGTTATACTCTGTACCAGAGGCCTGGTGCATGAAAATCATCCCTCAGCCCGGCCTGCCCCCTCTTACAGTCCAGGAGCCCTCAGGGGGGGGGAGGCGACCTGGCAAACAGGGGAAGACAACGCCCCATCACACCTCTGCTGCTGCCACTGCTGGCAGTGCAAGTCTCAGTCAGCCCTGGTTACCTGAGCCTCAGGTGGCCCTGGGTGGCTGGACAGCCACCATCTGAAGCTTGCCTGTGCCTCGGGCCGGCCCTAAGTTGCTGGGCAGCTGACATCTGAGGCTTGCGTGCACCTCGAGATGGCCCTGGGTGGTTAGGCAGCTGCTATCTGAGGCTTGCCTGTACCTCAGGCTGGCCCTGGGCAGCGGGGGGGCTGAGGGGACAGGGGGACTCTGGAGGCAAGCATGCGGAGTGGCCGGACCTGCCTGGGGATGGGCTCAGCTGTGCCACACGCCTGCCACCCCAGCAGGGCTGAGGGGACTGGGCACTGCCATCTTGTGGCTGTGGCTGCTGCCATCTTTGAGGGCGTGACAGTCAATTAGCATATTCCCTCTTTATTAGATAGGATTTTATTATATATAATGCAGATTTTATAAATATTAGAAAAATGTGTATGCGTGTAATTAAAAATATATGTTCCCAGAGAGAAAAGTTCAAATTTTGAATGGTAAATAGCCTGAATGAAACTGGCAATCCTAGAGTTTAGCAATGTAATGCTGTCAATTAATGGGCAAAACCAGTATGATTTTTTTAAATCCTCACCTGAGGACATGCTACCATTGATTTCAGAGAGAGCAGAGGGAAGAGGGAGGAAAGGAGAGAAAGAAGGAAGGAGGGAGGGAGGGAGAAGGGGGGGGAGAGAGAGAGATATCAATGTGAAAGAGAAACATTGATTGTTGCCCCCAACCCCCCCCCGTACGTGCCCTGACTGGCTAGGTATGTGCCCTGACTGGGAATCGAACCCTTCAGTGCATGGGATAATGCTCCAAACAATTCAGCCACACCTGCCAGGGCACCAGTATGATTTTTGAAAGCACAAACATCACTACTGTTTCGCTTGATGAATGCCTGAAATCTAAACCCAATGCTAATATTATTAAGGCTGTGTACCCTTGCACCTTGAGGACTGCTTCTTGCCACTGCAAATAATCTGGTTCTTCCTCTTCCGGAGCACCAGTAACTTACCAACACTCTCTCTGAAACACAGAGAGGGAAAGAGAACTGTCTGGGTTCCTCAGTGTCTGGTTCTGATTCTAGTCCATTGTGAGGACCAGCTGGATTTCTGCCCCTTGGGTTCCAACAGAAAATCTGTATTTCTTATTAAAATTCTGTCTTCTTTTAAGCAGATTTTAATTATTTGCAAAAAAGAATTGGACCAACACAGGCAGCAGAATTTAATTTGAATGTCTAGGCAACCTAATAGTAAAGCAGAATTTTTTAAAAGTACATTGAAATATTAAACCTCCTAATCAATGCTATTCACTAGAATCCATTTTGAATGAAAGACTGAATTGAAATGCATTCAGAGAAAATACATGTCATTCATGTAGAAATAATCATTCTTAATACTATAACCCCTGAGAAATGGAAAACTGCATTTAGTTACATTTTCTGTGACAGTGGCTTCCAAAGCTATTTTAGGCAGAATATTTTCTTCTAACGAAAGCTTAGGTTCGTGCCCAATGCACAACACAGATCTGATCTGCTGGAGCATGTGCGCATGCCGGGGCTGGGGCTTGTGTGCACTCACAGGCAGAAAATGCTACCTGATGGCCAACCCCTCCCCTGTCAGAGACCCCCTGAGGAATCAGCATGGGACCCCTGTGTAATCAGAGCTGGAAAGCCACTGTGCTAGAAAAACCAGTTTACACTTAATACTGCCACAACCAAGACACCAAACCAATCACATGCTTAGTTACCTGTGAGCTCTAAAACTTTTTCCATCAACATAAATATCAATATCTGGGCAACAATGATTCACGTAAAGATTCAATAAGTCTTTTCCCAATTCAGATGCAGGTTCCAAGTCATAAATATCTTTAAAAGAGAAAAACAAAATTAAAAATTAGTTTATTTGATAATATAAGTATCAAAAAATTATATCTTAACATTAACAAAAGGTTTTTCCACATAGTCATCTTGATTAGCTATTGAAATAGAGCAACAATAACTGGAATATTTAAGTGGAAAGTTAAAAATAAAACAACATTTTAAATCATGTATACTTTCTGCTTTGAAATAAATATTTCCACTTATATTTAATTATAGATATACCTTTAAATGTAGATACACATTTAAATATATGTAATATTATCATAAACTTATAAACCAAAATAAAAGCCAATGCATGAACATCTGACATAGAAAATTAGAAAAATTTTCCAATTTTGATATTTTTCCTTCCTATTCCTAGATTTATGGTTAGAATTATCAGTGAATTAATAGAAATTCAACTGAAATCAATGAAATTTATAGAACACTTACTATGAGTTTAGTACTATGTCCAGTATGGAGAGATACAGAACATCAACATTTTATAAATTAGCACTACTTCAAAAGGTTCATAATTTAGGTAGTGGGAAATAAAATATAAAAAAATTAATACAAAAACAGAAAAAAGAAAAACACTACTCTGTATATCATAGCTTTGTCAGTCCAGAAACTTTCATCAGTACATCTGGTAAGGATCAGTCACAGGGGACAGATTCCTTCTAACCAAAATTACAAATTAAATATTTATAAACCAGAATGCCAATATTGGCTCTACTTATCAAAAGCGATCCGGAATTTGACCATTGCAAAATGGCATCCACAAAGTCCGTAAGATCGCTCATGAATAAGGTGACCACGTGTCATGGTTAGCCTGGGATAGTCCTAATTAATGCTTGTTGTTGCCTGAGAATAATTATCAACAGCAGTAATAAATTTTCACCCTTTACTCTCTCATAGGGTCCCAGACTAGACAATAAAATATAAGATCATCCTCTATATAAGGCTCTTCATAATCTGGCTTCTGCTTATATCTCCAGGCTCACTTATTGTAACCATTTCTACTCACCTCTACTCTCACAACAAACCACTTCTGATTTTCCAAATATGCTATGTACCTGGCTCTCTCTGCCTCTAGACATGTTGTTTCCTTTGCCTAGAATATTTCCCTAAACTGCTTTTCCTTTCAGGACTCAATTCAGACATCATTCTCTCCAGACAGTTTTCTCTAGAAGCTTAAATCCAGGTAACATATGCCCTATTTGTGTCCTCATCACACTTTGCACATAACCCACCTATCTCCTACTATTACTATCCTACTGTTGTATCTGTTCTTAATATTAGTAATAGGAAAGGAGCAATGTGGAGCCCAGACACTATAAGCATGGTCATCTGTCAGCTTCACCAGGAAGCTGCAACTTCATGCTCCCCAAGGGAGCCACGGGTCCATTCCCTACAATCTCTAGGGGAAGAGGTCCAACAAAGGGGAAGATGGGTACATGCACAGTGAAGTTGGGGTGATACAGGAAAGGTGCTTGCCTGTCAGTCTAACCTGAATCAAAGATGACTGGTTACAGGGTGGAGCTGCTGCAAGCCCACAAAAATCTGGGTACACAAAATCCCCAAAGGAATTCTCTTGGCTGCCTTGCTCCTCTTGCTTTGCCCCTGCTTCTTGCACTCACCCATGCTCCCGCCATAGCCATGTGGCCTAGAAACTGCATGGCCCAGGGCCATGCGGATCCTACATGCAGTGGACTGCAGCTGTGAACACAGTCTAACTAGTTTGACGCTGGACTGGGCTGTGCAACTGTGGAGCGGAAACTCTGGGCAATGGCTTGATCTTAGCTCTGAAGACAAAATGGGACTTTTTCCATAGTGGGACGGAGGGAAATTGAACCTTGGAAAGTCAGGAGTTTAATTCCACACAAATAAAGCTTTCCATGATATCTCATCCTTCCATGGAGGCCTCAGGAAATTTGTTCCCACAGCACACCAAGAAGTCAACTTCCGCCAGCAACAGCACCCCACAGATAACACTACTAAATTGCAGGACAGGAACACTATCTGTTTTGTTCACTCCTAAATCTTCAACTCCTAGCACAAAGTTGATACTCAATTGAATACTGTGATGAATAATTCAAATAACCTTCCAGGAACAAATTGCAAGTGCAAAAACACACAGTGACTAAATATAGTTTTTTTGGAGGGAAACACCGAGTAATTCAGGAAGACAAGAGTTCACGGGGTACATAGGGGTTTTGAAAACAGGATGGCAAGGAGTTCTAGGCAGGAGCCAGTTCACAAATCCCTTTACACTGCAGGAAAGAATTTGAGATTTGTATTAATGCTATGCGACACCACTGGAGAATTTTAGTAGGAGGAGTGCCACGAGTAGACTTGCAATCAACAGACATTGTTCTGTATGATATAAATGGGTGGCACAATGAGAGGCCTAGCAAGCAACTGGGATGCAAATTCTCAAGGAAAATTGCCAAGTCCTAAAATAAAGAACTGGCAGCAAAATATATGAGAAGTTTTTAAGACTATTTAGGAGGTAAACCAAAAAGTTTTTAAGACTATTTAGGAGGTTAATAAGTCAACAGAAGTGTATGAGGAGAGTAAATGAGTAGAAACATAGTATAATGCTAGGAGCCTAGTGTGTGATTCGGAATCGCGCTACGTCGCCCACCTTCAAGTCGTCGGTCTGGCCCTGCCTTGCTCCCCAGACCCCGCAGCAACTACTGCCGATCCAGTCCTGCCTCGCTCTCCGGGCCCCACAGCGGCTGCTGCCAGTCTGGCAATGCCTCCCTCTCCGACCCTTGAAGCAGCCATGGCCGCTGCTGATCAGGCCCTCCCCCACCCAGCACAGGCGTGCCCTCGATGCTGCGTGCACAACCTCCTCCTGTCCAGTTGACCTGTTACGGTGTCCCAGTTAATTAGCATGTTTCTCTACTTTATATATATAGATAATTCACACTGAGAGAGTATTCAAACAAAGAGCAGGTTGGGAGAGATGGATGATTAGGTCAGTTTGGGGCAGGTTAAATTTTAAGATATTTAAGGTATACAGGGTGGAAGAAAAGTAGATTTACAGCTGAGAGTTTATTCTTGTATTATTATTAACTGTTGTATTATTTTTCATACAAACACTTGTAAACCTACTTTTGCCTCACCCTGTATTTAGACAGATATGAAGTTCAAAAAAGCCAGAAACAACAATTACCTAAAGGGCAGAAAGATAATGTACCAGTGAAGGAGAATGAGGGAAAACAAAGAAAATCAAGAGAGCACAATGTCACAGAACACAGGAAGTTTTAAGGAGGGTGGCACTGGCAGTACGGAAGGCTGCACAGAAGTTAATGAAATATGGACAAGTGTTGGCGAAACTGGTAAACATGGGCATTTTCCATGGAGTGATGGAGAAAGTGGTTAAAAGGCGGGGGGTCGAGAAGTAAAAGAACTCTTTTCACATATACTTAACAACTTGTTTGGCTGCTTTAATGGGTTGTGGTGGGGCCACTGCAGAGCTCTAGACTACAGGCAGGAAAAGGGGGTATCAAATACCAGCTCTGCCCATGTCTATATGTATGGCATTGGGAAAGTCCTTTAATCCTGAGCCTTGGAATCCTACCTATAAAAGCAGTCTGTAACCACTTACGTCTTAGTTTATCTGAGACTAAAGGAGATAAACTATATGAATAGATTTGTCTCAAGCTTAGAATAGACATTCATTCATTCATTCTTATTTATTCACCACTAGAGGCCCAGTGCATGAAATTTGTGCATGGAGGAGGAGGGGAGGGATTCCCTCAGTCCGGCCTGCACACTCTCCAATCCGGGACCCCTTGGGGGATGTCCGACTGCCAGTTTAGGCCCAATCCCACAGGAAAATCTATAAACCGGCCGCTGGACATCCCTCTCGCAATTCAGGACCGCTGGCTCCTAACCACTGACCTGCCTGCCTGCCTGCCTGCCTGATCGCCCCTAACTGCCTCTGCCCGCTGGCCTTATCTACCCTAACCACCTTCCCCTGCTGGCCTGACTGCCCCTAACCGCCCTCCCCTGCTGGCCTCATCACCCCTAACTGCCTCTGCCTTGGCCCCTGCCACCATGGCTTTGTCTGGAAGGAGGACCAGATGACCGCAAGATGTCTGGTCGACCCGGTCTAATTAGCATATTATCCTTTTATTAGTATAGATAATAAAGTATGGTGAATAATCAGAGTAATATAACTGAGCTAAAGTCACTTTATTAGTATTGGGGAACTAAACATCAGTAACAAAATCCTTTAGTTAACTGATAATTCCATATACATTCAATTCTTCTGTAACACTTGTTTTGAAAACATGAGTTTGATCCAACACAATTGATATACTAGGGAAGAACCTGAGCATAACAGGAAATTTTTATTTGCTTAGGTACAACTTCATCCATGAGAAACGCAAGGTCAATGCAGAAAACTGTACCAGCTAAACTGAGCCATGGAAAAATACACAAAGCACATATAAACACCTAAAACATCCACTAGATACTCAGTTTACCGCATGTTATGAGCCACACCCATCCACATCTGGTGTTACAAATTCCCATTTTATTTTAGGTGGAGTTCAACCAGTATTTGAGAAACCACTTTCTATTAATATATTTGCGTTTCAACATGGTCTGGCCTTTCAGAAGAGAGCACTGGCAAGTGTGGATAAAAGATTAACAGTAAACATACCTTGGAAGCTAGAGATAATGTGATGCCCCCAAAAGATTTAGAGATGCTCCTCACCCCCAAACCATTTATTTCCTTACACTCCAGGTTAGTGAAGCTACCTTCCTCTCCCCTCACAAGAGATGTATTTACCTCCCAAAGTAAAGTCTATCTGTCTCTCTGTCTCTCTCTGGTTTGGAGGATGGGCAGATCTGCTGGAACACTATAAAATTCTCCGAATTTTCATGTTCCTCTCCGGGGTGCAATCCCACTGCATGTCAAGGACAACATCCGGGCCTCACCACATAGCCTTATGGGAATTGGGGGTTGGAACTAGCACTAAGATGCTCTGTGCATAATAAACAGTTTGTTCTCTGACTCAGAGATCTCAAGTTTCCTGTTAGAACATTTACTATTTCTACATATCTATATGTCTACTAGTGGCCCGGTGCACGAAATTTGGGGTTGGGGGTTGGGGTTGTCTCTCAGTCCGGCCTGCATCCTCTCCAATCTGAGATCCCTGTGGGATTGGGCCTAAACTGGCACTTGGACAACCCCCTCGCAATCCGCTCCTAACCGCTCACCTGCCTGACTGCTTGACCACCCCTGACCCCTCTGCTTGCTAACCACTCTGCAACTGGTCCCGTCTGCCGGCCTGCTCGGCCCCAACTGCCCCCCACCATCAGCCTGATCACCCTCAACTGCCCACCCCTCCTGGCCTGATCGCCCCCAACTGTCTTCCCCTCCTGGCCTGATCACCCCTAATGGCCTCTGCTTCGGCCCCTCCACCATGGCGATCTGGGACCCCTGTGCGCACACGACCTTCATGATCTGGGACCCCTGGCACCCACAGCGAAGCATGGCGGTAGTTGTTCTTCCCCCCCTCGGCCTCCTGTGGCCCCACCCTTTGCACGTGCACCAGTGATCTGGGACCTCTGTGCTCGCGCCCTTCACCATCTTGGACCCCAGGCACCCTACAGCAAAGCACGGCGGTGGCCGGCCTTCCAACCATGTCTCCACGCGGCCTGGGGAACTGGCACCACGGGCTTGCCAGAACCACCAGCGCAGCATCTGCTCCCCAAGCCCATGGCGCTTATTCCCCAGGCCGTGCGGAGGCTGCGGGAGAGGCAGGATCACACACTGCACGGCCCAGCCCCCCACTCCTGATTGGCTGGTAGCATAGCCAATCAGGAGCCAAGGTGCAGTCACATTTGCATGTTACTCTTTTATTAGATAGGATAGCTACATCCTTAACATCCTCCTTCCCCACCATTCCACAATAATTCACAAGCTGCAATTCCTCTGACATACACTCCCACAAACAAGCTAAAGGCTTTTTTCAAAGTCAAATGCCATATTTACTGAAGTATTTATATATTTCTTCACCTTTTAACATGTTTAAAACTAAGCTATCATTTTTATTATGTTCCTATCTTTTAAAAAATGTGTCATGACAAAATGTTCAGTAATTTTTTGTGTCATGACAAAAAGTAACAGTAAGTTTTGTGTTGCATGGGATTTTTTAAAAAATGCATTACATTGTATTAGAACAGACTATGGTCTGGTAGATAAGGATAACAACATGTGGAGGCTTAAAAGGATAAATTATATGTGTATTTATTTATAATAATTTCATCTCCAATTACTTGGGAATATGAGAGTTGACCATACTATTATTTTCATTTACCCATAAAATTTACTTTCATTTAATTTATAAAAAGAGCAGTAGAGCTTATATTTAAAGTATGCTTTCCTCTAATAATATCAGAATATAATTACTTTCATGCCCACAAAATTTTATAAAAATCAACAAATAAAATGCCTTACCACTAGAAATAAAATTGTCCTTTTCATCATTGATATTTGGAATTTCATGCTTCAGAACTGGAGAACAATCAGGTGATGTTTTATCTAAGAGCTCTAAAGATGGTCTTCCAACATTGTCAGTATACGTTCCAAAACTGAAGTCATGTTTAGTTTGTGGTAATCCACACTCTCCTATCTTTTTCATAAGAATTTCCTTTTCATAGTTTTTTAAGTTTCTGTTTGATGAGTATATAATCCTAAAATACAAAATGTAAAATGTTAATAGAAAGAATGATGATTCTTAAAAACTAGTTTCCTATTGTGCAGCTTTCATTTACAACAACTACATAATTTTAAAACATTTAAGCCCTAGATGGTTTGGCTCAGTGGATAGAATGTCAGATTGCAGACTGAAAGGTACCAGGTTCGATTCAAGGCACATGACTGAGTTGCAGGCTCCATCCCCAGTAGGGGGCATGCAGGAGGCAGCCGATCAATGATTCTCTCTCATCACTGATGTTTCTCTCTCTCTTCCTCTCCCTTCCTCTCTGAAATCAATAAAAATATATTTTAAAAAATTTAAAATCTGAACTAACTGTAGAAAAGTCTATCTAAAATAGCAGAAAGTTTGAATTTTTTTATGTTAAAGAGGAATATATAATGCCAACAAATGAGATAACCGAGATGAAGTGGACAATTCCCAGAAACACACACACTATCAAATCTGACTTAAGAAGAAACGGAATAGCCAGGCCAGTGTTGCTCAGTGGTTGACCCACAAACCAGATCACGGTCTGATTCCCAGTCTGGCACAGGCCTGGTTTGTGGGCTCTATCCCCAGTGCGGGGTGTGCAGAAAGCAGACGATCGATGGTTCTTACCGTTGGTATTTCTTTCTCTCTCTCCCTTCCCTTCCTCTCTCTGAAATCAATAAGAAAAAAAGAAGAAACAGACTATTTGCATAGACCTAAAATAGGTAAAAAGATTGAACTAGTAATCAAAAATGTCCCACAAAGAAAAGCCCAGAACAAGGTTTCTTTACTGGTGAGTGCTACCAAATGTTCAAAGAAGAATTAACACCTTTACAATTTTTTCCAAAGAGAAGAAAGCAGTTCCCAACTTATTCTGTGAGGTCAGTATTATCCTGATACAAAATCACACATGGACATCACAAGAAAAAACAAAACCATAGACTGGTATCTTTAGTAATAAAGATGAAAGCATCCTCAACAAAATAATAGTGAACTGAATCCAGCAACATATAAACAGAATTATACATCATGACTGGGATTTAACTTAGGAAATCAAGGGTAGTTAAACATATGAAAATCGATGTTATATGCCATATTCTATGGCCTGAATGTCTGAGTCCGACCCCCACAACCCACCAAAATTCAAATGTTAAAACTTAATGGTCAGTGTGATGGTATTAGGAGGTGAGACCTCTGCTAAGTGATCAGGTCATCAGGGCAGAGCCCTCATGAACGGGATTCGAGGCCTTATAAAAGAAACTCGAAAGCTAGCCCTTGCCTCTTTCTACCATGTGAGGACACAGTGAGAAGACTGTGAGCAGGCTTGACTACAAAGCCTGCTCTTGAAACAATGCCACTATACCACCTACTAGAGAAAAAATATAAATATTTAAAATTGATAGTTGAAACTCAATGATGAACCTATGATCTATACTGGAAGATAACAATGATTTTCTAAATTTCTCTTACAGTCTTTGTTTAAATTATATGTCACTGTTCTTACACATGAGGAGAAGCTGAGGTTAGGCAATTTTCCATTTATACTTGTAGAAGCTTCATATAAGAAACTCTGAAATAAAGAAATAGGCCACTCAAGCAATGGCTGGAGCATATAAATGAAGGAAAAAGAGCCAAATCACAGAAATATACTTAAAATTTAATCACTCAAAAGTAATTTTCTATATTAAAGTCAACATGATTTTGATTATAGGCAAGAAGTATGTCAGCAAACAGCTAAATGCCTAGCATCTAAAAACACCTAGGATACAATAGATAAAAACAGAAAAATCTGAGTTCTCATAAAAGTCAAACTGATAACTGGCATTAAGGACAGACAGACAGACCAATGAAATAGAACCGAGAGACCAGAAATAAACCCTAACGTTTATGTGTCGGCTTAGACTGCCATAGCAAAGTAACACAGACAAGTGGCTTAACCAAAAGAATTTATTTCTCACAATTCTGAAAGCTGGAAGTCCAAGATCAGGGTGCCACCATGGCCGGGTGCTGGTGAGAACTATCTTCATGGCTTGTAGTTAGGCAACTTCTTTCTGTACCCTCACACGGCAGAGACAGAGCAGACTCTCTGGTGTATCTTCTTATCTTACAAGGCCACTATTCCCATCATGAGGATCCCACCCTCATGTCCTCATTTAAATCTAATTACCACCCACAGGCATAAAATATAGTCCCTGAACATCATCACACTGGAGGTTATGACTTCAACATATAAGTTTTGAGGTAAAACAACTCAGTCCATAGCAATGGGCTACAGATTTTCAACAAAGATGCACAGGCAATCGTATGGGGGAAAAACAGTCTCTTCTAAAATGGCCTTGAAATAACTAGATATCACACACAAAAGAATAAAGTTGGACCCTTCCTTATATATAAAAAAACAAACTCACTCTAAATGGATTATAGGGGGCTAAATGTAAAAGCTAAAAGCATAAAAGCAGGGACATGCTGCCATCTCCACCTAGAGCTGTTGCTGGTGGTTTAGACTTCATACCCCAAGGACCTGGTCCTTTTTTGACTAGCATATGGCTCCATAAACCCTCTCTTTAAAAAGATAAAATAAAATAAAAGCATCCTATCCTATATAATAAAAGGTAATATGCAAAGTAACCGAATGGTGAAACAACCAGTCACTATGACGAGCACTGACCATCAAGGGGCAGATGCTCAACACAAGAGCTGACCTCTGGTGGTCAGTGTACTCCACAGGGGGAGCACCACTCAGCCAGAAGCCACTCATGGCTGGCAACACAAGAGCCTCTCCTGCCTCTGCTGCAGCGCTAAGGATGTCCGACTGACGGCTTAGGTCTGTATGTCTATCCTTAATTCAATTTAAACATCTGCTCTTCTTACCATCCAGTAATGACACTTTGAGGCCCCCAAAAGGCAATACCTCATCCCTAGCTCAGAATGTCTCATACCTCAATCCCCTTTTCTACTCTGCTCATCTCATATATGTGACGTTCCCATGTACACAAGATTAAATTTATTTACTCTTGACAATCTGCCTCCTGTTGATTTATTTGGCCAGCCACAAGAACCAGAGGAGGGGAAGAGAAAATGTTCCCCTTCCTCACACTTACTATCAATCACTGAAATAAAATACCCCTAGCCAGTACATACCTAGCCCTTCACACACAACCTTGCCCAAAATAGGGCACAATAAATATCTACTAAGTAAGTGTATGTGAGGGGTGGTAAAACAGAAAACCACTAAAATCCTATCTAATAAAAGAGCAATATGCAAATTGACCATACCTTCACTACACCCACCAGCCACGCCCACCAGCCAATCAGGGGCGGGGGGCGGGGCCGAGGTGGCCAGGGCTGGGGAGCAGTTTCCAGGTGGCCTGGGCCACGGAGGGGCGAGGCTGAGGCAGCCCAAGCAGCAGGAAGCAGGGCTGAGGCGGCCCAGGCTGCGGGGGGGTGGGGGCGAGGTGGCCGGAGGCCTTGGGGAGTGAGGCTGCTGCGGCCAGGGCCATCGGGGGGCAGGGCCAAGGCGGCCTAAGTCATGAAGGGTGGGGCCGAGGCAGCCTGAGCCGTAGGGGGTGGGCTGAGGGTGCCTGGGCTGTGGGGGGCGGGGCCAAGGCAGCCCGGGCTGTGGAGGCGGGGCTGAAGTGGCCAGGGTCGTGGGGGTTGGGGCCCAGGCGGGGTGGCGGGGTCAAGGCCCATGCTATCCAGGCTCAAGCTGGCTGGGGCGAAGGCCCGGGCCTGGGGCGGGGGTGCTGCTGGGACAGAGCCAGCCATGGGCCCCATTGCAGGGTGATGGTTGGGCAGGCTGGGGTGAGTAGTTAGTAGGACATCCCCTGAGGGCTCCCAGTATGTGTGAGGGGGCAGGTTGGGCTTAGGAATGACCCCCCCACCCCCAGTGCACGAATTTCGTGCACCAGGCCCCTAGTATTATTAGAATGATACTAACTTCCATATATTAGAGAAAGGGAAGAAATGATGGGATGGCAGTATTTAAATTACTGAAATGAAATATAAATAAATACCTCAAGATTTTTAAACAAAAAAACTTAACAATTTTTATAATGCTTATTCGTATGCCAGGCATCTTACATTTGAGGAAATTCCAGGCACACAGGGGTTAAGTCTGAAGCACATAGCTACCAAATGGCAGAGCAGGGGATTTGATCCCAGGCATTTTAGTCCTACAGTCCATGTTCTTAAACACTAAGACAGGAATTTTCAACCGGTGTGCTGTAAGAATTTTTAAAACATGTAATACCTGACTATTTAGTTGGGTCACTGGACTCTTCTTCCTTATGTTGCCAAATTTAAAAAATGACAACAGCCAACATAACAATAGGTAATCAGATGTGAATAAATCAAAATCATACTAATTTTTGTCAGATCAGCAAAAAATATTTTTAAAAATCTGTGTGTTGTAGTATTGTAGTAATTAGTTCATGTGTGCCATAAGATAAAAAAGGTGGAAAAATCAATGTACTAAAGCATTTAAGACCTCTCTAAAGTTATTTAAATAGGTTCTTTAAAAAGATATATAACTTTGAGTAAATACATTAGAAAGTACTTTCCCCCGGATACATTTAGCAAAAATTAGTGTTAAATGATTATACATTTGAACAGATAACAGCAAAGCATTAAAATTGAATTCTATTCAATTAGAAATGGGGATTAATAAAAAGTACTTTATCCTATTATTTAACAATGACAATTCTCTTAACTTCACCAAACACAAGTTCAATGGAAGTTCTATTTCAAAAATGTTGACCACATACAAGAGAATAAAATTTATGATTTCATATTTTTATAAACATAGATAATTTAAAGATTTACATATCAATAATATAGAGATCGTATAGCAATGGTTCTCAACAGGGGGCAAATTTACCCAGAGAACTTTTGGCAAGGTCTGGAGACATTCTGGTTGTCACAACTTGTGGGAGAGGAGCTCTAGAAGGATGTGGAGGGGAAGTGCTACTGATATCCAGTGGCTACAGGCCAGAGACACTGCTAAACATCCTAAAATGCACAGCAGAGCCCTTACAACAAAGAATTATCTAACCCAAAATGTCAATAGTGCTACTGTTGAGTAATTCTGGCATAGAGTAATTCATTCAAATTAACAGATAGCTCACTACTCATTTCTTCTCTCTCAGGATCAATCTCAAGTTAGTAGATGTAGCCTCTACCAATACTAAGTCTCCTAACACTCTAATACTAATACTTAGCTTCTACTAATACTAAGTTAAGATAATTTGGAATTTAAATGAATGAATTTTTCTTAGAAGTTTATAAAAACATATGAAATGACATATACATGTTTTTTAAATGATTACATATTAGACTTAAATATAAGAGAAAAAAAGGTAAAGAAAGCACTTACTGTAAAAATGTTCTAAATTCTGAAGCTTCAAAGTTCCCCACAGCAATAGGCTCCTGATTTGTTAAATTACTTGATGTCTGTCCAATACTATGAAAATAGAAGTCAGGAACCCTTGCCAAAAGGACTGCTCTGTGTGCTTTGAACAAAGTACAACCTATAGAGAAAGTAACATCTGTATGGATTTCTTCCCTTAGAAGCCTGTCAGGAATAAAAAGGAACAATAGTTTAATTAGTGATACTCACAGATATATAATACTAGAGGCCCGGTGCACGAATCGGCCTAAACTAGCAGTCAGACATGCCTCTCTTAATCCAGGACCACTGGCTCCTAACTGCTCACCTGCCTGCCGGCCTGATCCCCCTAATTGCTCTCCCCTGCCAGCCTGCTCACCCCTAACTGCCTCTGCCTTGGTCCCGCCACCATGGCTTTGTGCAGAAGGACATCCAGAAGGTCATCTGGAAGATGTCCGGTCTAATTAGCAAATTACACTTTTATTAGTATAGATACCCATTTTTATAAAGTTTTAAAAATAACACAAAATAAATACAGAGGTAACATAAAATAAATGTTAAAATAAGAATGAGTTTGTTCTTAGTTCATTTCAAAGAACACTATTTAATACTGGCTATGAATCTAATTTTCCAAAAGTTATATGTGAAAACCAAATTAATTTCACTAAAAGAGTAAGACTATTTTTTCAAAAAATATTTTTTATTCCTTTTAATAATAGTAAAATTTATCTCCTATTTGTGTTGATTTTCTATTTTAGATTTATTTTGAAAAAACAAAAACAAAGTAATAATGTAGTTGACATTGTGTAGGATCAGTTTTTAAAAATCTTATTAAAGTAAAAAAAGTAAACAGTCAACACCAGCAAACCAGACAGAACAATAGATAATACAGATTAGAAACCAGTACACTTTGTTCTGACTGTTGTTAAATACCAAGTCTGAAATGCAGACTTGGCTTCAAGAATGTGACATTTAAACCCTTTCCCACCACCACCCCCATAACAAACACACCCAACCATACGCTAATCTACTATTAAGATGATTTTAGACCCATTCAAATTCTTTTATTCATGTACACACATGGCCCACTGATAGTATGTGTGATAAGGTGATGGAAGAACAGAAATCAGCATCATAATGGAAATTGTGATAATATAATCTTTGTCTCCATGGTAAGTATATATTTTACTTCGTATTACTATAACATTATCATCAACAAGATATGTATTCTCAGAGGGCTTGTATTAGCAGGGTATAATTGGCAATCACACCAGTTCACTATAGGAGTCCAAGTAATGGATAAAGATATCTATTACAATGAAAGCATAGAATGTTGCCATTAACACACTCCCTTAAGACCAAGTTAATGGCTCTTTTTCTGTTCCCATCGCACTCAGTACATCCCTCTATTACAGTACTGTCATTGCATCATCATTTTTATGTGTCTTTTTCCCTATTAGACAATGAACTCTCCAAAGGCAAAAATTGTGTATCTTCAGTATATACTAAGAGCTCATTATCTGCTGTTAAATTTTGTTTTATTTTATCCTCAACAAGACAAATGCTTCAGAGCGAAGCTTTTAGAAACTTGGAAATGAGGAGCAAACAGATGCATTTTAGTCAACATTATTCATCAATAATTTATTCTCATAGTTGATTTTTAAAGTTATGCAAAAACGTATTGGTTTCACAAAAATTAATAGAAATTCAAATTGTAAAAATAATCTGTTCATTCTTTCTACCCACCTTCTTTCCATCCCCTACCTCGCCAAGGAAGGATTGCAGTTGGTAGCCATATAACCTTCACTAGAGAATCTGTTTTGCTCATAATAGATGCTCATGAGTATTTGAAAAATTTTTTTAAGTTAATGTGTTAAAAATTGTTAATGTGAAAATATAGTGCTTTTTATTTTATAAAACCACTTGTATCAGTTACATGTAACAATATCTGACTTGGACCTCTAAGAGAGGTTTATAGGTTCAGCAATAGTACGATCTAAAAGGACAGGTTAGAGCAAAGGCTCAATGATATCAAGGCCCAGCTTCTTTTCACATCATTTTTCTACCAACAACTACTATATTAACCGATCATTTTAGACTGCTGATTAAACCTAATCAACACTACAATATTTATTGAACAAGTACTATATACTAAGCACTGGGGACATAAACATGCCTAAAACATAATATCTGCCCTCAAAGAGTACCCCATCTAATAAAAGAGTAATATACAAATTGACCATAACTCCAATCAAGCAACGCCCACAAGCCAATCAGGAGAAATAAACCCAACCAAGATGGCTGTGGCCACTGAGAGCAGGAGGGAGGCTTGGGTTTCCCCGGCAATGGAGGAAGCCAAGTTTTCTGCCTACCCTTGCCTGCCTAGGCCTCCCCTCAATGTTACAAAGTTTCAATTATAGAAGATACATAATCCCAACAGAAATGGCGGCAGCAACGAAGCTGAAGAGAGCAGAGGCTAGGGTTGCCTGGGCGATAGAGGAAGCCAAGCTTCTGCAGTTCTGGCTGGCCTAGGCCTCCACTCCAGGCTACAATGTTTCAATTATAGAAACACTAGAGGCCTGGTGCACGAAATTTGTGCACCAGGGGCAGGGGATGTCTCTTAGCCCAGCCTGCACCCTCTCCAATCTGGGATACCTTGAGGGCAGTCGGACATCCTTCTCACAATCCAGGACTGCTGGCTCCAAACTGCTCACCTGCCCACCTCCCCGATTGCCCCTAATCACTTCTGTCTGCCAGCCTGATCACCCCCTAACCAATACCCTGCCAGCCTAATTGATGCCTAACTGCTCCCCTGCCAGCCTATTTGCCCTATTTGCCCCCAACTTCCCTCCTCTGCCAGCCTGGTCACCCCTAAGTGCACTCCCCTGCAGGCTTGATTGCCCCAAATGCCCTCCCTTGAGGGCCTGGTCCCTCCCAACTGCCCTCCCATGCTGGCCTGATTGCCCACACTGCCCTCCCTTGCAGGGCCTGGAACCTCCAACGGCCCTCCCCTGCTGGCCATCTTGTGGTGGCCATCTTGTGTCCACATGGGGGCAGGATCTTTGAGCACATGGGGCAGCCCTCTTGTGTGTTGGAGTGATGGTCAATCTGCAAGTTACTATTTTATTAGATAGGATTGTATAAATGTCTCAACAGAAATGGCTGCCACCACAGAGCCAGCAGAAGGCTTGCCTCCACACCAGGCTACAAAGTTTCAATTGTAGAACATAAATTAATCCCAGATCTCAGGGCCTCCGCTTGGGTCGCTAGGGGTCATGGCCAGCCTGCAAACCACCACAGGCCTCTTGCCCAGGCTGTCCCATGTCCCAAGAGAACCCCAACTCTGATCTGGGACACCCTTCAGGGCAAACCAGCTGACCCCCACCCATGCACCAGGCCTCTATCCTATCAATAAAAGAGTAATATGCAGATTGACCATCACTCCAACACACAAGAGGCTGCCCCATGTGGTCAAAGATCCTGCCCCCATGTGGACACAAGATGGCTACCACAAGATGGCCAGCAGGGGAGGGCCATTGGAGGTTCCAGGCCCTGCAAGGGAGGGCAGTGTGGGCAATCAGGCCAGCATGGGAGGGCAGCTAGAGGTGATCAAGCCTGCCAGGGAGGGCATTTAGGGATGACCAGGCCGGCATAGGAGGGAAGTTGGGGGCAAACAGGCTGGCAAGGGAGCAGTTAGACATCAATCAGGCTGGCAGGGGAGTGGTTAGGGGGTGATCAGGCTGGCAGGCAGAAGCAGTTAGGGGCAATCAGGAAGGCAGGCAGGTAAGCAACTGGGAACCAACAGTCCTGGATTGTGAGAAGGATGTCCGACTGCCCTCAAGGTGTCCCAGATTGGAGAGGGTACAGGCTGGGGTGAGGGACAACCCCTCCCCCAAACTTGTGCATGAATTTTGTGCACTGGGCCTCTAGTATAAAATAATCGTAGTGAGGGCATGCCTAAAAATTGAAGAACATTATATATTCAATAGCACAAATAAGTAAACTTTGTTCAGAGACAGACATAAGAGAAGACCTTATAGAGGATATGAAAACCAAATGGGATTTTAAAGATTAAGAATTGGTCAGAGAAACAAAGCAAGATAGAAAAGAGTTCCTGATATATATGAACACAGAGCTACAAATTAGTCAGCAAAGTATTAAGATGAGAAATGGAAGATGAAGCTGTAGGGATAAAGATGAATATGAGGCAAAAAGCCTGGCTCAGTGGTTGTGTCAACCTATGAACCAGGAAATCATGGTCCCATTACCGGTCAGGGCACATGCCTGGGTTATGGGCTTGATCCCCAGTGTGGGGCTTGCAGGAGGCAGCTCATTAACGATTCTCTCTCATTACTGATGTTTCTATCTCCCTCTCCCTGCCTCTCTGAAATCAATAAAAATATATATATTTTAAAAAGAGGCAAAGAGCTAAACTCCCTTACAGCTGAAGGGGAATCACCAAGTGGTTCAAAACATTAATAAATTTATTTTTCAAAATATTACCTGATAGCTCTGTAGAAGAATTAGGGGAACATGAGAATGAAGAATGAAGATGAGAAAACTACAGCACAGAAGAATGATATAAAGGAATTATGCCAGGAGAAAATTAATGGTGACAAAGAATAAGGACAGAATTAAAATATATTTAGGTAATAAAACTGGCAATAGTTGGTGACTGGATGTAGAAGGTGAAGGGAATAAGCCAGGATCTTTCCATTATTTGGTTTGAATAACTGGGTGCTTGTGATGCCACCAACATCTAATCTATATCTGTTCTTCCAAATTCCCTACTATACTCCAGACCTATTTCCAAAGGTCTCTTTGATACCTTTCTGAACACTCACCATGTTTCTCCCTTTCAAATGACCTAAGATTTGGCACCATCTTCTATGTTTTCCTCTCCCTGTTCCTCCACATGTAATTGGTCACCAAACTCATCAATTGCCATATGAATCCCTTTCACCTTTTCTATTTATGCCACCATTATGTATCTCCAACTATTACAAAATCTTCTAGCTGGTTTCCTTGTTTCAATTTCTCTTTCCTCAATTCAAAATCTAAATATCTTGATCCTTTATTTAAAAACAAAAACACCAATGGGTACACCTGAAACTAATATAAAATGATACTGGATGTTAAAAAAAAATAAGCCCCCCCAAAACCAATGGCTTTTCATTGCCTCCAGTGAAAAAAGGCCATGATTTAGTGTTACATTATCTATTTATCCTCATCTACTGTCACTCTGATTGCCTGCTAAACCCACAATCTCCTCCTAAATAAAGCTGCCAAATTTGCTTATTATTTATATACTAGAGGCCCAGTGCATGAATTTGTGCACCAGTGGGGTCCCTCAGCCTGGCTTGCAGGGATTGGACCAAGACTGGCTCTCGGACATCCACCAAGGGGTCCTAGATTATGAGAGGGCACAGGCCAGGTCGAGGGACCCCAGTGGTACACTACTGGGGCAGGGGAGGGACCGTGGGAGTACTCCAGGGTGTGTCTAGCCCATCTCATCTAGTCCCAATTAGCTGGACCCCAGCAGCAAGCTAGTCTATCAGTTGGAGCATTTGCTCCCTGGTGGTCAGTACACATCATAGCGACTGGTCAAACAGTTGGACACTTAGCATATTAGGCTTTTATTAGTACCACAGGATCCTGATACCCTTAACCACAGCTGAATGGGCAACAGACTGAGCCAAGGTTAGTCATCAGCCAATGTGGGAGTTAAACAAGTCAACTCTGGCAGAAACATTCTATAGTAAACAGGGACCAACTGATCGCACTCTAAGTGTTGCAAAGCTGACCCAAAGTGGAGTAAGAGAAAGAGATGTGTGAGAGAAGCAAAGATGAAGGAACAAAGTTACTGGAAGATCAGTTTACATAACTAGAGAAGGCAGACGGGGTTCAAATTCTGGTCATGTCATCTTGGGCAAGTCACTGTAATATCTCTGGTTCCAGTCTGCAGACATTCTTCTTCTAACTCCACTGTTTGTCCTTTAATGCTCAGTTTCCTTGTATGTTGAATGCGAGTAATAACAAGATTTACTTTACAGAGGAGTAAATAAACCATTATGTATCGGCCCAAAGTCTAGCTAATAGCAGGATGGCAAGAAGTATTACATATTTTTACTATAATTGTCCTGAATAATGGTCCATTTCACAGTTGCTGTTACATCCCCATCAACTTTCCAATTCTACATCAGATCTCAGATTTGGATTTTTTTATGTTGAAACTATTTGTTTTTCCTTACTTCTCCATATATCCTAATGCCTCAGGTAATCCAGAGGTGTTTCTGTTCCTTGCTGTTTAGAAGAATATAATACAACTTGTTTTCCAAGACTATATCAAGCTCTTTCAAATCTCCATTCCCCTTGTTTAAATGCCCTCTGATTTCTCCCTTACTACCTAACCAATTTTAATCAACCCCCAGAGATCATTCAGATGTTACCTTACAAAGCTTTCTACAACTCACTGGGGTCTCAACATCACCTTTGTTTGGTTATTCTCTCTCTCACTAGAGTGTAAACACAAACACCAAAGCCATAGCCTATTAATCTTTGATTCTACAGGAACTTGCTTCTAACAGAGCCAGATAGGTGCTACTTCATTAATATTTGTAAAATAAATCAATGATACTGCTGTGGTTGAAGAAAATTAGCATTTAAGGTGGCTGGGTGAGCATGTGAAGTTGTTTTGTAATTAAAAAGATGCTGCACCTATTTTTTAATTTTTACTTTTTTAGAGAGTGAGAGAGGAGTGACCGAGAAGAGATACATCAATGTAATGGTACATGCCCTTGCCTGGAACCGAACTTGGTACCCTTCAGTCTGCAGGCCTACGCTCTATCCACAGAATCAAACTGGCTAGGGCCTGCACCTATTTTTCTTTATTTTCAACTAGAGGCTCAGTGCACATAGGGGTCCCTCAGCCAGGCCTGCGCCCTCTCACAGTCCGGGACACCTCAGGGGTATGTCCACCTGCCAGCATACGCCCACTTCCCAGGGGATTGGGCCTAAACTGGCAATAAGACATCCCTCTGGTAGCCCAGGGGGATGTGTGACTGTTGGCTTAGGCCCGCTCCCCACAGATATTGTGGAGGAGGCGGGAGAGGCTCCTACCCCATTGCTGGGGGCTTGTAGCCATGAGCCCGGCTTGCTGCTGAGCGAAGCTCCCCCTATGGGAGTGCACTGACCACCAGGGGGCAGCTCCTGCATTGAGAATCTGCCCCCTGGTGATCAGTGCACATCACAGCCACGGGTCATTCTGGTCTTTCTGCCCTTAAGCTCAATTTGTATATTTCCCTTTTGCTATATAGGATAAGAACTTGGGAGCGAAGGATCCTGTCCTCAACTGCTGCTAGAATGAAGATAAATGGTTCACCTGCTGTACTTTTAACCCAATTTTCTTTATATAAATTAAATGTTATCTTCCTTAAATTCATGACACTTTCTGCTCACAATACAGCCAGAAAAATAAAGTCACTAAAGAGGAGCACCTTATCCTTAGAGACTCACCCTAGAAACAGAATAACTTCAGACTTTTTCCATCTTTTCCATCCATCCACCACTGGTGGAGACAAAAGAGCATCTCTGGTAGATAGGCCCAAATGAAAAGGAAATGTTTTAACCTTATAAAGTTCATTTTATAGCTGCTGGAGCCTTTTACGTGTGAAAGTGTTTTTTAAAAAACTAACAGCTGTTAGTTATTAGTAGTAACTGTGTTTACTCTAGTTCAGTAGTTCTCAAAGTGTGGTGCAATATCAGCATCATCTGGGACCTTGTTAGAAATGCAAAAACTTCAGGCCCAACCTGGACCAAATGAATCAGGCCTATGGTCTGGGACCCGATAAATCTAAATTTGAACAAGGCCTCCAGGTGATTTTGATGCACATTCAAGTTCAAGAATCAATGTTTTGGTGGAAATGGAAATTAGCTACAGAATACTTCTAAGCTTCGTTTTCTTTAGAAACTGAGGTGACTTTAGCTGGATTTACCATAGCCTGGGTTAAGTTTCACAACAACCCTCCACCTGCTTGGGTCTGCAGGGAGCTGTAGAGGCTTCTAGGCGGAGAGGGGAAGCCAGGTTGAAATCCTTTGTGATGAATTGTTTAAAGAGAACTTGGAAGAAAGAGACCTCCAAGGCTCCATTAACTTCTATTTTTCCTCATTCTAAATATTCATTTTTTTCCTGCCTAATTTTGTCGTTTTTCTTAAAACTGCTTAAGCTTAGCAAAACGTGTACGGTTTCAGGACCGCGAACCGTGGAGGCACCCCGACCTTAGCGAGATGTCTTTCAAGACCTAAGCCGTGTTGGAGCACTCTGGCACACACTGGCGCTGCACAGAACTACGGCAGGTTTTGGGTTTCTTTGGGAACCCGGTACGTGCTCTCCGAGCAGCTCGGGACTGGTTCCTGCGGGAAGGCGAACCGCTCCGTGGGGAGGAGGCTGCTGAACGCCGCGCAGCGGCCTGCGGCGCGGGGAACGAGGCGGGGAGAGTCGGAGAAGAGCCACCGCTTCGGGGGCGGAGGTGGCGCGCGAAGAACTGAAGCGGCTGAGTTCCCGCCTCCTCCTACCTGAGCAGGTCCCGGCCGAGCTGCTCCGACACCAACGCCTTCAGCCGGCGCCGCTCGCACGGCCCCTTCCTCGGCAACCCCTTAGTGCACGCTGCGGGGGACGCCCCGGGCGCCGTCGGGGCCGCACCGCCCTCCCCGCGGCGGGCCATGTCCCGCGGAGGCTGGCGGCGCCGGCGGGCTCAGGGCGCAGCCTCTCGCCCCACCTCCGGAGGAAAGGGGCGGCTCCGACCGCACGCTCGGCTCCCACCGGAGCCCGCCCCCTCGGGGAAAAGGTGGACGCCTCCGGTCCGTTTGTAGACGGTCCCCGACGGCAGCCGAACTGCAGCCCCGGACAACCCCGGAGGCGGGGCCGCGCCGGCACGTGACCGGGGAGCTGCGCGCAGGCGCAGTAGCTGTGTTTACCTCCGCCGGCCGGTACCCGGCCCCTCATTGCTCCAGGGGCAAACGGTTCCCTCGGGGCTACCCAGTCCCTGGTGTTCCTCATCCCCGTTCCTCTTCTTTGCTTTCGGGTTGTTGCGTCATTCATTTTCATAAATATTTTATTGAGAGCTAAATTCTAACCAACGCTTGCAGCCTTTCTACATTATGTGGGATGTCGGAGCATCCCCCAACACAAACACACACACACACACACACACACACACACACAAGACCTTTCCAGTGGCCAGTGGCACTCCTTTACTTAAATGGTTTGGGCAAGAAAAGTTGGGAGTTGTGGGGTGCAGGGGATAACGTAAAATCAGCAGGAGTCAGAACACTCCTGAGTCCCCTGCAGGGAGTGTGTACAGCATCTAGAGCGATGCATATAAATTGGTCTTGGACTTTGGCTGAGAAATATTGGGTTAGAGTACAGCACTTTGCGTATAAAGCCTCAGAATGACTATGAAGAGAGGAAGTAAAGTTGTAGGACAGAACCTTTGAGTAGGAAAGTGGGAGGATTGAGGAGTTACAGAATTTTGAATATTTTGGTCTGAAGACAATAGCTGTAGTAGAATCATTTAAAACGTTTTTTAATACCGTGCTTTCTCCAAAGGAAGGAAGCTCATTCGTTTTGTTTCATTCAGAAGCTCTATACAAGGTAATGAATAAAATACTAATTGCTGCCAAAACCGGATAGAGCTTCGCCCAGGGGACTGAAGGGTCCCAGGTTCGATTCCAGGTCGGGGGCATGTACCTTGGCTTGGGGCACATCCCCAGTAGAGGGTGTGCAGGAGGCAGCTGTTTGATGTTTCTCTCTCAGCAGTGTTTCTTTCTATCCCTCTCCCTTCCTCTCGGTAAAAAAAAAAATCAATAAAATATATTTTTAAAATGTAACTGGATGATTGATTCTTATTCCCATAGAAAAGAGGAGTGTCAGAGATAATATAATGGTTAGTATTTACTGAGTGCTTATTAGGTGAGAAAACTGCCCTACCTGGTTTATATGTATTAATTCAGTTAATCCTTACAACCACCATTTAGGTAGGTACCGCTATGAGCCCAGTTTACATATAAGGAAACATGCAAATTTAGATGATAAAAATGTAAAACAACACAAGTGAGCGAAAACATGAAAGTCAGGAAAATATCTGGTTTGGGGAGGAAGGAGAAGGTTGTAATTATGCTTGGGGGGCTGGGAAGCTGAAAAAGCTTTATGTCTTGATCCAAGTGTTAGTGACAAAAACGTTCATCTTGAAAAATATATATTAATGCCCTAGTCAGTTTGGCTCATTGCACAGAGCCTCAGCCTGCAAACCAAAGGGTCCCAGGTCCGATGCTGGTCAGGGGTGTGCACCTCGGTTGTCTGGGCGGCCTTGGCTTGCAGGCTCCTCCCCAGCAGGACCTTGTTGGGGCTCGTACAGTAGGTAACCAATCAATGTGTTTCTCTAACATTGATATTTCTCACTCTTTCCCACTCTCTTCCAAACTCTCTAAAAAGCAATAGAAAAACATCCTCACATAAGAATTTTTAAAAATTATAAGAAAAATATTATATGTATTTAATATATATTATATACTTATGTATTAACTGTTAGCTACAGATTGGTTTGATCTGTATTTGTTTTACAATAAAAAATTTTTTTCTAAATCTTTATTGTTCAGCTTATTAATTACATTGTTCCCCCTTTTTTCCTCCTGTAGCTGCCCTCCACCCAGTACCCATCCCACCTTCAACCCTCACCTCCCCCCCACTGTCCTCTCCCATAGGTGCATGATTTTTGCCCAGTCTCTTGCTGCACCTCCCACACCCCTTTTCTCCCCAAGAAATTTCAGTCCATTCCCTCTCTATGTCCATGATTCTGTTATATTCACCAATTTATCCTGTTCATCAGATTTTTAATTCACTTGATTTTTAGAATCATTTGTTGATAGATGTGTATATTTGTTGTTCATAATTTATATTTTTACCTTTTTCTTCTTCCTCTTCTTAAAGAATATCTTTCAGCATTTCATACAATATTGGCTTGGCAGTGATGAACTCCTTTAGCTTTTTCTTATCTGCAAAGCACTTTATCTGACCTTCAAATCTGAATGATAGCTTTGCTGGATAGAGTAATCTTGGTTGTAGATTCTTGCTATTCATCACTTCGAATATTTCTTGCCACTCCCATCTGGCCTGCATAGTTTCTGTTGAGAAATCCACTGACAATCCTATAGCTGCTCCCATATAGGTAACTAACTTTTTCTCTTGCTGCTTTTAATATTCTTTGTCTTTTGCTCTTGGCATTTGAATTATGATGTGTCTTGGTGTGGTCCTCTTTGGATTTCTATATTTTGGGGGTTGTGCGCTTCTTGGACTTTTAAGTCAATTTCTTTCACCAGGTGGGGGAAGTTTTCGGTTACTATTTCTTCAAATAGGTTTTCATTGTCTTGCTCTCTCTCTTTTTCTGGCACCCCTATAATTCGGATGTTGGTATGCTTGAGGTTGTCCCAAAGGCCCCTTAGACTATTTTCAATTATTTGGATTTTTTTTTTTGCTTCTTGCTTTTCCAGTTGAGTGGATTTTGCTTCTTTGTATTTCAAATCTTTGACTTGGTTCTTGCGGTCCTCTAGACTGCTTTTAGGTCTTTGTGTAATATTTTTTATTTCAGTCAGTGTATGCTTAATTTCTAGTTGGTCCTTTTTCATATCCTTGTAGGTCTCGTTCATTTCCTCAAAGGTCTTGTTCATTACCACATAGGTCTCATTCATTTCCTCGTAGGTCTTGTTCATTTCCTTGTAGGTCTTATTAAGTTCATTGGCCTTTTCTAGGAGCCTCTTGAAAAACCTTATTACTGTGGTTTTGAAGTCTATGTCCAGTCATCTTTTTTCCTCCATTTCTTTCAAATCTGATTTCTTTCCATTTTTCTGCATTGTGGCTGCATTCCTGAGTTGGTCGATTAGCTTTGTGTGGTAGATGTCCTCTAAGGGACAATGGCTCAGCCTCTCCAGTTACCTGAGGTGGATACTCTTACTGCAGCCCTTTATGGGTTGTACAGTATTGTTGAAGTTAAGCCTAGATTATTGTTGTTAGCATTAGGAGGGTTTGACCTTCAAGTCAACTGGTTGTGAGGATCAGCTGTGCTCAGGTTGGATGGGCAGAGTCTCCGGGCTGAGCAGGCAGCGTCAGCTACACCCTATGCAGCACCTGGGTCTCTGTGCTGGGTGGTAATGGCTGAACGCACCTCCGAGAGAAAGCCGCCACTGATCTCCACCCACTGCCAGACAACTCAGCCTCTCCCCAAATGAGTCTGCACACCCAAAGTCTTGCCCAAGGTTGTAAAACAATGCAGTCCGGTGGTCTCCCAAATGAGAGAGCAAGTCACGAGTCCTCTCTGCATGCTCCCACACCTCCGCTGCTCCCAAGTCCATGCGCCCTCTCCACAAGCTCGCAGACCTCCACCGCACCCAGGTTTCAGCGTGCTTCCTTACTGTCCAGTTTCACCCTGTATGAGTGTGGTTTCCCGGACTTTGCCTGGAACTGGGGAATCAGTGCAATGGGACACCTTTGCCTCCTTCCTGTTCAAGAAAGCCAGCCAGGTTTGCAGCCGCCCGCCCTTTCTACTCACGCGCACTCGAGCACGTGCACGGCTCCAAACCTCTGACTCTGCACTATCTTCAACGCTGCGCTCCCCCACTCTTCTGAGTCACAGTGTCCTATCTTTACTTTTATTTGTGGAATTTTCACTCAGCCAGCTTTTTGGTGATTCTGGATGATGTTTGTTCTTTCGTTAAGTTGTAGTTTTGAAATTGTTGTGTGGGGCAGCAAGATAGGTATTTACCTATGCCGCCATCTTGGTTCCTCGGCCAAAAACAATTCTGTGTTACATATTATGTTAAACATTTTGAGTTAAAAGGTAGAGTATAATAGCCAAGCCCATATGGTATAGTGTTTGAACATTGGCCCATGCACCAAGAGGTCACCTGTTGGGTTCCTGATTAGGGCATATGCTGGAGTTGTGGGCTTGATCCCCAGTAGGGGGTGTGCCAGAGGCAGCCGGCAGCTGATGGATGTTGATGTTCTCTCTCATTCATCTTTGCTTCTATCTCTCCTGCTCTCTTTCCCTCTCTCCCCCCCCCCCCAAAAAAAACAAAACAAACAAAAAACACATATATTTTCTAAAAACGGTAGAGTATAATAAACTAGAGGCCTGGTGCACAAAATTCATGCATGGGGGCAGGGGGGTAGGGGGGTGGAGTGTCCCTCAACCCAGCCTGCACCCTCTCCAATCTGAGACCCCTTGAGGGATGTCCAACTGCCCATTTAGGTCTGATCCTACTGGACAGTTGGACATCCCTCTCACAATCCAGGTCTGCTGGCTCCCAACTGCTCGCCTGCCTGCCTTCCTGATTGCCCCTAACCGCTTCTGCCTGTCAGCCTGATCACCCCCTAACCACTCCCATGTCTAACTGCTCCCCTTCCAGCCTGTTTGCCCCTAACTGCCCTCCTTTTCAGGCCTGCCCCCCCCTCAACTGCTCTTCCCTGCAGGCCTGGTCACCCCTAACTGCCCTCCCCTGCAGGCTTGATCACCCCCAACTGCCAGTGGAGCTCTTAATGAGATATTTTTCCCTGCAAACATGAGAAAGAAATGATGGGCTATAATGTTCCTCTGGCCTTACTTGAGCAAAATAAAGGCACTTATTTTACTTACCTGAAGTGCTTCATAATCCCCACTGTTTCAGTCCATTTGGACTGCCCTAACAAAAATACCTTGTGCCTTTATTTTACTTACTTACTTTGAGTAAAATAAAGGCACTAAATAGAACCATGCTAGGTGAACAAAGTTTATGACAAGATCTCTTATTCTTCTACCACTAAGTTATACTAAAATAACTGTATTGACCCTGGATGGTGTCTGTGGTGCCGCAGTGTGACTCTACACAGGGGGTCTGGGGGCTGTCCCCTCAGCTCCCTCCTCAGAGCCACAGATCCCAGTCTCTCCTCACACAACTCCGGTCCCATCTGGCCTCCCTACTCTGGGTTCCAGGAGTTGTGGTTCAGGCACAGCAAAGTCACTTCCATTGAACTAATAATCCTCATACTGATAATAATTTTAAAAGCTGAAGAAATATGTAAGAAAATAAAAATTTGAAGGCCCTAGAAAGGCACCAAGTTACACAGAAACTGGTGGCTGTGATCCAAGAAAGGAAGCATATAGATGTCACTAATCAGAGTCCCCGTGCCCGAAGGAGACATCACCCCTGCACATAAGGAAGCGGAGAAAAGGCAACAGTGCATTCCATGTACTAGAATGTATATCATGATCAACTCACAGGCTGACAGAGGGTGGACTCACACGGACTGATGAACAACTAACTGGTGGTGCCGTTGTCAGGGACTTTCCATAAGGAAAAAAATACAAAATAAGCTATAGAATTAAACCACCTCACATGACAGAATATTAAACACATAAATTTCATATGTCCACATACTGCTCATTTGCTCAAAGTAAACACAAAGGTTAGCAGTTGACACATATAACATTCTGTTGGCTATTCTGTCATCATTGCTAAGAACATGTTTGCACTGTGTACATTTGTTAGACTGTCAGTTACTGTTAAAAACCCATAATGGTGGAGAATCAAAACAACCCAGTTTAAAATAGCTTTTGTGAGAAACACAAACAGACACACACACACACACACACACACACACAAACAACTACCATCTAGAACAGATGAGAAATAGCTATTCTGTACATAAGCGAGGGGCAGAGAAGGGTGGGTGTAGGACAGCAGTGGTTGCTGATGAACAGCATTTTTGGACTGAACCATGCAGTGTTCCCCTGGGCAGCATGACTTTTCTGGATTCTTTGTCCATTAGAGTTAAAGAATGGAACCATGGATGGAAGATGGTATAGCAAAGGTGGAAATTTATTGAAGAACAAGTACAGACTCCCACATAAGGAGGGGGAAAGAGTCTCATTGAGTTCCTCTTTCCCGGTTTATAAAGGCTACAGTTTTTGTGCCTTGATATTCACTCTGATTGGCCACTATTCCCCTTTGATTTGGTCACTATAGCAACTCCAGAGCTCAAAGAAAGATCAAACCTCACATGGGATGTGTGAGGCCCTCCTTCTTTATTTTGTAAATATAGACCTTTTTGCTACTCCCAGTTCCCTTATCTTAAGGAAATGTAACTTCTGCCTTTCCCTTGTCTTATGGAAATGTATCATTTTCCAACTCTGTAGCACTGTGTTTTTTCCATGGACCCCTTTAATTTTAAAAATTCCCTAAACCTGCCCATTTACACCCTAAAAGTTCCTATTTCACCGAGGGTGTCAAGATGACTCCTGACCCTTCTCTATGTCTATTCATTGGGCAATGTTCTACCTCTTCTGTCACCAGCTTTCTCCTCAGACACAACAATTACTGCTTCACATTGCTACACATGATATGTCCCTGTATTTCTTAGATTCTAAAGTACACATTTTCTCATCTTTCACATATCTAAAATAATTATAACATATCTTTAAAAACAGATATCAACAGCCCTAGCTATTTTGGCTCAGTGGATAGAGCATCAGCCTGCAGACTGAATATTCCCAAGTTTGATGCTGGTCAAGGGCACATGCACAGGTGGTGGGCTCAGTCTCCATCGTGGGGTGTACAGGAGGCAACCCATCACTGATGCTCTCTTATCATTGATGTTTCTATCTCTCTCTCGCTCTCTTCCTTCCTCTAAAAATCAATACAAAATATATATTTTTAAAAAGAAATTTTTAAAAAACAAATAAACTAAAAACAGGTGTCCACAATTGTTTCATAATAGAAGTACACATTTAAGGATCGTTTTCCTTTTCCCCTGAAATTATGCTTCGTAGTATGTGAAATCAAGGAAATGAGATATTTATTAATACTGCTATTATAGGGGGCAATTCTTCCTAATCTAAGTTTTATTCTTAAAAAAAAAGAAATAGAAAAAATGAGATGCTATAAAGTCTAATTGAAATATACATGCCTTAAGTACATTTTAAATATTACAGTTAAGTGCCTAGGCCACTTAGAGTAAACACGATTGTGTTTTTCCACAAAGAAATATTTTTATTTCATAGCGCCTGCCTGGAAGGTACTTGCACCATTTTCAGAGCTGACTTAAACCTTTAAATACAGTTATTAAACTTGTTCTCGTGATAATGTATATATATAGGCTGCCTGGAGTTCTAAATATGATTTAAATAGATTGGCATATTGTGGGTGCTTCAAAGCAAACTTCCTCAAGTTCTTGTATGAGATGTATTCTGAGTTCTTTCTAGCTATTCCCTGAAAGAGACTGGAGACATCAAGGTCGGTCACTCCAAACGCTGCCTGAAGTATAGCAGCCAACTCCGGTTGTGTTATGAAACCATCCTCATCAAGATCGAAAAGCTTAAATGACATTCGAAGAATCTTGTCCGTGTTGGCAGGATTGCACAGGACGGTGAGCCCTATCACGTACTCTCTGAAGTCTATGCTGCCGTCGTTATTCCTGTCAAAAAGGGCAAAAAGTTGCCTGAAGGGCTCTGAAACGGGGAGGTTTAGATAACTTGCAAATTCTTCGATTCCTATCTTCCCTCCTTTGGAGGCAACTGCGATGGCAGCGTAGTCATCCAAATGCTGCTGAATACTATCCCAATCTAACTTCAACTTCTGGCTAATTTTTGTAAACTCCACCAACCCAGCTTCCATGGGCAGCTGAAGGTTACCTGCGCTGATCATCAGTTTGCAGTCTTCGAAAGTGTGGTCCGTCACGGGCAGCCCCAGAGCATTTGCCATGTTGACCCTCACTGCGTTGGCAAAGAGGATGGGCTCCCTCTTTTCTCGGTCACTAGGGATGTACACAGGCATGAACTCTACTTCCACCCTGGTGAAGAGCTGGCACAGCGTCAGCGCGCACAGCTGCACGGCCGTGAAGCCCTGCCAGGTCCAGGTCACCGTGTCCAGGCTGTTGGGGTACCTGAGCAGCACCGGCTGCACGGGCACCCCGGGCGAGAAGGCCCCTAGCTTAAACGTGATCAGACACGTGCGGTTGGTGCACACTCCTTCTGGGAAGATCATGATCTGTGGCCACTCCCCTTGGGCCGTCACTCGCTTCGTGATTTCATCCCGCGTCTTCTTCCTGGAGTTGGGGTCGTCTCGAGTCACAAGCACCGGCTGGGTGGACAACAGGAATTTCCCAGCCACGGGGATCCCGGCGTTCTGGCTCGCGGAGACCACGGAGGGCAATCCTGCCACCACGCAGGCGATGGCGTCGAAGAAAGTGGAGTGCGGGGCTGTGACCAAGATGGGGGCCTCGTTTCGGGTTGCCTTCTTCCCTTTCACTTTAACCAGGAACCCCAGTACGAGGAAGCAGGTATAGAACAAGAACCTGAGGGGTCGCTGCACCAGTTTTCTCCTCCAGCTCTTGGCGGGCTTGCCGCGGTGAGCGGAGTGGCCCATGGTGGACAGCATGACCACGGGCCAGAGGAAGACGAAGAGGACGGCCATGCAGGACACCCGCACCGGCACCAGCACCGTCCCCAGGAGGACGATGGAGGCCCAGCGCCACGCGCTGATGTGCGTCTCCTGGATGAAGGGGTTGGCCACCGCGGGCGGGTACAAGGACTGGCTCCTCAGCAGGCTGCTGGCGCACTCCCACCTGTCCCCGTCCTGGTCCGAGGAGGAGAGCTGAGACATGGGGCCGACTCTTCGCTGGTCTTAGGAGGCCGGCAGCTGGGATCTGGGTCGGCCCCCAGGGCGCACACCTTCCCCCTCCTGCTCTCTCTGTTCACACATCATTAGAACTTAGAGGCAATTGTGTGTTAATAGGATATGATGTATTCCCTTTTAAATCCAAAAAAAATTAAATGGGAATCGATGTAGCAGGATTAGAGTCATATCAACGGGACAATATATTCTGTGCTTTTTGCAAACATCTTCTTTTTGATATATATGCTTAATAAATAATTACTTTCATAGAACGATAGCTGAGGTTTATATTAAGCATGGTATATAGCTACTAGGGCTATATTAATTTAAATATATGAATCTTAGTGACAATTTTTACTGTGAGATGCTTTGGCAACTGTTAAGTCAAATTCATTTTCTCTCCCTACAATTGATTTCTACAGAAACAGTAATATCTCTTTATGTTCAGAGGTTTAACTGGTGACACCCTTGAGCCTTTATCTTTTACAAACACTTCTACATCCATTGAAAATTAGACCATATCCATTATCAGAGGCCAGAATTAGCCATGGGATGTTTGATTCATACTTTTAATATTATTCCACATGAATCAATCAGCATTTCAGACATAAGTAACAACAGCAAACCTTACGATTACCTGTGTCAGTAACAAGTTTTCATTAAAATAAATCAGGATTACTTCATTGCACCAACTACAGTCAACATCCTGTCTCTTCCCTTTATTGCTGTCTTTTGGAAATAATCAATGGGAAGCATAATCAAAGCTGGTGTGAACCAGGCTCTCTCCATACTTTGTAGCATTTCCAGCCCTGGCAGTGTGATATCGAATGAATATTCGTGTGTTCACTAATTGCTAAGTTAAATTCCTTTGCTTAGAATTAAAAGTCAAACTGAAGGTTTCTGAGATATGTTTCTATTTCTTGGAGCATACCAGGTTTGCTCCAGGACTCCTCAATCTGCAGGCCAATGCTTTAACCACTGAGCCAAACCAGCTAGGGCAATACGACTAATCTTTCCTATACGTGTGTGGACACCAGAGCCTGTTAAACAGAATGTGATCTGTGTAAAGATTATGGGTTTTACAACCAGATGGATCTAGTTCAGATCCTGGTTCCAACACTGTGATCACTGGCCAACCTCATTTTCACATCTGTAAATTGTTGATACTCCCTACCTGGAAATGTTGTTACGAGGCACAAGTGTAATCTATAGAGAAAAGTGGGCTTTTATTTTGTAAATACAAGTTGCTAGGATACAATGATGAGAATTCTTAGGGACATTCCTCTTTCTTCTGTCACTATCAGAACTATGCTTAGGGAGGGAAACATTCCTTTCACCAAGGGAACACAAATGCAGTCTCTAAGGGGCCATGGCTTGGCAACATCAGTGGTTGTCTCCTTTGCCAAGGAGAGCAACCCAAGAGAACGAGTAATCCCTGGAGCTGGTATTGCTCTCTATTCTGTAACTCCTCCCACTTTTATTTGTATTTTCATTACTCTTCTTGAACCCTTGTTTAATTAACTGCATTCTGTAAGGGAAAGTTCTATATTACCATGCCATCTTTCCTTTGTATTTCTCCCACAGTGCCTAGCAGTGTGACAGATAATTATGTATTAAGCAAGTATTTGAGTTCCTACAGTGAGCCAGTCCCTTTTTCTAGATGCTGGATGTATTAGTTAATAAAATGATAAAAAATCTCTGCCCTGGGGAGCTTAGGTCCTAGTGCACATAAGAAGATAGCATTCAATTCTTGTTGCATGGAGTGGGGCAAATTGACACTTTGATACTTTTTCTAAATCTTGCACCAATTTAGTTGGAGAATTAAGGCAAATAATTTAATGGACATGCTTTCCTACTTTGCAACATGAGAATCTTCATAGGATCTCTTGCTAATCTTCCCAGTATAAGTAGTATTTATGGTCTGTTTTAAGAGTGTATATTAGTATTCATCTAGTCACATTTGCCTTCAAACTAATAAATATACTCTAAATACAAGAAACTTGTTAATTGAATGTTTAATGGTTAAAAATAGTTAAAAGAACTTTTGAACAATAAATGAAAATTTACATCATTGCAGGTTTGCCTTATAATATGGCTAATCTCTATATTTATTGATTTGTTGTTGTTTTTAATACTCACCCGAGGATAATTTTTCCATTAATTTTTTAGAAAGAAAATGGAAAAGATGGGAAGAGACAGAGAGAGAGAAACATTGATGCAAGAGAGAAACATCAACTGGTTGCCTCCCACAGGTACCCCAACTGGGGCCGGGAATTGCACCTGCAACCGAGGTATGTACACTTGACTGAAATCAAACCTGGGACCCTTCAGTCCATGGCCAACACTCTAAATGCTGAGCAAAACTGGGTAGGGCAATATGACTAATCTTTAATATATATATGTAAAAGGCACCATATGTTAACAGGTTAAAGAACACAAGAAACTTGCACTAGCTGGTTTGGCTCAGTGGATAGAGTATCTGCCTGTGAACTGAAGGGTCCTGGGTTTGATTCCAGTCAAGGGCACATGCCTGTGTTGCAGGCCCAATCCCCAGTAGGGGGCGTGCAGAAGGCAGCCAATCAAAAGTTCTCTCTCATTGATGTTTCTATCTCTCTCTCCCTCCCCCTTCCTCCCAGAAATCAATAAAAATATATTTTTAAAAAAAGAATGCAAGAAACCAAAACTAGCCACACTCTCCAACTTTCTTTTTGTACAAGTGTCCATTTAAAGGCAGGTGATTTTCTGTGTAAAATACAATAGAGGAAAATCAACATTATGTTACAAGTTCACACACATTCTCAGATTTTTTTTCAGTAATATTTGTCAGGATATTTATTTATGATAAACCATGTGAAAACAATGTTTTCCTAGTGAATCTCACAGAAGTTGATGAACAATTTAAAAAATATATTTAGAGATTTTATTACAGACCTCTCGTAGCAGATAAAGAAAAGTCAGTCTTTTTTCCTGGTTTCTTCTTTTAGAAATGTCCATATCAATGTGTTCACTATGTCAGGCTGTTCTTGCTGAAGCCAATGACTGGCTTCTGACAAAATAGTTAGCCTGAAATAGTTTTTAACATAAATCTTTGTGACTTCAGCCATTTCAACCTCCATAAATGCGTCTTTCTCTCCCCACAGTAGTAGTGTTGGAGTGGTCACCATGTGATGTTTGAGAGGCAGGCAGCTATAAAAACAAAACATGTGGGCTTGAGACTCCTTTTAAAAGTTAATGTAACTTTTTTTCATAATGTTCCTTTAGGCCACACATTCTCAAAGGGGGCTAATATCACCACCAAATGGGTAAAAATTGGTTCTTGGAAGAGTAAAAAAAATCTTACTCTATACATGAACTACGTAAGCAGATATTAAAATTTCATGAGGTGTGGCCAATTAGGGAAAAATGTCTACAAAGGCTCCTTAGGGAGGTGATGATAAAAAAAATGGTTGAGAAACACTGCTTTAGGCAATCTATACAATAAAGTATTTAAGTAGCTATTTAAGAAAGAACCCAATAAAAATTTTAATTGGATGAGGCTAGCAAAATTTATGATACCTACAAATTATATGCAAAATTCATTATTATGAGGAATAATTTGCTTTAAAAAGACACCAAAATTTCTGAATGGTGTGATGAAAGAGAGCTTTAAATAGTGTTTTTGTTTAAATACATTTTAAATTGTTTGTTAGATAAGCTAAAGTATTTTATTTGAAAATTGGAACTGGAAAGTCAGAAAATATAGGGTGTCTCCAAAAAAAAAAAGGGACTTTGAATAATTAAAGGCAGTGTTTATTAAAATACATTTCATTTTCAAAATTAAGCTATTAGCTGTTAAAGTATTTATACATTTTTGGGGACACTCTGCATATATGGACTTAGTTTTCATACTACATGACACTATATTTATTTTGCAAGAAGCATCTTTTTAAAACAAAGTTTGATTACATATTTTCTTAAATACAGAAAAGTATAAAGAATAAAATCATGCATGATTCCATCATTAAAAGATAATCTTTTGGTCATTTTCTATGCATATATTTAAACCCATATTATGAGTACAAAGCAATAAATATACACAGTATACATATTCAAATTTTATATTAAACTATAACTTAAGATCATTCTCATTTCATAAAGTTTTTCAAAGGTAATTGCAAAAGATACTATTTTATGGCATAATAACCCAAAAATAACTTGACTATTTCCTTATAATTAAATTATTTAGATCACAGCATCACTTTAAACATTGCCTTATTTTAAGTGATGATATTATGAGCATTTTGTGCACAGTGAATCTTTGTTGACATTTCAGATCATTTCTTTGGGTAGCCCTGAAAGAGGAATTCCTTAGATAAAGAGTATAAGTACTATTAAGGGTTTTGATACCTTCTGCTATAGTGTTTTTCAGGAAGGCCGTATGGTATTAATTACACTCCTGCAAAGAAGAATGAGAAGGAACATCTACATACTCTCCAGCACTGATGAATATTTTCACTACTTATTCAAAAGTTTGACTTGTGGCTACTTGGAGCTGGTAGATGCTGCGGGAATGTGCAGGATGCCTACCAAGGACGTACCTGTTAATGCCCATGCAAGTGGTCATCATTTGGTTGTAATGTTCCTAAAAATTCTTTGTGAATGGCTGATAGAAAAATATATTCTATACTTAATACATGAATTGCTATGCAAACTTGCATGCCACTTAAATTCTAGAGCTCATAAAATGTTCAAAGGTAAACCATTTTTTAATAATTATCTGCATAGCTGAGCATGTTAGCATTCAATCTGTAAGACAAGGGGCGTTTTAAAAAGCTACTAGTAAAAAAAAACAAAAAAATAAATAAATTCTTCACCAGATCAAATTAAAATTAAAGGGGAGGAGCTTCCAGAAAACTAAAAGAAACACATATTCTCTGGTCCTGGGAATGCAAACTGTTAAATTTCACATGAAATACAAGTTACATGTAAAACAAAGTAGGTATAGCTTGGTGACTACAGTTAATAATATTGTATTGCATATTTGAGAGTGGCTAATAGAGTAGATCTTAAAAGTTCTCATCACAAGAAAACTAAATTTTATGTTATGTGGTGATGTATGTTAACTACTTATTATGGTATCATTTTGTGATATATAGAAATATCAAATCATTTTGTTGTATACCAAAAACTAATACAATGTTATATGTCACTTGTACCACAATAAAAATAATAAAATAAAACAAAACATTAAATTTTTTAACAGAGTAGGTTTTAGTATGCTAAACTAAATACTTTATTGGGAAACAAGATAAAAATTTCTGATTAAAAGTGAGTTGAGTAAGTATAGAAACAATTTGAAAGACCTACAAAACTGTAACAAGTAGTAACAATTATTGCTCTACATTGTTAATCATTTAACCTATAAAAACATATTTAACATACTTATTCCAAATCAATCTGAATTTAACATGTTACTCCTCCAAAGTCTGAGTAATCAGATGATTTGTAAGTATTAAGACAGCATTTTCCAGAGTTTTATATGTTCTTTCAATACTTTTGTATGTGAAAATATTTCATTACTTTGATTAAAAAAGACAATGTAGAAAATAATAACACTCACCACTCCGCTCAAGAAATAAAACACTGCCCTGGATGACATGGCTCAGTGGTTGGGGTATCAGCCAGAGCACCAAATGGTCATGGATTTGATTCCTAGCCAAAGGTTGTCTCCAGCATATGTGTATGTGGGAGGCAACAAATTGATGTCTCTCTCACATTGATGTCTCTCCTTATCTCTTTCTCTTCCTCTCTCCCCCTTCCACTCTCTTTAAAAATCAATGGAAAGAATATCCTTGAGTGAGGATTAACCAAAAAAATCCTATACAATAAATGCCTAATATGCTAAGTATCCGGTTGTCTGTTCAACCAATCAAAGCATAATATGCTAATGATATGCTAAGGCCACTCAACCGCTCTCTATGATGTGCAGTGACTATCAGAGGGTTGACCAGTTGCTATGACATGCACTAACTAACCATCAGGGGCAGATGCTCTGACCAGTACGTTAACTTGCTGCTGGAGTTTGGCAGATTAGGACTGAGCGAGATGGGCTGGACATGCCCCGGAGCCCTCCCTGGCTGGCCAAACTCCTGTGTCCCTCCCCGGCCCTGATCGTGCACTGGTGGGGGGGGGGGGTCCCTTGGCCTGACCTGTGTCCTCTAGCAACAGTCAAAGAGCCAGTTTCAGCCTGATCCTGCAGGCCAGGCCGAGGGACCCCACTGGTGCATGAATGTGTGCACCAGGCTTTTAGTAATAAATAAGACACTGAAAATATAATTAGATCTTTCTACTTACCTTTCCTTGATACTACTGATTTTCTTCACCTCACTCTAAGGCAATGATTTTCAATTGCCAATACCATCAGCATCAACTATGATCTTGTCAGAAATGCCAATTCTTTTTTAAAAAAATATTTTTATTGACTTCATAGAGGAAGGGAAAGGGAGAGAGATAAAAAACATGATGATGAGAATCATTGATCGGCTACCTCCTGCATGCCCTCTACTGGGGACTGAGCCTGAAACCCTGGGCATATGCCCTGACCAGGAATCGAATCATGACCTCCTGGTTCATAGGTCAACACTCAACTACTAAGCCACACTGACCGAGCAGAAATGCTAATTCCTGAGCCCCATCCCATGTTGACTGAATTGGAAACTCTAAGGGTGGGGTTGAGCCATCTATGTTTTAACAAGCTCTCCATGATTCTGATACAAACTAGAGTGAGGAATCTCTGCCTTAGGAGTAAGGACTAGGTTGAATTTGGTTCATACAATCCCCATGAATATTTTTAAGCTCATATATGTTAGGATACCTCTATCCCATTCCTCTGGTTCCTTAAAGAGAGATTTTTACTTAACCCCTCCTGGATCTTTGCCTCACTCTTGATTGGTGAGGGACAGTTTTGGGTTCTGGGTTTTAGGCTAGGTGGGTCTATTCCAATAATATGTCCTGAAGATAAGAGATTTAATTTGCTCTGCAAAGTTTCTTACAAGCAAACTGTTCTAAAGTCTACACTGGCAGTAGGGAGTTAGCAAGATCATTTCAGTTCTCATATTAAGCCATAGCCTTCAAGCTATCCTTTGTCAGTAATAAATGTGATATTTTGTTTTTCATCTACTGACTCGTGATTGATTTCTCAACTAGTACAGATATTAGGGAGGAAAAGGAGGTCTATTTGTCAGATCCCCCCAAATACAGTATATATATTTCTGTAAACAATATATAGAGAGGTGTTTGGCATTTTAAAAACCTTATTAAATAGCATATTGCACATATCCTTCCACAACTTGCTTTTGTGCCTTAACATTATATTTTTAAGATTTATCCATTGATGATACATGTGGTTCTTCATTTTCACTCTTGTGTAAAATTCCATCATATGACTATACCACAATTGATGCATTCGCCTGTTAATGGACATTAAAATTTTTCCAATTATTTTGATAATTCAAATAATATTGAACTCATTCTTGTACATGTCCACTTGTGCACATGTGGAAGCGTTCCCTTACAGTCCATCCCAGAAACAGAATGCTTCCTCAGAGAGTAGCAAGTCTTCCACCTTAATATTGTCAAGTTGTTTTCCAAACTGATTGAATGCTTCACAAGCAGCATATGAGAATTCACTTTGCTCCACATCATTGCCAACACTTGTTCTCAAAAGTTTAATTTTTTTCAATCAAAAGAATGTGAAATACTCTTCATTTACTTGATGTGGCAGAGAATGCTTCCCCAAACCTCTTCCCTTCTATCACAGTGATAAAAACCCCAATTTTTAGCTGGACAAAAGGCCACCCAGAATAAAGAATGACTACATTCCCCAGACTTCTTGCAGGGAGGATATATGAGAAATAATGTGTAACTTCAGAGTTATGCCCATTCCCATCTCTGTCCACCCACTGCCACTTCTCTTTTCCCAGTTTATATTGGTGAATAGACTTTTATCCTTTACCCATTTTTGGGTTAGGCTTACTTTGTCTTACTGATTTAGAGACATTCTTTATAAACTCTAGATATTATTAACTCCTGTTTAATTATATATTGCAAATAATTTCTCCCTCTCTGAGGCTGCTTCATCATTTTATGATATTTTTTTATATATAGACTAGAGGCCTGGTGCACTAAATTCATGCATGGGGCAGGGAGTGGGGGAGAGGTCTCCTCAGCCCGGCCTACACCCTCTCCAATCCAGGACCCCTTGGGGGATATCTGGGACTACTGGCTCCTAACCACTCACCTGCCTGCCTGCCTGATCGCCCCTAACTGCTCTCCCCTGCTGGCCTGATTGCCCCTAACTGCCTCTGCCTTGGCCCCTGCCACCATGGCTTTGTCTGGAAGGATGACTAGAAGATGTCTGGTCTAATTAACATATTACCCTTTTATTAGCATAGATATTTTTAATTTTAATGTTATCCAATTCACCAGTCTCCTTAATTTGAGCTATTTGTGTCCTATTAAAGAAATCGTGCCTTTGCTGGTTTGGCTCAGTGGATAGAGTATCAGCCTGTAGACTGAAGAATCCTGAGTTTGATTCCAGTCAAGGACACATGCCCAGGTTGCAGGCTCGATCCCCTGTGGGGGGCCTGCAGGAGGCAGCCGACCAATGATTCTTTCTCATCATTGATGTTTCTAACTCCCTCTCCCTTCCTCTCTGAAATAAAACAATATATTTTTTAAAAAAATATCTTTCCCACCTAAAGTCATTAACATTTTCTCTGATATTATCTTTTAGACATTTACAAGTTTTGCTTATCATATTAAGGTTTGTTTTTTTTTATGTTCCTAAGGTGTTTTTTTTTTAAATTTTTTTACTTTTTGGGTAAATGATAGGGATCTAATTTTATTTTATGGATAGCTATATAAATATCCAATTATTTCAACAAAAGATATTAACTCTTTTTACCATTGGTTTAAAATTCTCTCTGTTATGTGAAGTTCCCATAAATGTGGCTCCATTTTTAAGCTTTCTTCTCTTTGTTCCATTAGTCAGTTTGTCTATCCAGAGACAACACAGTATTGCATTTACTTTATAGCCTCATTATGTCTTAATATCTAATAAGGTTAGTCAACCTCCTATTTTCTTTGAAAATATCTTGAACATTTTTAGCTTATGCAAAAATACAATCAGCTTGTCAAGTTTCATGAAAAACTTTAAGGTTTTGATTGAAATTGCATTAAATTTATAGATTAATTTTGGAGAAATAAGTAACTCTATGATATAGAAGTTATTCACTCATGAACTAACAAACCAGGGCTAATTTTCAGTTGTTTACACCAGCAAGTCTATATGAATTGTTAAAATAGTAAAATACTTTTCTCTGCTAGTTAGTAAAATACCCATTCTCCTGGGCCTGCATTCTTTATTGCTTCCAATAAATTTTGATAATTCCTAAAGGTCATCTTTTGTTAGAGACATTACTAAGTATATAATGTTTTGTTGCTATGTACGGGTATCTATTTTAAAAATACATCTTCTAACTGTCTTTGGTTTATAAAATACTTTTTTTTAAGGTTTCACGTATTTATTCAGAAGGTGATTCAACTATAGAATGAAGCATTTTTAGTACTATGAAATACAATGTTTTAAAATCTCTTTCCCTGCAATTATTATAATTTTTATAATTCTGAAGAGATTCTCGTATCTGAAGTTTTTTAAGCATTCAGGTATTTTGCATGATGTCTGATGTGATCAGTAATAAAGGTAGCAATGAAGTAGTAGCTATGATCATAACCCTCTTGTAATCTAAAAACAACAGGGATTTTCTTTTCTGTACAGGCAGCTATGAAGTTATCAGTAGTAACTGTCCATCTGAAAGAAACTGGTCATCTTTTCCTTGATCAATTAATATGTCAAGCTGAGAACCTGGAAAGGACTTCACAAGATGAGTAGCATCATAAGCCTTCCATTTACTTTGATCTGTTCCCGAATATCCACTAAAGGCTTTTTTGCCCCAAGGACAAAGCACTGGATTGCAAACTGGAGCAAATGCTGACACAGATTTGTATTTTCCAGGATTCTTTAGAGCACAAATCAGAGCTCCATGGCCTCCCATTGAGTGGCCAAGAATAGACATCCTTTGGGGGTCCACTGGAAAATTGGCATTTATAAGTTGAGGAAGCTCCTCCGTTACATAAGAGTACATTCTGTAGTTAGTTTTCCAAGAAGATTCAGTGGCCTCCACATAAAACCCAGCACCAGTGCCAAAGTCCCAGCTCTCATCTTCTCCTTTAATATTGCAGCCACGAGGGCTGGTATCTGGAGCAATGACAACAAGGCCATGTTCTGAGGCAGCCTGATGATAACCAGATTTTGATATAAAATTCTGTTCTGTGCAAGTCAAACCAGACAGCCAATACCGTGCCGGGCATTTTCCAGCTTCTGCCTTTGGTGGTAAGTAGACAGCACATTTCATTTTGCAGTTCAGCTCAACACTGTCATGTTCAAAAATTTTCTGCAATCCCCCAAAGCATTTGTTGCTGGAAACCTGTTTCAATGCCATTCTTTTCCTCCCGCGACGGAGGCCGTAACCGAAGTTAGGACCGAAAGTATAAAATACTTTTTATATATTAAACTTAACGTGTATCAACTTTGCTGAACTATTTTTTTTCTAGTAATTTTTCGGTAAATTCTCATTGTATATCTATATCTATATCTATATCTATATCTATATCTATATCTATATCTATATCTATATCTATATCTATATCTATATCTATATATATATATCCACATTATCCATGAATTACCATGGTTTTGTTTCTTTCTTTCCCAAGACTTACACTTTTTCAGGTTTTTTTTTTCTTATCTTATGTGCTGGCTAAGACTTCCAGTATAGTGGTGAATAGAAGCAGTTATAGCAGCCAAATTTAACGTTAGTCTTTATTTTTAAAGGGAACGCTTTTAGTGTTTCATCACAAAGTATATTTGCTGTAGATTACCGGCACACAGAAGTTCCCTTCTGCATTCTTGTCATAATGGGACCATAATATGATTAACAGAAACAGACTAACAGACACAGAGGGTATCAAATTTAATGGCAAAGGAAAAGAAAACTTACAGGATTGGTTTTATAAGGCAGGAGATGACATGTTATTCTCTCAGAAAGAGGTAGGACTTCCCAGGCTCCCTAAAGTTTCCCATGGAAATACAGCAATGGGCTGTACCATAAAGTATTTCTCCCTTTTAGTGGAGATTTTAAAATCTCCATTTTGTCCTCTTGTACTTGACTCCTGGAATATCTTTGTATGTGCCGACCAGTTCTTCAGGTGCAAATAAGAAATGCAAAACACCTCCAATACTTCATTTTTTCTTAGATAATTGAGTAGAGCTAAGGTCAATTTCCCAGAAATATCCCTTCAGGAGATTCAAGTTTTCCTGACCTGTCTGAGGTCTACTCTAATAGCCTCTCTTTCTATATTACTGAGAGCTGTTGCATGAATGTGTGTTGTATTTCATTAAATGTTTTTATTTTAGCCAGGCAGAGAAAGATAAATATCACATGATCTCACTCATTTGTGGAATATAATGAACAGAATAGACTGATGAATAAGAAAGGATCCAGAGACTGAGAAAAGTCCACCAGAATGTCAAACCTCAGGGTAAGTGTGGGGTGGCGGGAGTAAGGGGGAAGGAAAGTCAATATATTTGACCTCTTGAACTAAGGTAAGTAATTTGTGTGTTTACATCCCCTGACAAAGTTTATATTAAGCTATAAAAAAATGGCAGCTAGTTTCAGACTGAATTGACATGGCCTAGAGCTTGTCATCTCCTATGGATACTAGTCCTTAGGCTAGGCCCTCCTTAACCCCCTGTGACACCATAATATCCTTACATGATATTATTCTACAATGTCATTATAATTTTGATATTTGACAACAGCATATTGTTCAATTATCCCAAAGAAACTTACAAACTAATTTGAATGTTTGGCAGCAATTTAAAAAAAAGACAGGAAAGAAATTAATCCCTTACAGAAGGAATTAAGGCACTGGGAAGGCACTTGAGCGTTCTTTATTGGCCCCTCTTGCCCTTTTTGCCAAGAGAGACCCTCTTCTCAAAATCCAAGTGCACCCAGCTGTTGCCTGAGCTTCCAGTTCAAGCTGAGGTTGAAGCCTCTGGGTGGCTGGCACCATGGATCTGTCTCTCGACCAATGGTGTGAGCTGGGCCCTTCCTGGAGAAGAAACCTGAGTCTCCCGTGTTATGTGATCAGTAACGAGACCCCCGCCAGTAGGCGAGGGAATCACAAGGCAGGGGCTGGGCGTGGAGGCCACGGGGGCATAGACTACAAAGGAGACAGGACTGAACCTCACATCACCCTGTTTGGCCCCGGAGGATGGCTGGTTAGCCAGAGACAGGTAAGATTCCTCAGGGAAGGAACAACCTAAGACAGGCACAGTCACAGAGGCGCTAACAGGAGAGAACTTAAAGGTCAACAGAGGTGGGGCACAGACCCTCACCTCCCTAACCTTGCAGGGGCCTGAACTCTCACCCCTTCTGAGGGAGGTCTCCTGCCCCCATGGCTGCTTCTCCTCCCATGCACAACTCAGATCGGGACCCAGGGTACAGACAGAGACTTGGCCAGCAACAGCTGCCCTATATCTAAATCCAATTTAGTACCAGGAATGCTCAGGGCCTACTCAAGAATGCAAAAAATCCTTTCCACTAATATTTACAGCATAAACTAAGATTATTGTTTGAGTATTAAGTTCGACAGTAAAATAGTAATCAAGTTTCAGATTAATTTAATTGGCCAGTTGAAATAAATGAACACACAAGAAAATTTAAGTGTCCTGGACAAAAAGCTGTTCCTAAAATATTAACTAAAATTTCTATTAGTAGTTCATCTCTTTGTAAAATTGCCTAACATGCAGTTATATTTTTGTGCAAAAATTAAAATTTAAAGTTACTAAGACTGCAATATAAAATTTCCAAAAGCCCCCATTAATAAAAAAAGGGGGGGGGGAGGATAGTGGAGTAATATCATGTAAGAAAAAATATCCTGTAAGTAAATTACATCTAGAAAATTCTTACTCCAGAAAATTAATTTCCATTTGTAATGCTAACAGCAGGACACCCATGAAAAACACACATGATGTCAAAATAAGCTGAAGGAAAATCAATTGGGCAAAAATAGAATCTCAAGTCTAATTTACAGAAAAGATCCCTTTGTTAACTTCTGGTAGAGAATATGTTTGTATATTTTCAGGAAACAACTCCAAGACCATATGGGTTCCTGCAACAAAGAGGAACTGACAGGTCTGTTCCAACCAGGAAGACAGGACAGAGATGGAAGACGCTGACTACACCTTGCCATGTTAGCAGTCAGCAGCTGTGTGTCGCTGCAGGCAACCCAGGTCCAAACTAGAGAGGGTGGAACCTGCATTGCCACCATATGTCCACCATCCAGATACCATTGCTGACATGTACACATAAGGAACTATTTGACATTGAAACTGGGACTCAGAACTGTTGGATGTTGAAACTGAGACTCAAATATTTTTTTGTTCTTATATATTTATTTCCAGTATGCAGATACAAGATTTTTTTAAAGAAAAGAAACGGGGTGGGGGTGGGGGAAGATTGATACAGAGGCAAAGAAGCATTGAACAGACTGTCAAACTACAGTGGGAAGACAGGGGAGGGTGGGGGGCGGGGCTGTAAGAGATCAACCGAAGGACTTGTATGCATGCATATAAGCATAACCAATGGATACAAGACACTGGGGTAGGGGGGCAGGTGAGGGCATGTGCTGGGGGTTAGGGGAGGCCGAGGGGAGGTCAATGGGAGAAAAAAAAGGAAAGATATGTACTACTATTTGTAATACTTTATTTATTTTTTAATTATTTTTTCTTTATTGTTCAGTTTAATTACATTGTTTCCCCTTTTTTATCCCCCTATATCTCCCCTCCACCCTGTACCTATCCCACCTTCCACCCTCACCTTCCCCACCCCTATGTCCTCTCCCATTGTTGCAAGATTTTTGTCCAGTCTCTTGCTGTACTTCCCACAACCCTTTTCTCCCCAAGAATTGTCAGTCCATTCCCTCTCTATGTCCATGATTCTGTTATATTCACCAGTTTATCTTGTTCATCAGCCTATCAATTCACTTGATTTTTATGTTCATTTGTTGATAGATGTGTATTTGTTGTTCATAATTTATATTTTTACCTTTTTCTTCTTCCTCTTCTTAAAGAATATCTTTCAGCATTTCAATAATACTGGTTTGGTGGTGATGAACTCCTTTAGCTTTTTCTTATCTGCAAAGCACTTTATCTGATCTTCAATTCTGAATGATATCTTTGCTGGATAGAGTAATCTTGGTTGTAGATTCTTGCTCTTCATTATTTTGAATATTTCTTGCCACTCGCGTCTGGCCTGCATCGTTTCTGTTGAGAAATCCGCTGACAATTGTATGGGTGCTCCCCTGTAGGTAACCAACTGTTTTTCTCTTGCTGCTTTTAATATTCTCTCTTTATCTTTTGCTCTTGGCATTTTAATTATGATATGTCTTGGTGTGGTCCTCTTTGGATTCCTATAGTTTGGGTTTATATGCGCTTCTTGGGCTTTTAAGTCAATTTCTTTCACCAGGTGGGGGAAGTTTTCAGTCACAATTTCTTCAAGTAGGTTTTCATTAACTTGCTCTCTCTCTTTTTCTGGGACCCCAATAATTCGGATGTTGGCATGCTTGAGGTTGTCCCAGAGGCCCCTTACGCTATCTTCAATTATCTGAATTCTTTTTGTTTCTTGCTTTTCCAGCTGAGTGGATTTTGCTTCTTTGTATTTCAAATCTTTGACTTGGTTCTTGTGGCCCTCTGGACTGCTTTTAGGACTTTGTGTAATATTTTTTATTTCAGTTTGTGTATGCTTGATTTCTAGTTGGTCCTTTTTTTTTATCCATGAGGGTCTGGTTCGTATCCTCAGAGGTCTTGTTCATTTCCTTGAGGGTCTCATTCATTTCCTTGAGGTTCTCATTCATTTCCTTGTAATTCTCATTCATTTCCTGGTTGGTCTTGTTTATTTCCTGGTAATTCTCATTAAGTTAATCGGCCTTTTCTAGGAGCCTCTTGAAAAGCCTTATAACCGTGGTTTTGAACTCTATGTCTTGTCGTCTTTTCTCCTCCATTTCTTTCACACCTGCTTTCTTTCCATATCTCTGCATGATGGCTGCTTTATGTGGTAGATATCCTCAAAAAGACAGTGGCTCAGCCTCCCCAGTTACCCGAGGTGGGTACTCTTACTGCAATCCTTTATGGGTTGTACAGTATTTTTGAATTTAAACCCAGCTTGTTGTTGTTAGCCCTAGGAGGGCTTGACCTCCAGGCCAATTGGCTGTGAAGGGAGACTGTGTTCAGGTTGGATGGGCGGAGTCTCTGAGCTGCACAGGCAGCCTCAGTCCTATGCGGTGCTCGCGCGCGTGGGTCTCTGTTGGATGGGGATAGCTGCAGGCACCTCCAAGGGAAAGCCGCTAGTCTCCTCCCCTTGCCAGACAACTCTGCCTTTCCCCAAATGTGCCTGCACACCAAAAGTCTAGCCCAGGGTTGTAAAATAGATGGTTTCCAGAACCAGGAGACAAGTTTCCAGGGGGCAAGTCGCGGTTTTGCGCGACCCTTGCGCGGGTTCGCCGCCTCTGGGTTTCTAGCAGACTAGGAGCCTCTGCCTTGCCCCACTTTCCAGGGTGTATCCCCCGGACCTCAGACCTCGCCTGGGTCTGGGGAATCTGTGCAGGGGGACTTCTCCACGTACCCCGGATCTCAGACCTCGCCTGGCGCTGGGGAATCCGTGTGGGACATCTCCGCCCTCCCCGTTGGGGAAATCCAGCCGGGGTTGCTGCTCCAGCCCCAGCCCGCACGCGTGACCAGGGCGGCTCCTAACCTTTTTCCGTCTGAAAGGCTGCGCTCCCGCTGCTCCTCTGAGTCTCAGTGTCCCACCTCTACTCCTTTTAGTGGAGTTTTCACTCAGCCAGCTTTCTGGCAATTCTGGGTGCTGTCTGTTCTGCTGTTATGTTGTAGTTCTTAAATCGTTACGCGGGGCAGAACAATAGGTGTTTACCTATGCTGCCATCTTGGTGTTTCCCCTATTTGTTATACTTTAAAGAATAAAATAATTAAAATGTTTTTATTTAATTTCTTCAGATTATCATATTTTCTATTCATTCATTAAATCTGTTAATGTGGTGAATTAAATTAATTAGCCCTTTAATTTGTTAATGTGAATTAAATTAATGGATATTTAATGCTAAATTTGGTTTAACTTTTAATGCATGGTGGGTTCAGTTTGATAACATTTTATTTTTAATTTATGGATCTATGTTTGTAATTTAATTTGACCTATAATTGTCCTGTCTTAAACAATCCTTGTCTTGTTTTGGTCTGAAAGTTATACAATCTTACAAAATGAACTGAAGCATAAACTTTCTTTTTCCAATGTCTGAAAGAGTCTTTTAAGAGTGGAATTTTCTGTGGTGGAACTTACCTGAAAACCATCCAGGCCTATCTGTGTGGCTGGGTATTTGTGTATGTGTGTTTTGTTGTAGATAAATTGCTTTAAATCAAGAAACCAGTTTCTTTAATGGCCACATCTATTTAGGTTTTTAAATTCTTCTTGAGTCAGTTTTGGGTGTAATGTGTTATTTTTTTAATTGCCCATTTTGTCAAAGTCCTCAAATTTGTTAACCTAATTTATATTTTAATGTCTATTATGTTTATAGTTATGTCTACCTCCTACCTCCTAATATTGTTTATATTACCATCTTTTTTTGTGTGTGTGACCAAGCTTGCCAAAAACTTATCTCTATTAATAGTCTTCAAAGAATCTGCTTTTTCTTTTATTTTCTCTATTGTATATTTATTTTTAAGTGTACTAATTTCCACTTTTTATCAAATTTAAACCACTTTCCTTCTAATTTATTTTTGTGTATATGTTGCTTCTCTAACTTTTTGAACAACTCCTAGCTAATTTTTAGTCTTCTTTTCTAATGTAAACAAGGAAAGCTGCAAATATGTTTCTTCCTAAATATTTTAAAACTGTATTCTGCAGGTTTTGTGGTTATCATTTTCTAACTTTTTAATGATTTTTGGAAATTCTTTTATTGGTTTCAGAGAGTGAAGGGGAAAGAAAAGAGAAAGACCACTGATGAGAATCATTAATCAGCCGCCTCCCGCATGTCCCTACTGGGGACAACAGCGGCCTCCTGGTTCTGAGATCAGCGCTCAACCACTGAGACACACCAGCCGGGCTTTAATTATTTCTTTATTGTAATTTTGAAATGTTTTCAGATTTCTGAATACATGGCCCTGGCTGGGTTTTCTCAGTGGATAGAACATCAGCCTGCGAACTGGAAGGTCTGGGGTTCGATTCGGGTCCAGGGCACATGCCCTGGTTGTGGCTCTGTCCCCAGGATGGGGCCCACAGGAGGCAGCCAATCAATGATTCTCTCTCATCACTGATGTTTCTCTTTCTCTCTCCCTCCCTTTTTCTCTCTGAAATCAATTTTATATACATATATATAATTTTTTTATTTTCTTAATATATGGAGTTTTCTAAAAGTTTGTTGTTATTTTCTAACTGCATTGTGTTCAAGAACATAGTATGTATGATTTGATCCTTTAGCATGGGTTAAGACTTGCTTTGTAGTCCAGTATTTAATCAATGTTTGTAAACATTCATTTGTGCTTAAATATATTGTGTATTTTCTAATTGTTGGGTGCAGAACTCTAGAATTATTCACAGGTCAAAGATCTGACTACATAGTTCAATTTTCTATGTCCTTATAACCTTTTTTTCCCCTGTTTGACCAATCAACTTCTGAGAGAGTTAGATTAAAATTTCCAATAGCAATTGTGGGTTTTCATTTTTTCTTGTAAGTTTGTCAGTTTTTGCTTTATTATTTGATGCTTTGTTATAAGTTTACATGTATTCATTTTTTTGCAGGCTAGGTCCTGTTGCTAGTCTGATTCCTAGTTCATTTTGGTTCTTTGGCTTCAAATTTTGAAAAGTTCTTTGAGAAGGCTATAGCACTGAGGAGCCTTTGTGTGATAAATGGGGGAGATTTTCATGCCTGCTTATGATGTACTCTACTCTTCTGTAGTCATTATATATTGCAGAACTCTATATTTAATGATGTACTTAATCTTGTTACCCAATGGTCAGAGGGAGTCAGTTGAACTTTGAGAAAGTCTGACGTGACTTTCATCCAGCTAGATTTAACTTACAACAACCAAGGCAAACTTGTCTTTGCTTTTATATAAAAGTATGAGTTTCTACCTTCACAGGCTTGCTTCCCCTGCCCTCTCTCTACACTAATTAACAGGATTCTTTAGCGATTACTCTTGGGAACTCAGGTCCTCTTAATGAACAAATGGTTAGTAAAAGAACCTAAGCAAGATGAAAATAATTTCCCTTCTTCCTGATAGCTGCTGAAAACATACTGTTTTGTGTCACGAAGCTATCGCTGGTAAAGAGATAAATTGAGAACATTTTAAAATTATCATTCTTGTCCCCTGTCCAACATTTAGACTGCATGAAAATGTATCATTCTACTTTCTCTTATAGTTATCTTTACAAATGTTTTTCTGAAAAAAAAAAACACACACAACAACAACAAAAAACAAAAAACAAAACACCTAAAACAGAACATGGACTTCAATGTTGCTATATCCTGTAAAATGGAACCAGTAGCCTCTGACTGCCTTTCTAATCATTGCCTTAGTTGATAAATTATTACCTACAAGTACCTTTTAAATTAACAGCTCTATTTGCCAAAGTTATATCTATATCCACATGCAAGTCTTGTTAGTAAAAAAAGGTTTGGATTTACCTCTTCTCCCCTCATTCATATAATCTCATGACTCCCCTAGGATTCCGTATTCTAAGAGCTTGAGAGATTTTGTTTTATTTATTTTTATTTTATAATTTTAATCTTTATTGTTGAAAGTATTATATATTTTCCCCATTGGCCCCTTCTAGCCCACCCCTGTCACCCTGACCCCTTCGGCCCCAGGCCTTCACCACCCTATTGTCTGTGTCTAGGGTTATGCATATATGCATACAAGTTCTTTGGTTGATCACTTCCCACCCTCCCCTGCCTCCCCTCTGAGATTCTACAGTTTGTTCTATGCATCTATGTCTCTGAGTCTGTTTTGTTCATCAATTTATTTTGTTCATTAGATTCCACATATGAGATTATGCAATACTTGTCTTTCTCTGATGAGAAATTTTGTTTTATTTGGAATAACACCTACTATAACTTTTCCCAATATACTTAATTTCAACCTTTGTGTGTCTTTTTGCTTTAATTTTATTAAATTAAATTAAATTAAATTAAATTAAATTAAATTAAATTAAATCCAACTGACATTTTATTTTTTAACTGGCAAGTTTAATATGTTAATATCTCTTGAGCATACTGAAATATTGAAATTGTTGTCAATCTGTGCTTTCTATTTACCCTGCTTTGCTTCCTTTTTCTCCTTTCTTCTTTTTAAAAAATTACAGTTTTTTAGCCCAGGATGGCATTCTCAATGATTAGAGTGTTGGCCTGCACACCAAAGGGTCATGAGTTCGATTCCCAGTTAAGGGCCCATACCTGGGTCGTAGGTCCAAACCCCAACTCTGTCAGGGTACATTCGGGAGGCAACCAATCCACGTGTCTCTGTCACATGATGTTTCTCTCTTCTCCCCATCCCTCCGCTCTACTCTCTCTAAAAATAAACAGGGAAAAAATTATAGTTTTCTTGTTCTCCTCTACTAATTTGGAAATAATACATTCTATTTCTATTATTATATTTTTTTAGAAAAAAATCTTAGCATATACCATATATAACATATAATATTATAACATATTATAATATATTAAAATTGGATTGTTTCTCTTTCCTGCTTGAAGCTCTCATTCACTGGCTTTACATTCATGGCTATCAAGTCCTGAATATGGTCTTGGCTTTGAGTGACCAGTGCTGCCTGCCTCCCAGACTCAGCCTCATTCCATTATCTTCTTCTCACTCTCACTTTCTATACTTCTGTCACATTGGCTCTCGTGTTACTTAAAATCACAACCCTCCATCTTCCCACACAGTTTTGGTACAAGCTGTTTCCTTTTTCTGGGAGGCTAATTACCCTATCTCAAACTTGTTCTAGTCAGTACTTAACTCATCTTTTATTTATTTGTTCAGGCATCGTTTCTTCAGTTCTCATCACTTTCTTTCCAAAGTCTTTATGTTAGTTTATAAGCATATAGTCATTACTGTGAATATTTGCTTGATGGCTGTTTTCCCTACTTGGCTGTAAGTTTTGTCAAATCAGGGACCTTATCTAGTTCTGTTCATTACTATACTCTGAGTTCTGGCATAGTCATAATATAAAGAGTGCTTAATAAATATTTCTTGAGTGAATAAATAATCATGAAAAATATAACTGAAATATACATCTATTCAAACAATATAAAGGGAGAGATGCAGTGAATGGAGTTATGGATAAAACTAGTGACAACTATATTGGGATCCATTATACTATTCCCTCTACTTTTCCAGATTTTTGAAATTTTCCATAAAAAAGATTATTGAACTTACTAAGTCATAATACTTTATTTGAGTTTGATAAGTGGTGAACTTAGTATTAAAAATAGATTATCAGCTCTTTAAGGGAATGAATATATTATTCAACCAAAAATATTATACTGACCTGAAGATATTTCGGTAATGGTTAATTGGGCCACTTAATGCTCCAGGCTGGGAAAAAACATAAATATAAGCTTCAAGATCTTCAGTTGTTAATCGACATCCTTTTCTTCTAATGCCAGTGCGATGACTGGTAAACAGATGTTTCAAAGCCTAATTTAAATGGAAAGAGAATAATTAAAACTTTTTTTGTTACCTAATAATAAACTATGTTATCTCTTGTGTAAAAAGGGGGAGATAAATATATAAATATTTGCTTATATTTTTAAAAAGAAAGAGTAAAAAAGTTGAAACAAAAACTAATTTAAATTGTTTTCTATGTGAGAGGGAGGGAACAGAGAAACAGAGATGTAAGCGAGACCTCTCTGTACCTTGTTTTAGAGTTTTGACTTGAAACCATAAATATTTTATATTGATTGTTTCATATAAGTAAAAACACTGTAATTTTAAATTTGCTTTGAAAATATTAGGAAGAAGTCATGATTGTTTTTCTCTCTAAAAGATATGTACATCCAAATTTGGTTCAATGGAAAGATCCAGAAACAATGAAAATCCAGTTAGACAATGATCACCTGGACACTCAGATTATGGTCTCTAAATACCATTTTCTACTGATAGGCAATTTCCTTTGATAAAGGACCGATTTCAGATCTGGGGCAGAAAATAAAAGAAATCTAGATCATTAAGAAAGCAAACTATCTCTGACTAAAGCGCTTCTGTCAAAAGGACACAGGAGCCACCCTGCCCAGTGTGGCTCCGTTGGCTGAGTGTTGCCCCATGCACCAAAAGGTTGCTGGATCGATTCCCAGTCAAGGGCAACATGCCCAGCTTGTGGGCTTGATCCCTAGTAGGGAGCGTGCAAGAGGTATCCAATCAATGATTCTCTCTCATCATTGATGTTTCTATCTCTCTCTGCCTCTCACTTCCTTCCTAGAGTTAATAAAAATCTATTTAAAAAGAAGAAAAGAAAATTCTTCTTTATAGAAGAATTCCAGTTAATAAAGTCAGAAAGAATAATGGAATTAGAAAATCACCAATTTGCAAACCCTAATGAAATAATGGACTTAGACAATGATGATCAAGTTATACTAAAATTATTTAGTGAAAAATTGCCTGGGTATTTTGGATAGGCTGACAACTCGTGAGCCCACTGCTCAGTGTAAGCATTGTTACAACAGACAGCTAGACATTACGTACTTCCCTGATGTGATAACTTTAGGAAATACACAACTATGCTTGTCAAATTAAATGTATAATCAAGCCTCTGGATCACTAACATCTACAGAGTAGATAAAACAAGGGTTAGCAAAATAGGTTGTATAACACCATAATAAAGAAGTCAGCCAAATTAAAAATGTAGATCATTCCTCAGGACAAATGACTACATTTCTTTAATAATAATAATAATAATAATAATAATAATAATAATAATATTATTATTATTTGCCCGGCTGGTATGGCTCAATGGTTGAGCATCGACCTATGAATCAGGAGGTCACAGCTCAATTCCTGGTTAGGGCACATGCTCAGGTTCCAGTCTTAATCTCCAGTGTGAGATGTGCTAACGGTAGCAGATCAACAATTTCCTCTCATCATTGATGTTTTTATATCTCTCCCTTCCTCTCTCTGAAATAAATTTAAAAACACTTTTTAAAAATTGTTTTAAACAACAGAAACCCAATGTGGATACCCTGGGAGGTTACTCTTCCAGGCTCTGTCTAGGTGGCATAGGGAAGCATAAGGCTCTGCCCCCAGACAGACCATCGTTTTCCACGACATTGGAGGTAAGCCTGTCCCTTGAGTTTGTACCTACACATTCCTACGGCTTCTCAGAGCCCTATAGGTAATGACGGAGGAGACAAATCATTCAGGAACATCGAGTATATGAAAATTTAAATCTTAAGTAATATCTCAAATAGTCTAATCTTCTGGGGAAGGGGTGTTGCCGAGAACCAATTCCAGCATGTAATAATTACAAGAGTTTTACCAAAAGGTTCGTGAAACTTAGGAGGCTCAACAAGGGTGAGCCACATATGTAGTTTACCTGTTGGAAACGGCTATATAGCACTTTCCCCAAACCTGAATAGGATGACTGGCTGCTGCCAGACAGTTCGGGGCATTTTATTGCCTCCTGTTGGCCAAACACCTGAAGAGCTATAGGCTATTCCCTAAACTGACAATGCTCTGTACCCTCTGATACCTTACCCTTTGAAGTGTATCTTTCCATCTTGCCTTGGGACAAATTGTGTTTAAGAAAAGCACAGGTCCTTAGTCAAGGTAGAGTCTTCAGTTCTCTTTAGCTGAAGCTCCACTGACCCCCAATGCCTTTCAAAAATATCTTTCATCCTTGGACTCTTTAATCATCTATGCATAGCCCCTTCTCCAGAATGCTGAACCCTTTGTAAGGCTGGGAAAAGAACCCTAGCATTATGGTGCCCTGACAGGGACATCTGTTAACAGGGTGTTGTTTTGTTATAAATAAATAAATAAATAAGGAACCGTTATAATTTTAAAAGCCATCACAACCAAATACAATGTTTGGATCTTGGTTAATTTCTGATCCAAACAAATGAAGTGTATAAAGATAGTTGATACAGTAAGGAATGTTAAATGGGTATTAAATGATATGACAAGGTTTTCATTTTGGTAGGTTTGTTAATGGCCTTGGGGTTATATAGAAAAGACAAGTCATTATTATCAGAAATATATGCAGAAGTATTTTTCAGGTAAAATAATATTGTATTTTTTTTAACCTCTCTAAATATCTACTACTATATTGGACATACAAGAAGCATTCAATGCCCTTCTAAGAAGTTGCTACTACATAGGACTCTTGGTGTCACTAACTGCATGCTTATTTTGTTTCAGGGTTTTGTTTACCTCCAAGGGCTTCCACTTCTTCTGTCAAACTCTCTCATCTGGCATTCATATTCCCTCATCTCCCCCTTGGGTTGTTCTCTAAAAAGAGGTATTCCTATAGGCTCTAGGCTCTCAAAAAACAAACAAGCAAACAAACAAACAAAAAAAAAAAACTGAACCAGCCAGGCACTCAATATATAAACAGATTTTTAAAATAAGTAAGCCTATAAATGCAGCCTTAGAAGTATTTATTAAGTTTTAATATTTTGTCTGTTTTTCTTTCTTAAGGATGGATTTAATTTAAAATATTCTCTTTTTGCATAGGAGAAAATGCCTTACACAGTGCACACAATATAACAGATGTTCAATAAATGATTATTTAAAACAGCAAAACAACACAAGCAGGACCAGTTGTTTTCTTTTTTTTTTTTTTTTAACTTCCTAATTTTGTCATTTTCTTGGGCAGTCGTCGGCAAACTCATTAGTCAACACAGCCAAATATCAACAGTACAACAATTGAAATTTCTTTTCAGAGCCACATTAACACCACTTCTTCAAAACAGACTCGCCGAGGCCAAGGTATTTTGTGGAAGAGCCACACTCAAGGGGACAAAGAGCCTCATGTGACTCGAGAGCCACAGTTTGCTGAACACGGTTCTTGGGGCACCAAGGCTTTTTTTTTAAATTGAGGTATAATTGTCTTATAAGATTAGTGTTTGTTTCAGGTGTTCAACATAACGATTTGATATTGTATACGTTGCAAAATGACCACTGCAATAAGCACTGGTTAACATCTATTACTACGTATGACTTACCTTGAAATCATTTATTGAGAACATAAATTCTGGAAACCATGGTATTTGGAAGAAGTAATAATAGCTGGATTTGAACAGCTGGGCAGGGTGTCGTAAAATATATTCTGAAATTAAAATATCATGTTAGACCTTATCCAATGAATATAAAACTAGTTACTATCGAAATAACTAATTTTGGGGGGCAATTTCACCTTTGAGATGATCCCTTAAAAGCATCCACAAATAAGGATTTCTATATAATTTCTCTTTGCAGCAATTTCTATGTTCTTATATTTTATTATGGGTATTTATGGTATTTAGAAACATTTATAGCTCTTTAAATAAAGAAGGAAGTTCCCCTTAGGAAGTCTTGACTCAAAGGAAGAGGAAACTAAAACAACACTGCCATTATTTTAAGGTCATTATCAGTGACCTAGCACTTTTCCTAGGGAGACAGAGGGAGGTCATTTTCTACTGTTTAAAAGATTTTCCTTATGGGTTATCCATTTGACCTGAACAGAAGAGAAAGTGTTTCTTTTAAATTTACTCATGAATCCAGAAAATTCAATCATTCAATGAATATTTGAATATCTACCATGTTTGAGGGGATTTAGCAGTGAACAAGACAAAGATATTCTCATTAACTTATCCTACCTAATAAAAGAGTAACATGCAAATGTGACCTTGGCTCCTGATTGGCTATGCTACCAGCCAATCAGGAGCAGGAGGCGTGACTGGGGGCATGGCCACGGCTTGCCTGGACGCCAGTGAACACTTCCCTTCACAAACACTTAGCTTCACGCCTGTGGGGAACACTTCGCTTCACACCTGCGCAGGCGAGGGACGAAGCGCTTCACGCTGGCGGGGGCGGGAACGAAGCAGGGACCCCGCCTCTGCACCGGGTGTTTTCGAGGGCCTAGTGAGCAGGAGAGGCTCGGTCCTTGAGGCCTCCGTGGTGCGGGGAGGGCTGGGCCAGGACAACACCATACTTTCAAAGAAAGTTGTTTCCCACTTAAATATCCCCTGATGAGTATCTTTAAAAAAGAAGTAATATTCAGCCATTGTCACACCTTGAAAAGTTAAGGTAATTCCTTAATATCACCTAATATCCACTGAATGTTCCAATGTCTTTGTTTCAAAGATGCCTTTTCCTGTTGGTTTGCCCCCTCCAGAGGCTACCCAAGGTCTTATTTCAGCCCTGAAGTTGGGCTGCTTTCCCCGACCATAAGTTCCCAACGCACTTCCAGCCAGAGTTAAAGGGGCTTCTTCTGTTTTTAAGGCATCGCCATATCCAGTGCCTGCCAGGCCCCCGTGAAAGCACTACTCCTTAGGTCCAGGGTGCTGGGAGCTGAAGCAGAGAGGCTGTGAGCTCCAGCTTACCCAGGATGCTGGCCCCCCGTTTTCCCCTCCCAATTATCCTGGCCCAGCCTTCCCTATGCATACCTGCTCACAGAGAGCCTGTGGTCCTGGCAGCTGGATGGGAGGCCGGCAGGGGGCGTGGCCGCAGCAAGAGAGAAGGGAGGCCTACACCCTCCCCCAATCCAGAGGGGCTTGACAGGGGACCACAGGCCATGCCCCCCTCCCCCACCAGGCAGGGCTTGACAGGGAACCTCAAGGTGTCCTTCCTGCCCTGGTACTGGGCTAGGGTACCTCAGGCTGTTCCCCCTACCCCAGCTCCAGGCTGGAGGACCTCAGGCTGTGCCTCCCACCTGGTGCAGCTTGACGGGACTACAGGCCACACTCCCAACCCGGCAGGGCTTGACAGGGGACCTCAAGGTGCGCTTCTCATCCTGTTGCTGGATTAGGGGACTTCAGACTGTTCTCTCCACCCACCAGGGCTTGACAGGGACCTCAGGCTGTGCCCCCACCTGGCAGGGCTTGACAGGGAACTTCAACCCACATCCCCACCCCGGCACCAGGCTGGGGGACCTCAGACCATACCCTCTGCCCCAGCACCAGGCCAGGGGTCCTGAGGCTATGCCCCTCCTGCCTGGCTAGGCTTGACAGGGGACCTCAGGCTGTACCCCCCACCCAGTGAGGCTTCACAGGGCACCTGAGCCTGTGCCCCTGTGCCAGTGAGAATTCACGGGGGACCTGAGGCTGTGCCTCCCTCCCAGTGCTGGGCTGGGGGACTTGAGGCTGTGCTCCTCTGCCTGGTGGGGCTTGACGGGGGACCTCAGGCCATGCTCCCCATCCTGGTGCTGGGCCAGGGGACCCGAGGACACACCCTGCCCTGGGTGGCTTGACAAGAGTGGGACTGACAGGGTCTGGATCTACCCCAATGCGGGGGGGTGGGGTGCGGCTGGGTCTGGGTCTCACATGATTTTGAGACACATGTGAGTGAGTGGGGACTTGACTCTGGGCCTCGTGGTACACCCCAGATTCTGACAGGAGAAAGGTTTTCATATATATTTTACTATATATGTCTTTAGTCTCTGATACTTCTATTATACAGAAAGAGCAAATAGCAATATTATTTCCTCTAATTAATACTCTTTTAATGTGCACAAATTTTGTGCACCGGGCCACTAGTACAATAGATAAGTAATGAATATTTAAAAGAACATTTTGATAGCAATAATACCATATAGAAAACAAAACAAGGTAATTTGATTAAGAGTGATGGTTGGGTGGAGTGGAGGGACTATTATATAGTAGAGGTTGTCAGAATAGGATTCTCTGGGCTAAGTCCTAAATGGTAAAAAGGAATCAGTTATGTCACAATGTAGAAAGAGCATCCAGAAACAGAACATAGATCCTGGACCTGGTACATTCAAGAAGCAGAAAGGCTACTGTGGCTGGTGTATACTGAATAAGGAGGGGGAAATGGTATGAAATGAGTCAGAAAGAAAAACAGAAGCCTGGACAGATAGTGCCAATATTGATAAGGCTTTAAAAATGCTTTGGGAAGACATTGAAGTTTTAAATTGGAAAGTAGTGAAATCATGCATATTAAATGTGTATATTCTCCAATAAGTGGAGTATTGTCATCATTGAACAAGATTTTGTCAGCCTTGCATTATGAGATATCAATACAATTATAAGCATACTAGTGGCCCAGTGCATGAAATTCGTGCACGTCAAAAGGGTACTAATTAAAGGAAATATTTTAATAGTGCTATTTGCCCTTTCTCTACAATAAAAGTGTCAGAGATAAAAGGTAATGAGTACAATGTATATGAAAATAATACATAATTTCATTAATTAATAAATAATGGCAAAATTATATAACAACAATATGAATCCACAATAAACTGTTGAGTTAATTTTCCTGCATTTAAAATAGGACTGAACGTGTCCCTCACAGAGAGATGAAATCCATAATACTGCATTTGGGTGACTTGTGTTTTTATATTTTGTCTAGTATTATTGTGAGTACACTGTTGTCTCTGAGTCTTAATGCAATATCTGTTCCCCAACCTTTTTCACCATGTGGAAAAAGAATAGGATATGTCATTGCATCTAATGTAGGAATCAGGATACTGATTCGTTTCACTTTAGTGGCATTTGGATTATTGGGATCTGGTTTACAATGAATGAGCAAGTCCCTTTCAAAAGGAGGTTCTCCATCTTCGTTTCTGAATACATCAGCAACCTCGGTTACATGGGGAGAATTATATCTACCTGGGTCACTATAACGATCATATTTAATTGCCATAGTTACTGCCGTGGGAGCTATACCTTTTGCTGCTGTTTCAGATTGGGCTTCCTTTTCTACCTCATGTAGCATCTTGTAAGATTTTGTTAATTCATTTATTTCATGCATGAGGTTGTTGATGTTGATCATGAGTCTTTCTGAGCAGGCCTGGTTTGCTGGGATAGCTAATCTTTTACGTGTAGCTTTGGCTGTATCCAAAATATAGAGTTGAGCAAACTTCCGAGAAACACCATCAGAAGGATGTAAAGTTCCAGTACGATGATAAACTTGTCCATGTATTCTAAAACAGTATGGCCCATACCCTGATGGCGATGCAACATTTGCACCCATGAAGCAAAAGCAAAAGAACTATTTACAGATCGAATGTTTTCCATGAAATTTTACTGTTAGAATCTTCGTTTGTCATTAATCTTTTAAAATATGGCGGGTAATCTGGAAAATGTATATCATTTGGACAGGCTTTCCCTTTGCTACAACATCGAGTAAATTTCCCATCAGATGGTTTTTCATCAGAGAAATTTAGTGATAGGCAAAATTCACATCTAACAATCATTTCACCACAACTATGTTTGAGAATTGCATCCTCATGTACTCCATTTTTGCTGAGAAGGCAGTTCCTACCACTATTGCTAGTACTTGTTGATGACTATTCTTTAGACATATTCTATCTTCACCATCGCCTTCTTTTAACTTCAAAGGCACGTTGTTCTTTAGACATTTCCTGTCGAAGATGCTGGTGTTTTTCAGCTTCAGAGCGACATTTTTCCAATAGCTGCTCTTCAGATACATTCTGTCGCAGGTGTCGCCTTCTTTCAAGATCAGACACACGTTGCTCTTCAGACATTTTCTGTCGATAACATCAGCACCATTCTGCTATACAGCTCCATTGTATCAACAGTTTTTCTTTGGACATAGTCCCACCTCTTTATTGCCATGTTCTGAGATAGAGGAGAATGACAGTCTTGACATTCAGGCCTTCAGCAGTGTGACCAAAGGCTGATTTGGACAGATTCCATAGGGGTGGGACTTCCTCCTACCTGTTGTCAGTTTTCACAGCTGGGATGCTGAAGCTGGGACTTGGGGGCCTTCCCTCTGGTGATTGCCTTCCGTTTTTGCTGGCATACAGCTGAAGCTACATGTAAAACATTAGCTGTGTCAGTTAGACGCAGATGTGGTGAATTCTCGCTGCCGCCACTGCCACCGCCTCATTCTCCATGCCCAGGGGCCTCAATTAGACACAGCTGTGGTTCGCTGGCATTGCCACTGCTTGGTCTCTGCGCCCGGGGCCGGGTGCTTGATACCTTTACCACTTCGTCTCTGCTCTTGGGGTCTGGGGCCCACACCTCTTGACCCCGCCCCTTGCTCCGATTTGCTGGTAGCATAGCCAATCATGAGCCAAGGTACGGTCACATTTGCATGTTACTCTTTTATTAGATAGGATTACTTGACACCTTCATATTGGCTGGGGTTGATCCCATTGATAAAACAGTTTTAGCAATAGTCAAAGTTTTTGTTGAAATGACCAATTACAGTTTATCTAAAACAATATTGACTCTGGGTCCTGATCAATTGAGCAAGGATGTAGTATGACTTCTGTTGACTAATGAAATGGAAAAAAACGTGACATATCTCAGTTTGATATTTGAATCCTAAGCATCCATAGTATTGCCTCAACAGAGATAGGTCAATTGGATATGAATATAAAATTTGACTCTGATGATAGAGGAACCAAGATGGAGGCATAGGTAAACACCCATACTGCTGCCCCGTACAGCAATTTCAAAACTACAACTAAAGGACAAAAGGGATATTATTCAGAACCACCAGAGGGCTGGCTTAGTGGACATTCCATAAATAGAAGGAAAGATAAAAGGACACTGAGACTTGGGGGAGCTGTGGAGGGCAGAGTTGTGGATACATGCTGAGTCAGAGGTGTGGAACCGTGCATGTAAGCGGAAAGGGCGGGTGGCTGCAAATCCAGCTGGTTTTCTGAACTGGGAGGGAGACAAAGGCGTCCCACTGCACAGAGCCTCAGTTCTTGGTGAGTCTTGGGGAACCCAGACTAATACTGGGTAAAACTGGACAGTAAGCTGGAAGCATGCTGAAACTCGGGTGCTGCAAAGAAGCGCGAGCTATTGGAGAGGGCTCATGGCTGGCTCTATCGTTCGGGAGGAAAAAAACAAAACAAAACAAAAAAAACCACACCAGAATGCTTTGTTTTCCCATTCCGGGTGAGTCTTTGGGTGTCCAGACTCATTTGGGGAGAAACTAGACTGTCTGGCAGTGGGCAGAGCTCCAGGCAGCTTTCTCTCAGAGGTGCGTGCAGCTGCTGCAATGGGGCATGGAGACCCGGGAGCCATTTGGGGGGGGGGGGCTGATGGGAAACTAAGGCGGCCTGGTCAGGCCAGAGGCTCCGCTCCATCCAAGCTAAACACAGCTGATCCTCACAGCCAATTGGCCTGGAGGTCAACACTACCAGTGATGCCAACAACCATATAGGCTTAACTACCACAAAACACTGCTGCCCATAAATGGGTGCACCAAGAGTATCCACCTCAGGTTACTGGGAAGGCTGAGCCACTGTCCCCTAGAGGACATCTACCACACAAACCTACTCGATCAACTCAGGAAAGCAGCCAAAATGCGAACACAAGTTAACAAATTACATGTGAAAGAAATGAAGGGGGGAAAAAACGACTGGACATAGAGTTCAAAACTATGGTTATAAGGTTTTTCAAGAGGCTTGTAGAAAAGGTGGGTAAATTTAATGAGACCCTTGAGGATATGAGCGAGGCCCTCAAGGATATGAACGAGACTATGGAGAATATGAAAAAGGACCAATTAGAAATTAAGCATACACTGACTGAAATAAAAAATAGTATACAGAGACCCAAAAGCAGACTAGAGGACCGCAAGAACCAAGTCAAAGATTTGAAATACAAAGAGGCAAAAATCACTCAGCCGGAAAAGTAAGAAGCAAAAAGAATCCAAAAAATTGAAGATAGTGTAAAGAGCCTCTGGGACAACCTCAAGCATACCAACATCTGAATTATGGGGGTGCCAGAAAAAGAGAGCAAGATACTGAAAACCTATTTGAAGAAATAGTGACTGAAAACTTCCCCCACCTGGTGAAAGAAATAGACTTACAAGTCCAGGAAGCGCACAGAACCCCAAACAAAAGGAATCCAAAGAGGACCACCCCAACATACATCATAATTAAAATGCCAAGAGCAAAAGACAAAGAGAGAATATTAAAAGCAGCAAGAGAAAAACAGTTAGTTACCTACAAGGGAGCACCCATACGATTGTCAGCTGATTTCTCAACAGAAACTATGCAGGCCAGACAGGAGTGGCAAGAAATATTGAAAGTGATGAATAACAAGAACCTGCAACCAAGATTACTCTACCCAGAAAAGCTATCATTCAGATTTAAAGATCAGATAAAGTGCTTCGCAGATAAGAAAAAGCTAAAGGAGTTCATCAACACCAAATCAGTATTAATTGAAATGCTAAAAGGTGTTCTTTAAGAAGAGGAGGAAGAAGAAAAAGGTAGAGATAAAAATTATGAACAACAAATACACATCCATCAACGAGTGAATCTAAAAATCAAGTGAATTAAAAATCTGATGAACAGAATAAACTGGTGAATATAATAGAATCAGGGACATAGAAAAGGACTGGACTAACAATTCTTGGGGGAAAGGGGTGTGGGGGTTGTCGGAAGAGACTGGACAAAAACCGTACACCTATGGATGAGGACAGTGGGGTGGAGGTAAGGACAGAGGATGGGATGAGTACTGGGGGGAGGGGAGCTATGGGAGGGAAAAAAGAGCAACATTGTAATAATCTGAACAATAAATATTTATTAAATTAAAAAAATAAAAATAAAATTTGACTCTTACATGTACTTATAATCCTAATAAAAGAGAAAATGCAAATTAACCATCACTCCACTACACCCACAGCCAATCAGAGAAAATATTCAAATTAACCCAACTAAGATGGCAGCAGCCATGGAGCTAGAATGAGCAAGCCAGGCTTCCAGCCCGCCCACGCCTTCCCTGGCCTCTGCTCAAGGCTACAAAGTTTCAATTATAGAAGATGAATAAATCCCAGATACCTGCTCCCAGCCAAACTTGGCCTCCACTTGGGTCGCTGGGGGGCATGGCCAGCCTACAAACTACCACAGGCCCTTTGCCCAGGCCGCCCCATGCCCCAAGGGATCCCCCTTCAGGGCAAACCAGCTAGCCCCCACCCATGCACCAAGCCTCTATCTTATGTAATAAAATATTAATATGCAAATTGACCATCACTCCAACACACGAGATGGCTGCCCCAATGTAGACACAAGATGGCTACCACAAGATGGTCAACAGGAGACGACAATTGGGAGGGACCAAGCCTACAAGGGAGGGCAGTTGTGGACAATCAGGCCAGCAGGGGAGAGCAGTCACGAGGGACTAGGCCTGTAAGGGAGGGCAGTTAGGGGGCAATCAAGCCTGCAGGGGAGGGCAGTTATAGATGACCAGGCCAGCAGAAGAGGGAAGTTGGGGTCAACTGGGCCTACAGGGAAGGGCAGTTGAGGGGGACCTGGCCTGCAGGAGAGGAAAGTTGGGGGCAATGAGGCCAGCAGAGGAGGAAAGTTGGGGGCGACCAGGCCTGTAGGGGAGAGCAGTTAGGGGGTGACCAAGCCTACAGGAGAGGGCAGTTTCGGGGGACCTAGCCTGCAGGGGAGGGCAGTTGGAGGGGACCAGGCCTGCAGGAGAGGGAAGTTGGGGGGGGACCAGGCTGGCAGAGGAGGGAAGTTGGGGGTGACCGGGCCTGCAGGGGAGGGCAGTTAGGGGTGACCACACCTACAGGAGAGGGCAGTTTGGGGGGACCCAGGCTTCAGGGGTGGGCAGTTGGGGGGGACCAGGCCAGCAGTTAGGGGCAATGAGCCTGGCCGGGGAGGGCAGTTAGAGGGGACTGGGTCAGTAAGGGAGGGCAGTTAGGGGCCTTTGGGCTGGCAGGGGAGAAGTTAGGCATCAATCAGCCTGGCAGGGGACTGATTAGGGGATGATCAGGTTGGTAGGCAGAAGTGGTTAGGGGCAATCAGGAAGGCAGGCAGTCGAGGAGTTGGGAGCAAGCAGTCCTGGATTGTGAGAGGGATGTCTGAGATTGGAGAGGGTACAGGCTGGGCTGAGGGACACCCCCCTTCATGCACAAATTTGTGCACCAGGCCTCTAGTATATAATATTTAGGTAGTCATGGTCTCCTCCCTAACCTGCTCAATTTTGAGGAAGAAACAGAAATATGTTGTTTTGAATTTTTTGTTCCCCTAGTGTGGGTTGTAGCAATACCTGATCCCCAGAAAATTTGACAAGTCTAGTTAAAGAGGACAAAATTATAATTTCTGCCAAAACCAAATAAAAATGTTCCTAGCCATTGTTCACAGGTCTTTAATCACTTTTAAGATTTTATGAATTTCCTTTATAACAGAGGTTCTCAAAATATAGTCCATATATATCCCTGCAGATCTCAAAGACCCTTTTAAGGAATCTGGATGGTTAAAACGATTTCATAACAACACTAAGACATTATTAGCTTTTTGCATTTGGTTGCCATTTGCACTGATGATACAAAAGCCATGGTAGGTAGAACCTCTTTGCTGCCTGTGCATTAATCAAGGCAGTGACATGAAACAATACTAGTAGTCATCATATTCTTCACTACCACACACTTGCAATCCTATCAATAAAAGAATAATATGCAAATTGACTGTACCTCTGCTATGCCAACAATCCACACTCACCAGCCACGCCCACCAGCCCATCAGGACCAGACTGAACACGAACAGAGCGAGCCTTTCACTTGAGGGAAAACAATCGGCAGTATTTGCTGCCCATGATAAAATTCAAGTTTTCAACTGGAAATTCCAATTTTGGAAACTTGTATCTGCTGCTGTGAGCTTGATGCTTTTGGAACACTTAATGGCTTTTTTAAAAAATAGAAATTGGGGTAATACTAATGAATGTGAGTCTTTGGTATCATATAATGAAATGTGTCAAATTATGGGAGATCTAAATAACAACCACTATCTTCCAATGCATGATGAAAAATCCATTCAAAGTGCTAGAGATACCAATGGATTTTAACATAACAGAACACAAAATGTTCATTAATCTGACATCAGATTTCACATTGTTACTAACCTTTAAGGAACTACCAATTTTTGAGTTTGATATAATGGTAAAGAAGCAATCCACAATTCTGTGAAAAGGCTATTAAAATACTCCAGTCTTTTCCAATTACAAATCTGTGTGAGACCAGATTTCTTCATATACTTCAAACAATATATTGCAACAGATTGAATGCAGAAGCAGATTTGAGAATCCAGCTGCCTTTTATTAAGCAAAAATTAAAGAGGTTTGCAAATATGTAAAACAATGACACTATTCTCACTACAATTTTGTTTTGAAAGATGTAGTTTTCATTAAAATGTTTTTTATGTTAACATATACTGGAGTTACTGTTTTTTAGATAAATTCACACATACATTTTTCAAAGTCTCATTTTAAATTTCCAATACAGGGAACATTGAGAGATATAACCCATCTAAACAAAAGCTCAGTGGGTCTTTAATAACTTTTAAGATATAAAAGAACCCTGAGACCAAAATTTGAGAGCTGCTGTTTTAGAAAAGGTTGCCATTCCTGGTAGCCAAAGCTGTCACACAGAGGAGAACTTATTTCTAGGCTGTCAAAATCCATTACCATCTAAGTAGTGTCACTGCATCTCCCTCTTTATCCCTCTCCAAGTTAGCAGTAATATATTTTCTGAAAATAAAATTATGCAAGCAAACATAAAGCTACAGTTTCTTAGACTCTAAATATTAAACATTTAGAGCAGATTGCATGTGCTAATAATATATTTTAGCCATTTAATTTTTAAAAATATGATGTTAATTTTTTTTTAATTATGTTAACCAAATTTTGCTGTTTTTAATTCAGAGTGTCAGTGGCAACAGTGAATTGTTATGTTGGCAATTCATAATGGAGATTTAAGCTCACCTGCAAATACATTTGGATGAGGGAAGTTAATAACAATAAGCTTCATCACCATTTCAGGATAACAGATGGCAATTAGCCAGGCAATCATGCCTCCCCAGTCATGGCCAATAAGAACACATTTGCTATAACCTGTAATCAAGAAATAAATATTGACGTCATTGAAAAGAAACAGGTGGGCTCATCATTAACTCACATAAAACAGGCTCAGTTCTGAAACGAATCTTTCCACTATTCTCCCTTCATTATTCATCCACTTGGTGTAGGCTCTGAGTTTGGTCTTTTCAAAACCTGCAGATATGTCTGCATCACCCAGGTAACTTTTCAGAAAATTCAGGTGCCCAACCTCCACTCTAGACTTGGTACAAATTCAGAATCTCTCCCAGGAATATAAATATATTTTAATTTGAAATAGTTTGGACACCATGATTAAGTCTACATATAATTAGGTCATAAACAATATTATCTGAGTTATTTTTGAATGTTGGAGAACTTCTAATTACAGTAAAAACCTAAATGTCCCACCTATGTCCAACTGGTAAATCTTTATTGAAAGAAGCTTCTATTTTCTCCCTAATTTCCCAAATTCAATGTTACAACTCAAAATAGTAAAAATCACTAATTTAGGACTGTGAAGTCAAACTGAATTAGTGGAAAGTTTTAATTACAGTACTAAGTACATACAAGTTTCATTTCATGTAATCATTATGGTTATTTAAATTAGGTTAAAATACTGATTCCTACAGGATTTCCTTTGTATGGTGGATGAGATTAATTTGTAATTTTTAAATAAATATATTTTATTGATTTTTTACAGAGTGGAAGGGAGAGGGATACAAAGTCAGAAACATCGATGAGAGAGAGACATCAATCAGCTGCCTCTTGCACACCCCCTCCTGGGGATGTGCTCACAGCCAAGGTACATGCCCTTGCCGGAATCGAACCCGGGACCCTTCAGTCCACAGTCCGACGCTCTATCCACTGAGCCAAACCAGTCTCAGCTAATTTGTAATTTATTGCTATAGTACTTCAAAATAATTTTTCAAGTAAATAGTTTTCATCATCACCCCACCACTCTACTAACATGCATGCACATACACACACAGAGAAACATCTTGTTTATATTATTGATTTGCCTAGAAAATTTTATGTTGACAAACTTAAGCATCTATTGTAATCAGACTAAATGGTAACACTGCATTGATACCTCCACACTCATCCATTTTTTTCTCCTCTAAAAATATTGGCTTGGCCCTAGCTGGTTTGGCTCAGTGATAGAGAGAGCATCAGCCTGAGGGACTAAAGGGTTCTGGGTTCGATTTTAGTCAAGGGTACATGCCCAGACTGCAGGCTCGATCCCCAGTAGGAGGCATGCAGGAGGCAGCCAATCAATGATTCTCTCTCATCATTGATGTTTCTTTCTCTCTCTCCTTCTCCCTTCCTCTCTGAAATCAATAACAGTATATAAAAATAAAATAAAAACATGGCTTGAGCTATGGTCTCATTAGATTATTGTAGAAAGGGACTTTAATTGATTTCATGGGTTTCTCACTATATTGTCACCATTAACATACTTATGATAACACGTGGGTTGTAATCAAAGGAGATGCAGTGGATTAGATTGATGTTAGAAAAAACATTTACTTCTTCCCCGGTCCTCACTGTCATAGAAGGAATGTAATTTTCTGCCCCGTTGATGTTAGATTGGGCTGTGTGATTTGCTTTGTTCCTGTGACAGGTATATGACTTGACTGTGGGCTCAGCCACATGACTTGCTTTGGCCAATGGGTTGATAGCAGTGACCTGAAATATGTGGGTGCAGCTGAACCTCTTACCATTTCTGCTACTGCTAGTAAAAGAGCTCCCCCAGGTAGCTACTCCCCTTTAGTCCAACTCACAGTGAGGAGCCACTCCCAGCTGGACCTCCATGTCAGCCTGAGGTGTCCAGCCTAAGATGATCTTCAGATCCAAGAGCACAGGAATAAATGCGTATGGCAGTATATCATTGAGTTTGGGGTGGTCTGTGACACTAACTGATCAATACAAGTAAGATAATGCAAGTGCTTCCACATTTTGTAACATTTTTAAATGAATGTTTAGGTGTAGGTTCTGAAGACCAATATTTGTAATATAAGACTCAAATTTCCAACAATTACTCCTGAAAATAATAAATAGTAACTTAGCATTATGTCTGTTTTTAAAAACAAATTTTGAAAGTAATTTTTGGCTAGTGGACTGAATCATTATTCTGGATGTGTTATTTTAAATTCCCCGAATAAGCATTTTGATCTGGAACCCCAAACCACAGTAACAGGATCCAGACAACAACGCAGGCGGGTGACAAAGACGTCCTCCCAAGGAATTAGGTTATCACTTCACAATTTCTTGAATCCTAGTCCCTTTAAAAGAATTAATACTATTTTTTTTAAAGTAACCCACCTAAGGAGTCTAAAATATCCTTTATATCTGTAATTAGACAGTCCAGTTTATAATTCTCTCGATGACTGGGAGCGTCTGTTTCTCCATAGCCTCTCAAATCCAGCGCCACAACTCGATATTCACTTTTAAACTCTCTCAGCTGGTGACGCCAAGAATACCTGCAAGAGATAAGAAACATTAAATATACCACAGTGACTAATACAAATAGTAACATCATAGATTTTCTAGGTGGAAAACTCTAAGAAACTCCTTATCTTGAGAAAGGTTGTAGAGCTTAGTATAAGCAGGAAAGAAGAGACCTGTTTGAGAAGGGAGCACTGACATTCTTTATTAAAATTATATTTTTACCATATCCAGTGGGGTGTAACAAAGGGCCAGTATTTACAGGAACTACAGAACACCAGATATTAAAATCAAAGTAGTTATATCTGCACTTAAGAAATCAATTTTCTAAGCTTTTCTTAAATAATATGTGCAGCTATCGGGTGATATATATAAATAAATACCTCTGTTATTGCAGAACCATTTGATTCTCTAAAAAATGTATAAGATGAAAATATATTTGCCTAAAAAGTCGATTTTACTCATCTTACTCCACTGTCAAATAGGGCTCAGTGTTTTTTAGTAATAACAGTTTCCTTATGAATGAAAAAGTCTGAAGATTACAGACAGATTATGACATAAAGAATCCAATAAAACAACTGGTAAAATAAACCTCTTCTTGCTAAAACAAAATTCTTCTGTGGAGAAGATCCTACACGATGAGTACAAGTAAGCATGATATTAAAAACATTTAACCATCAAAATGGCACCAGTGCTGACCAATTAAAATGACCATAAAAAAATGGCCATACAGTGATGGCCACATTCTGAGGTCTCTGTTGGGCAAGTATTCCCTTTGTGCTAGATCATGGGACAGCAGAATTAATTTAAATACAGAGATCCATGAGCTTTTCTTCTTCCAATAAGCAAAATAATTTTGGATAACAGAAAAAAAAGACAAATTTTTCAAAGTAATTCACTACGTTATGGAATTCAGAACATGCATTAAACAATTTGCATACACATTTGTTCATAAAAACACAGTGTAAAATACAGTGTAAAATTATCTGACACAAGTCAAATGGAAGATTATTGTCTGAAAAGATTTTTGGAGTACAATAGCTAAGTGAGATTATAAACCAACTAGAGGCCCAATGCATGAAGATTCATGCAAGAATGAGCCTTCCTTCCCATGGCTGCCAGCACCACCTTTGCTCTGGCTCAGAGCTGCCTTCCTGCCTTCCCACACTGCCCAGAGGCCCAGAGTGGCTGGGGCAGTGCAGAACACCTGTGTCGTTGCCATGTCACCTGCATATGCAAATTAACTCACCATCTTTGTTGGGTTAATTTGCTTACTCACTCCTGATTGGCTGGTGGGTGTAGTGAAGCTATGATCAATTTGCATCTTTCTCTTTTATTAGTGTAGATAGTGAGAGAGGGGCTGCAATGTGATACGATAAAAAGCAATAAAATCAATGAAGCAAATCAACCCCTTTACATCAACATGCATTATTAGGAAGGGAATCAGACACATATTTGGAATTATGAATGGATAGAGAATCTTTGATCTATGATTTATGAAAATTTCCAAAATCATTATCAATGAAGATGGATTTGAAAATGTTAATAAAAGTATCTTTCTTAGCTAGGCCAGATTAATATTGTTAATCTTTTCTTTTAAATATTTTTTTATTGATTTCAGAGAGGGAGGGAGGGAGGGAGGGAGGGAGGGAGGGAGGGAGGGAGAGGGAGAGGGAGAGAGAGAGAGAGAGAGAGAGAAACATCAATGATAAAGAATCTTCAGTCGGCTGTCTCCTGCAAGTCCCACATTGGGGAGTAGGCAACCTGGGTATGTGCCCTGACTGGGAATCAAACCCATGACCTTCTGTTTCATAGGCTGACATTCAACTGAGCCATGCCAGTTGGGCAATATTGTTAATCTTGCCTCTGGGTTGTAACAAACAAATGAAGCACTTTGTTTCCTTAAGATACTCATCTGTCAACACCTATGATATTATTATTTTCTCATTAGTTTTACTTAAAATTTTGAATTAATTTTTATGTCTTTGTATCTAATCAGTAAAGTTCTGCAGATGTAAGCTCTTAAATATTTAATTAATCATTTTCCTGCCCATCCCTGTTAACATGATCTTAATTCAGACCTCCACTGATGCAACAACCTATTGATTGGTCTGTGTCCACATCACTCCCTCTTTTTCTTTCTTCTATGAAACCAAAGTGATGTAGCAAAACCACACACTCTCTCATGTAATTCCCCCACTTAAGATATTTTCTCGATACCTTATTACTCATATGTGAAGTTCAAACTCCTTCTGGCAGACAAAACTTCCAAGATTTGACTATTACCCAATTTTCCAGCCCAATTACTTTATACCCTGTTATACAGATGAGTATCTATATAAGAAAAGAAGCTAGCATCTACATCATTCTCACCACAAGCCCAACCTTTTGGTATACGGGACTACACTCTAACCCACTGAGCCACCCAGGCCAAGGCCCAATCTGCACTTCTTAATCCCTTCACTGTTTCACCCAGCCCCTCCCCCCATTAAAATGTGCATTGTTTTAATATCTTAAGTATCTGTGTCTTCATTCAGAATTCACTTAATTAGAGAGTTCAAGGTAGAAATTTGATTCAAGATAATGTTTATAATCTCACAATATTTTACATTTAAAATTCTATTAGATACTATGCAACAATACCTGCATTACATATTAATAGTTAAAATAGCCTTACAAATAAATTTAACTATTGCCATTATCAGTGAATGGAGTCAAACAATATCTTAAACATTTCTAAGAAATAGCACAACTGCTATTAATAAACTGCAAAAGAATAATTTTTAAATGTAATTTTCCTAGAGTTCATAAATAAAACCTAATTGGCTTACATTTTAAACTGAAAGAGAAATCACATCAGTGATTCATATGATTAAAACAAAAACAACCCCTTTGATACAAGAATGAGACATATTGCAAAATCAGTAACTCCTGGAAATATTATCAATAAACAAAATAAACTATTTTCACCCACATTTTTTTTCTGGTAGCTTTTGGGAATAGGAGAGAACTATTTTTAAAAAACCTCTTTCCTAGTTATTACTCTTAATGTAAGGAGGGTTTCTGGTTTCGCAGGCTAGCCATTTTCAGATGTAGACTATCCTTTCCCCTTCAAACAGAGGACAGGCAGGCGTCACCAGCCTCTGTGCTCAGCTGTGCGTATGAAGAGCCCTCATTTGCCTATGCACTTGAATAATGACAAACACATTCCATGCAGCTGGTGATGAAGGCGACTCAAAGAAATTGCTGGCATCAGCTCAGAATATTTTTTTAAATGATGCAGCAAGTAAGTGACTGAGGCAGAAATCACTGCCCATTTTACTTTATGCACATTTGACTATTGCTTCACACTTACATTTTATTGTGAGTCAATCATGTCAAGCACTCTATTAGCTGAACCTACACACACATGTTGATTTGTGTGGGCTATTTACCACCCAATTATCTCCAGATGAAAGAAAATAACATTTTCTTATGGAAATAACTTATGTTTATTTATGCAGGTATATCCAGAGTGGAGAAAGATGTTTATGTGGGGAAAATCTTCTCAGGAAAAAGCATCCACAGACTTTTTGCTTTGGAAGGATGTTTTTTTGCCATCCTCCCTTCTTTTCTTCAATATCTAGTGCACTAGCAACCCTAACACGTTTATTAATAAAGTCCCTGTGTGTATCGCGCTCTGATAAGCAAAGTATTTAATGCTAAAAAAATAGTTAATTTGTAAGTTTACCAGAATTCTGGAAATCCATGAAGCAGCAGCATAAGTGGTTTGCCTCTTTCTCCAGCAGCAACATAATGAAATCTTAATCCAGAATCCTGCAGTAGAAAACATGACGTTTCAGTGATGATTTGTGTTGTTAAAGTAGTACAGTTAGTATTTCCATTTCATTAAAAAAATCACTTGCATTATTTTTAATATCAAGAAATGAAAACTCCATAGCCAGTTCGGTTCAGTGGCTAGAACATCGGCCCACAGACTGAAGGGTGCTGGGTTCGATTCCGGCCCAGAGTGTGTACTTCTGCTGCAGGTTGGACCCCATGCCCTGCTTGGGGGTGAATGCAGGAGGCGCCAGTCGGTGTGTCTCTCTCACATCGTGTCTCTCTCTTGCTCTGTGTCTTCCCCTCCCATTCACTCTTTCTAAAAATCGATGGAAAAATATTCTTGGGTGAGGATTAACAACACAAGACACCTTTTAAAAAAGAATAAAATAAATAGTATTAAATTTCAAAGAGAAAAAACTTTATGATTTATCAGTAGGATGAATTGACTGATTTACTTTGTCAGCATTCCCTTTATAGTACCTTCCCTTCTACTTACAAAGTCAATTTAAGTATTACCAGCTTCTGAAACAATGTCACAATTTGTGACTTTCATTTTACTGCTGTCACATCTCATCTCATTCAAATTCTATAGGACATGTAAATAATTCTGTTTTGAATTTATATTCCTGCTGTGTTTACCCCCTAGTCAAGTACTTTTCTCAGCTTGCCCGTCAAGAGCTATGCCATCAGTTATATAATTCACACCTTCTTTCCTTATCTTTAGTTCTCTCTTTCTCGCATTTTTAAGTTGAGAGTAGCATGCAGTTTGCTCCTCACGTCATATCTGTGTATCTGTAATAACAGGACACTCTGAGTACTCAAGACTTCACTCTGTATGTGGGAGACAAGACTGCCCAGGGAAATAAAAAGCATGGGAATGAGACAGGAATACTGTGAATACAAAGCAAGCTGAAGAGAGGAAAGTGGGGGGGGCAGGGGGGGGGGGGGCGGGGGGAAGCAAGAAAGAGAAACAAAAACTCATAAAGTGAGGAAAGAGAGCAAAAGCCAAAAGCTGGGCACAGACACTGGTATTAATGTATCAGGTTACCCAAGTACTTGGGTTTTCAGATGTGAAAATATCTTAAATCATTTTTGCAGATTCAGACACTGAGGTCTAAAGATGTTAACACAGATCATGACATTGGTTAGGAGGAAGCTGTGGCTAGAACCTGCCAGGACAAGGTTCCTCAGCTCCTTGGTCTGAGTCTCTGGGGAAACTCTCCAGATGGCCAGTGAGAAGAAAGGCATTCGGAGGCGTTTCAGAGGAGCTTCACACTACTTTTCTCCTCATGTTTAATGAAGAGATTAAGTCTCACTTTAAATCTGACTTTGCCCTCCACTGCAGAATGCCTTCCTAAGTCAGTAACGTCTTTTCTTGGTGGTGAGTCTCGGAAGATAAAATACTGTGGCCACTTGATTTAATTTAGTGAACAAATTACTTTCCTGCACTCACCACGTGAAAGACACAGGTCTTTTTTTTTCATCTTCACCTGAGGATATTTTTCCATTGATTTTTAGAGAGAGTGGAGAGGGAAAGACAGAGAGAAACATCTGTATGGGAGACACAATTGGTTGCCTCCCGCATGGGTCCTGGTCCTCTACCAGGGCTTGGGCAGGGAAGGAGCCTACAACCAAGGTACATGGCCTTGACCAAGGTCGAACCTGGGGCCCTTTGGTTCACGGCTGATGGTCTATCCACTGAGCCAAAGCAGCTGGGGCAGACACTGGTCTTTCTGATTGTTGTTTCACAAATCTGAACTCTTTAATGGTCATAGCATGGGCTGAATAAAGGTAAGAGAGGCATACTCCTTCGTCTTCTGGACTCCAGCTGCTGGACAATCTAGCTCCTAATAGGAATCCACGTGGTGACACATGTCCCCTCATTTGAAGCTGGTTTGGAAAGGCCTGCGAAACTGTAGGGTGCATTGCAAAGGGCCCCTAGAAATAGAGCATCATCTGTGAATGTCCCGTCCCGCTGATCTGAATAAACTCCTGATTTCCATCGACCTATTCTATTTACTCTTTTATTCTATAACTTGGGCAAGCACAGACTCCTGAGACATTAGGGCTCCTCCTGGAACAATTTCCTACAGCCGGTCTGAGCTCTAAAGGGCACAAAGGGGACGGGAGACAGCTTTCCCTTCCCATTTTATTTAGTCTCTCCCCCTCCCCCTCTCCCTCCCCTCCCCCTCCCCTTCCCCTCCCCCTTCCCCTCCTCGGGAGACAGCTTTCCCTTCCCATTTAATTTATTCTCTCCCCCCCCTCCTCCTCCCTTACCACCCCCTCCCCCTACACACACACACACACACACACACACACACACACACACACACACACACACACACGAGACAGGGGACGTAAACACACACAGTCCGACCCCTCTGCGGCCACACCTCGCCCCTCTTGCCTCCCTTCGGCGTCTTGGTCGTCCCCGCCGCACGCCCTGCGAGCCCCGAGACTAGGGGACGCTGGGCCGGGCGTCAGGGAAGGAGCAGCCCCGCGCCCTCTGCTCGCCCGCGGGCCAGGTTCCCTCCCGCCCCCGCCCGCCGCCGCCGGCCTTCACCTTGAGGCGCAGGTAGCAGTGGGTACCCAGGGAGGGGTCGTGCAAGCACCGGGGCGGGTGCTCCCGCGCCCCCCGCCGGAAGGTCCGCGCGGGTCCCTTGCCGACGCTCCACAAAAGTTTGAGCAGGTGGACGGAGGCGCAGAGCCCGCAGTAGCCGTAGACCAGGGACCAGAAGAGCAGGGACCGGATCGCGACCATCAGGCGGGGCAGGCAATCCCGCAGCCTCGCCATCGCGCGGCGGGGCCCACCGCCCCAGGACGCTCGGAGCGGCAGCGCTCACACCAGCCGCAGCGAGCCCGCCCGCCCGTCCGCCCCGATCGCCGGCTCCGCGCACATCCCCGAGGGCCCAGCAGCCGCGCCCGCCGAGTCCCGCGTCATCGCCGCGGAGGTGCGCCCAGGAGGCGGCGAGGCTGCGGTGTGAATTGGGAACCCGGTGAGGCTCCGATCATCCCAGGTGCCGCGGAGGGAAGAGCCTCTTATTTCGACCAGGGTTCCGGTTTTCTCGTTGCCACTGTGGAATTTCATTAGGCCTTTGTCGAGATCATAGACTTATGACCAGAGAGGGGCAGAAACTGGTTTTCGTACTCCTCAGCAGACATTATGACTCTATTCGTTCCCAACACTTTTCTGAAGGTGCTGATATTCTCCGACTAGTTCAGTTGTTATGTTGAAGAAAACAGGAAAAAAACAAAACAAAACAAAACAAAAACAACCACCACCAAAAAACAACAAGGAACGCTTGGAGAGTTTGGAGTCAGGTGTGCTTAGAGAAAAATGAATTCAAATTCTAAGCAGACCAAACAAGCAGAATTTTTCTTTTTATTAAAGAGCCAGCTCTATGTGCTTTTAGTGGTTATCTCGCTGGTGGCCTTGAAAACAACACAGTTCTAGCCAATTAAAAAATACACCTGGCATGGCATGAGAGTCTGGGCATATCTAGTCTCTGGCCTACAAGGTCAGACAGCTAAGTTTCTCTTCTTTATTATTCAAGCAGGCTAGAAAGCAAAGTTTGTTTGTTTGTTTGTTTGTTTGTTTGTTTGTTTTTCCAGAATAAGGGACTGTCTAAAAAATAGCAGAGAATTTCAAACAGTAGTTTTAAAAAGGGGTTAGCCTTCTCAGTTATATACAGAGTCATGTCTGGAAACCCCTGGTCTGTTCTCTGTCCCTATAAGTTTTCCCTTTACAAGAATATTGTATAAATAGAGCCATCTAGTATGTAACCTTTTGTTTTTGGCTTCTTACACTTAGCATAATGCGTCTGAGATTCAACGGTGCTGTTACATGCATTGTTCCTTTTTTATTGCTGAGTAGTGTTTCATGGAATGGATGTATGGATTGTTTATCCATTCCTCAGTTAAGGGACAATTGAGTTTCTTCCAGTTTTGGTGGATATGACTAAAACCACTATAAACATTTATGTAAAGTATTTTGTGTGTGTGTGTGTGTGTGTGTGTGTGTGTGAACATATGTTTTCATTTAATTTGGCTAAATACTTGGAGTGGAATTGCTGGGCCAGATGGCAAGTGTGCACTCAACTTTATGAGAAACTAACAAACTGTACAGTTTTAAGTTTACATGGGATTGTGTGAGAGTGATGGTTGGGTCAGATGCCTGCAAGCACTGGGATTGTAAAAAACAAACAATCCCCTCCCCTTTTTTAAAAATATATTTTATTGATTTTTTACAGAGCGGAAGGGAGAGGGATACAAAGTCAGAAACATCGATGAGAGAGAAACATCGATCAGCTGCCTCTTGCATGCCTCCTACTGGGGATGTGCCCGCAACCAAGGAACATGCCCTTGACCAGAATCGAACCCGGGACCTTTCAGTTTGCAGTTCGACGCTCTATCCACTGAGCCAAACCGGTTTCAGCAAAAGCAAAAAAAAAAAAAAACAACCTTTTAAATTTTAGCCATTCTAAGAAGTGTGTAGTGGTATCATTGACATTTTAATTTGCATTTCCCTAATGAAGAATGTTGAACATCTGTAGCACTTGTGTGCCCTGCGAATACATTCTTCTTTGACTGCTTTTGTTACTGGTGGTAGGAAGGGCAGAGGGGCATTCTCTGCTGTCCTAATTCAGCCTCAGGGGCAGGCACTGAGTCATTGGACATCAGGGCAGGACCTTCTCAATTATCCTTCCCCACCCCCAGTACCTTGGATAGTCTGCACCTGAGATGCATTTCCTTCCCCCAGCAGCAGTGGCTCTTCATCAGCGCCTTAAAGGTGATAAGGTTTGTTGTTCTCCTCCCAGAAACTCGAAGTTTATATTTTTTCGTGGTTGTTAATCCTCACCTGAGGATCTTTTCCCATTGATTTTTTTAGGGAGAGTAGAAGAGAGGGGAGAGACAGAAACATGTGAGAGAAACACAAGGATTGGTTGCTTCCTGCACCAGCCCGGGTGCAAGGAAGAAGAGCCTGAAACCAAGGTAGTTGACCTGGGACCACTCTATCCACTGAGCCAAACTGGCAAAGGCAAGGTTTATATTCTTTAGGGAAGACAGGGGAGAAAGATTTGGGGGTGAAGGGGTGGGCAGGGAGGGCTCTTTGCTTTTCTTATATATCTGCTGCCATTGTCTTTCAGGCCTGCATCTCAAGGATGGCTTCCTTAAAAATCCATGTATTGCACCCCAAATCTTCTTTGTGAAGTACTGATGCCCAGATGCAGGCTATGGAGAACAGCCTGAAAGTGTTTGCAGATTTCTCTTGTGTTCCCAGGGGTTCTGCATTCTCAGCTACTCAGTCTTAGACATTTGATACAACTTTTAGATGATTTTTGTTGTTCTTACCAGATTATATAGCATTTGATGGTATCTGCTCAAGTAAGCCAGTATTTAAGTCCCGCCTCTACTTTGATGTGTTTGTCTTTTCTTACATTTCAGGTTATTTTGGTTACCCTGCAATCTCAGCCATCAATTATTATTTTTATAGCAAGGCCTACACTTGCATGAATTTTGTGCATCAGGCCTCTAGTTAATAAACAATCCTATCTAATAAAAGAGAAATATGCAAATTAACCAGCACTCTGCTACATGAACAAGCCACACCACCAGTCCCGCCCATCAGCCAATCAGGAGTGAGTATGCAAATTAACCCCAACCAAGATGGCTTTGGCAAGCAGGAGGGAGGCTTGGGTTTCCCCAGTGATGGAGGAAGCCAAGTTTTCCACACACCCTGGCGGGCCCAGGCCTCCATTTAAGGCTATAAAGTTTCAATTATAGAAGATAAATGAATACGAACAGAAATGGCAGCAGCCCCAGAGCTAGAGAGAGCAGAAGGCTAGGATTGCCCCTGGTGATGGAGGAAGCCAAGCTTGGCTCTTCTCCAGGCTACAAAGTTTAAATTGTAGAAGATAAATAAATCCCAGATACCAGGGCCTCTGCTTGGGTTGCTGGGGGGCATGGCCAGCCTGCAAATCTCCACAGGCCTCTCGCCCAGGCCGCCCCATTCCCCAAAGGAACTTCCACCCTGATCCAGGACACCCTTCAGGGCAAATCAGCTGGCCTCCATCCATGCACCAGGCCTCTATCCTCCTATATAATAAAAGAGAAACATGCAAATTTGACGTACCTTTGCTCCTGATTGGCTATGCTACCAGCCAATCAGGAGTCGGGGTGGGGCCAAGTGGTGTGAGCACAGGGCCTGGGGTTGGAGATGAAATGGCAGTGGCAGTGAGCGCCCAGACCCTGGGCACTGTGAGCGGAAGTGGTGGTGAGCTCCCAGCCCCTGGGGCTGGGTGGTCGCAGGCAGCCGGGGCTGAGTAGAGTAGGGTGATAGTTGGGCAGGCTGGGGGTGAGCCATCAGTTGGACATTCCCTGAGGGCTCCCAGTATATAAGAGGGGGCAGGTTGGGTTGAGGGACCACCCACCCCCAGTGCACAAATTTTGTGCACTGGGCCACTAGTGCTATCTAATTTTTTTTTATTATTTTTTAATTGATTTTTTACAGAGCAGAAGGGAGAGGGATAGAAAGTCAGAAACATTGATGAGAGAGAAACATCGATCAGCTGCCTCTTGCACGCCCCCTACTGGGGATGTGCCTGCAGCCAAGGTACATGCCCTTGACTGGAATTGAACCCAGGACCCTTCAGTCTGCAGTCCGAAGCTCTATCCACTGAGCCAAACTGGTTTCAGCCCCTAGTGCTATCTAATAAAAGAGTAATATTCAGATTGACCATCACTCCAACACACAAGATGGCTGCCCTCCTGTGGTCAAAGATCCTGCGCCCATGTGGACACAAGATGGCCAGCAAGGGAGGGCAGTTGGGGGTGACCAGGTTGGTAGAGGATGTAATGCACCAGGCCTCTAGTACAAGATAAACTCACAGCTGTAAATCTACTTTTACCAAACCCTGTAATTTACATATATAATAAGAGTAATATGCAAATTTGACCATATTTGACCACTCCCACCAGCCATGCCCACCAGCCAATCAGGGGCAGATTATGCAAATAAACCCCAACCAAGATGGCTGCCACCACTGAGAGCAGGAAGAAGGCTTGGGTTTCCCTGGCAACAGAGGAAGCCAAGCTTTCCACCTGCCATTGCCAGCCTCCACTCAATGTTACAACATTTCAATTATTAAAAATACAGAAATGGCAGCAGCTATTGAGCTGGAGAGAACAGAGGCTTGGGTTTCCCTGGCAATGGAAGAAGCCAAAGCTTTCCTCCTGCTGTTGCTGGCCTAGGCCTCCACTCCAGACTACAAAGTTTCAATTGTAGACATAGATTAATCCCAGATACCAGGGCCTCCGCTTGGGTCGTTGGGAGGTGAGGCCAGCCTGCAAACCTTCACAGGCCCCTCACCCAGGCCACCCCTCGCCCCAAGGGAACCCCCCACCCTGATCTGGGACACTCTTCAGGGCAAACCAGCTGGCCCCCACCCATGCACCAGGCCTCTATCCTATCTAATAAAAGAGTAATTTGCAGATTGACCATCACTCCAACACACAAGAGGGCTGCCCCCATGTGGACACAAGATAATCACCACAAGATGGCTAGCAGGGAGGGCCATTGGGAGGTTCCAGAGCCTGCAAGGGAGGGCAGTGTGGGCGATCAGGCCAGCAGGGGAGAGCAGTTGAGAGGGACCAGGCCTGCAAGGGAGGGCAGTTGGGGGCAATCAAGCCTACAGGGGAGGGCAGTTAGGAGTGACCAGGCCGACAGAGGAGGGAAGTTGAGGGCAAACAGGCTGGCAGGGGAGCATTTAAGACAGCAATTAGGCTGGCAGGGTAGTGGTTAGGGGGTAATCAGGCTGGCAAGCAGAAGCGGTTAGGAGCAATCAGGGAGGCAGGCAGGTGAGCAGTTTGGAGCCAGCAGTCCTGGATTGTGACAAGGATGTCCGATTGCCTGTTTAGGCCCGATCCTACCAGGATCCTACCAGGATCGGGCCTAAACAGGCAATCAGACATCCCTTGAGGGGTCCCAGATTGGAGAGGGTGCAGGCTGGGCTAAGGGACATCCTCTGCCCTCCATGCACGAAGTTCGTGCACTGGGCCTCTAGTAGCATTATATTTGTTTTAGATAATGATTTGAGTATATATTGTATAATGATCACAATATGTTTAGAATTTTTTGAGAGTATTACCTTTTTTAATTTAAAATTTTTTATAATATAAATTTATATCTTCCTGTATAATAAAGAGGTAATATGCAAATTGACCATCAATAGAAAAAACAATATGGCCGCCCTCATGTGGACACAAGGGGAGGGCAGTACCACCCTCAAGATGGCCCACAGGGGAGGGCAGTTGTGGGCAATCAGGCCTGCACGGGAGGACAGTTGGGGGACCCACGCCTGCAGGAGAGGGCAGTTGCGAGGGACCAGGCCTGTAGGGGACGGCTGTTGGGGGTGGGATTGGGCCTGCAGGGAAGGGCAGTTGTGGGTGACTAGGCCTGCAGAAAAGGGCAGTTGGAGAGAACCAGGCTTGCTGGGGCAGTTAGGGGTGACCAAACCTGCAGGCGAGGACAGTTAGGGGTGACCAGGCTGGCAGGGGAGGGCTGTTGTGTGGGACCAGGCCTGCAGGGAAGGGCAGTTGAGGGGAGCAGGCCTGCAGATGAGAGCAGTTGGGAGTGACCAGGCTGGCAAGGGAGGCAGTTAGGGGCAATCAGGCTGGTAGGGGAGCAGTTAGATGTCGATCAGGCTGGCAGGGGATTAGTTAGGTTGATCAGGCTGGCAGGCAGAAGTGGTTAGGGGCAATCAGGCAGGTAGGCAAGCAAGTAATTGGGAGCCAATAGTCCCAGATTGGAAAGGGTGCAGGCTGGGCTGAGAGACACTCCCCAACACCCTCCCCCCACCCCCATGCATGAATTTCATACACTGGGCCTCTAATGTAAGCATCAATAGAGAACATGTGGATACTTTATGCAATGTAATTTACACTCTATAGTTTTATCATATATTTAACTTTGTGTATTCACCAACAAAGAGTACAGAACATTTCTATAACAAGGATGCTTTTTGTTGCCCTTTTATATCACCTACACCTTTTCCCTCCTAGCAGCCACTGATCTGTTCTCCGTGTCTGATTTTTTGTCATTTCAAAAATATTATGAGGTCATATAGTTATAACATGTTGGGATTTTTTCATATGGCTTTGAATTTTTTTTTATAAGAAACTGCCAACTAGTTTCTAGTGTGGCTGTATCATTTTAAGTACCACCAGCAATGTATGATTGATCCATTTCTCTGCATACTTGTCAACATTTTGTGTTGTCACTATTTTTCACTTTAACCTTTCTGATCTCATTAGTTACTGATAGTTAATGATGCTAAAAAGTGTTTTTTAAATGTTTTTGTTGATTTCAGAGAAGAGAGGGTGAGAGAGATAGAAACATCAATGATGAGAATCATTGATTGGCTGCCTTCTGCATGCCCCCCACTGGGGATTGAGCCTGCAATCCAGACATGTGCCCATGACTGGAATCGAACCTGGGAACTTTCAGTCCGCAGGCTGACACTCTGTCCACTGAGCCAAGTCGGCGAGGGCTACTGTTGATTTTTAAAAAGTAATTTATTTTATTGATTTTAGAGAGATGAAGGGGGGTGGAATGAATTTTGTTGTTCCACTTATTTATACACTCAACTTTTTACAAATTAGATAAGTGATTATAAAAGAATAGAGTGACAGCTATTTAATTCAGAAGTTCAGTAAGTACACTGTGATAGCATAATTGATAGTTCATATATAGAGATATGGTCCCTACCTCATACCATATATAAAAACATCTTTAATTCACCTGGAATTTTAGGGTAAAAATTATTAATTATATCTGGATGTTTTTAGTGCAATATTTATAAGATTATTTTATCATCTTAATATGAAGGATACATTCCAAAACAAAGCAGAATATCCTGACACTATAAAGGAAAATCACTAAAATGACTATATAAAATAAAGAGCTTGTATGCATATCTTGTAGACACAGACAATAGGGTGGTGGAAGCTTGGGGAAGAGGTGGGCTAGAAGAAGTCAATGGGAAATATAAGGGGACATGTGTAATACTTTCAACAACAAAGTTTTTAAAAAAATTTATATAGAAAAAAAGATAAATCTGAAAAGCCAAACAATAGATTGTGAAAAATATTTATAAGATGAAGAGCTAATATCTAAAGGGAAAAAAGTCTATGAAACCCAAAAGGAGAATGACTAGGATATTAGTGACTACGCAAGTCATATGGCTAACAAATATAAGATCAACCCCACTTGTAGTCTGGGAAATGCCAATTAAAAAATTTTTTTTAGTCAAAGGATCAAAGAATATGAGGGCAGCAACATCTAATGCTGGTGAGGATAATGGGAAAGTGGTACTTACACCTAGATAGATGCTCACAATGCATTAAGAAAAACAAGCCCCTCAAAACCTCTTGAGCATATAAGCTATAATTTCTCAATAGCTGGGGTGGGAAGGAGAAATTCTTACTGTTTCTATGTTTTGTCTTTAAATAAAAGCTTTGTGATTTGAAATGAGAAATTACAAAATTTGTAATTAGATATCATAACATGCCCCGGCTGGTTTGCTCAGTTGGTTGCAGCCTCATCACATACACAAAAAGGTTGTGTTGGATTCCCAGTCAGGGTACATACCTAGATTTCAGATTCAGTCCCCTGTGGGGGCACATACCCATCATTAATCCTCTCTAATATCGATGTTTCTCTCTCTCTCTCCCTTTCTCTCTAAACCAATAAAAACTTATCCTCGGATGAAGATTGGGGAAAAAAAAAATGCTGGGCCAGTATGGTTCAGAGGTTGAGCGTCAAACTATGAACCGGAAGTTCTGGTTTGATTCCTAGTCAGGGCACCTGCTTCAGTTGCTGGATGGATCTTCAGTCGGGGGCAGGAGAGTCATGCAGGAGGCAGCCAATCAATGGTTCTCTCTCATCATTGATATCTCTATCTCTTTCTGAAATCAATAAAAATGTATTTCAAAAAAAGATTGGTAACATGATTTTTGGACTGACATATTAACCTCAACTATTGGCTTCTACAAAATTATGTACAAATTAAACAAATTGAAAAGTGACAGAGACAATATAATACAAAATGTTAATATCCAGAATATATGAAGATAAAGAGACAAATTCCCATAATTGACTACATTGAAAATCACTGAATTACACTTTGAAGTGTGAGTTGTAGCTTAATAATTTTCAAATTCTGCCCAGGCTAGTTTGGCTTAGTGGATAGAGTGTTGGCCTGCGTACTATAGGGTCCCTGGTTCGATTCCAGTCACGGGCACATGCCTAGGTTGCCAGCTTGATCCCTAATACAGAGTGTGCAGAAGGCAGCTGATCAATGATTCTCATCATTGATGTTTCTCCCTCTCCCTTCCTCTATGAAATAAAAATATATTTTTAAAATAGTAATTTTCAAATCCCATAAAGAATGTTTGAATCATAGATTGATGATCTATGAGAGGTGCTTAGAGTTCTAAGCACAATGGAGATATGATTGACTGCCTAGAGAGAGTGAATGGACCGAGGGAAATGTAGTAAGATTTCTGGGCAGATAAAAGACTAACGAGTTTATGCTCAAGAATTTTGAGGTGAGTTATCATGGTTGCATGTCTTTCTCTAGCCAATTTGATCCATGGAGAACTGTGTGAAGGCACTAGGATTAATGCACTGTAGGTCCTTGTGATGTCTAACGATGATGGCTGGAGTCAAGGGAGTAAGCTAGAAAAAATAGGAGGTAGTGAGAGACTAGGGGGCTTGAAACAGACTAAGGAAGGGTTTTAGTTATTGGTATTGACAAAAGAATAGCTATGATTGATTAGATACTAAGATCAACAGCAGAAAGGTCAAGAATTTCAGAAATGTTTAGAAAGTGACAATGAAACAGACTAAAACCTCTGGGGAACAAGGAGTGAATCAGAGATGGCAAATGAGTATGGGTGGTATTATAGTCCTATGATCATGAAAAACATAAAACTGGGGTATTTAGGAAAGAGGGAGAATGGTCTTCAACTGGCACTCCAAAAGTAAGCAAAACACTCCTGAAAACAAAAAGTAGGTAGTTAAATGAGTCTGCAGGAGAAAGAGAGCTAGGGTTCAGTTCAAGTGTGGCTCTCAAACTTAAAGGACTTGCTCAACTATGTAAACTAATGCATCCCACCCCAGATTTTCTGATTTAGTAAATCTGAAATTTTCATTTCGAAAACATTCCCACATGATGCCGAGACAGATGGCCTAAGGACCAAACATGCAGAACTAAAGAACAAAAGTAGGAAAGAAGTAAAAAGGTTGATTATAGAGGGAATGCTTTTGATGACTGATCACCAATCCCAGAAAACACAATGAAAAGTCTTAGAAGTTTGAGAGGAGAGATGAGGACAGAAACAGGTCCTCCTGAAACCAGGTTTTAGTTGAAGGCTAACAAATTACATTCAATATTTCATGATGAAGTTAGCAAATGTAAACTGCATGTAAGACGAGAAGTCAAACAATCTTATATTGAATATCCATATATATAAGCTGAATATGCTAAGTGTCTGACTGAGCAGTTGACTGATCCGTCACTATGATGTGCACTGACCACTAGGGGGCAAATGCTCCAACCAGTAGGTTAGCTTGCTGCTGGGGTCCAGCCAATCGATCAGGACTGGGCGAGATGGGTCGGACATGCCCTGGAGCCCTCCCATGGTTCCTCCCGCAGTCCCTCCCTGGCCACCAACCCCAATTGGCTCCCACTGGGACTGGGCGAGATGGCTCTGATTGGCCCCAATGGTTGGCCAGGCATGAATTTTATTCACCAGGGCACTAGTAATGTTATAAACTGATATTTTTCTCTTGTAAACTGACTTCAACCACCTACCAAAAGTTTGTTGAGCATCTGCAATATGCCAGACACCTTACAGACCAAGCAAAGGTTGAAGTTTAAGTTGGTTAAACTAAATACTGATATTCATATTACAACTCTCTAAGTCTTGGCAAACTGAAGCTCACAAGCTACATGCAGCTCTTTGGCCCCTTGAGTGTGGCTCTTCCACAAAATACCATGGCCTGGGCTAATCTGTTTTGAAGAAGTGGCATTAGAAGAAGTTTAAGTTTAAAAAATTTGGCTCTCAAAAGAAATTTCAATCGTTGTACTGTTGATGTTTGGCTCTGTGACTAATGAGTTTGCTGACCACTGCTCTAAGTGCTGCTCCAAGTGTTTATATAAAAACCTTAAGAAAGCCATTATCACCCTGGCTTTGTAGTTCAATTGGTTAGAGTGTCATCCCAATACAACAAGATTGTGGGTTCAATCCCCAGACAGGGAACATAGAATAATCAATGAATAGGTGCATGAAGAAGTGGAACATCAAATTGATATCTCTCTCTCAAGTGAATAAATTAAAAAACCCATTATTCTTTAATATAATAAGGTATGTTAAAGCTACACTTTCTTATTTTATCTATAGACAAAGATAATTGATTAGTTTTATTAATTAAAGACATTTGAAAAGATTGAATGTGTGCATTTGATAGAAGTAAATTCTTATTTACTATTCTCATTCTTTCTCTTCAAAATGGAAAATTTGCCCTGACTGGGTAGCTTAGTTGCTTAGAGGACTGTCCCTATACATCAAGGTTGGAAGGAAAATTTCCCAAATCTTAAAAGTATCACATATCAATATTAAAAAGAACCATAAAAATACTGAAGTATAAAGGAAATGAAAGCAATACCTGTTATTCTATCATCTAGAGGTAATCACTATGTATTTCTCATGTATCTTTATATACATACACATGCATACACAGATTACAAAGAGATATAGTTTATCTATATCTCTATGATATTTTAGGAAATAACATAATGCATACTGTTAGTAGACAATATGAATTTCTTGGTTAAAAATAGGTTTTGTTGAATAGGTATATTATTTTAATATTGGCTGTTTCACAAAGGTATCAACATCATTTCAGCCACTGGTTAATCATGTTTTTTTAAATGGATAACAGTTTAGAAGTGTTTCCAAAAAGTATATTATAAAAAAAAACTCAAGGAACATTTTTGTTTCTATCCATAATACATATACATTTTTAATTTTTACTTTAGATGGTATCAGAATAGTGCCTGAATTGTATAACACTTTAAGAGTCCAAAATCTTAAAATACATGGAGCTGATACACATGATTTGTACATAAATAGCAACTTGAGAATAATGAAAGAAAAATATTTTACAGATTTAAATAAAGAACTTACTACAATTAAGATTTACATATCCATTGCTATCACATATACAAGTTAAGAAATGCTGTATAAGTTCCTATAGAGACTTATATACATAATTAATACTTACTGTTAGTTACTTTGCCTCAAGTTTAACATCTTTCAAACCATAGGTAATCTTTTCCTTATACTAATTTCAATATAAATTTTGAATATATAACCAGAAGAAAATCTTATGTAACCTGACACTCAAAGAAACCAACTATTATTTGTTAGAGGCTCTAAATATTTTTGAAGGCAGACAAATATGTGTATTAAAAGTTAAAAACTCCATAGGAACTATGTTTTAGATAACACCTTTATATATTCTTCATTTTTAAACAAACAGGGACTATCTCTTTTGGATTTTCATTGCTAAGACAAAGTCTGTAATACAAAGCAAATAATTATTTAGAAAATGAATAACATCTGGTAATTTATTCAATTTTTAGGGATCCAATATTATAAAAGTTCCTGTAATGTAATTAAAAAATGAACATATTCCTATTAAGAAATGTAGTGAAAATTGTTTAATCATTTTAGAGCAGTCAAAATACAACATTAAGATTGGTGTATTGATGTCTGAAAGCAATAATTTTGCCATATGCATCTTAATCTTTTATATCATTCATTTTAAGTTGATGGTTAATTCAAAAACTGAGTTTTAATCAAAGTTGTTTTCAAACATTGTCATAATGTCACGTTGAAGAGTCATATCAATGGTACCAGCCATCTATAAAAAAGAAAAAAAAATTTAAATGTTACTTAAAAACATTTATGACTTTATTATATCTATATAAACATGATTATGCAACATTTGGATTAGATCATACAATATGAATCCAACTTATTTAACATAATGATTTTGTACACAATTTTTTATTTCTGTATATATACTGTATAATTTTTGTTAAATATTGTTTATGTGATAAATAATTAAAACTTACAAGAACACTAAGAACAAGCTTAATCTTCCTGTTCAAGAAAATTCTCAGTGTTGACAGAATGGGTATTAATAAGAACATGAACTGAGATTACATTATTTCATGTATCTCTGTAACCAACATAATGCTATGCATAGACACATCAAATTATTTTCTGAATGAACCAATATCTTACCTATACAAGAAAACTATTTTATGCTAAAACTATGGATTTTCCTCAATTCTGCCACTTAATAACTATGTAACCTTAAGCAAATTATTGAAGCAAATTTATTTTATATGTAGATATTTCTGAAGATCAAACCAGATTGCAGGTATAACACTCAGTACGTTTATTAAATGATAAGCAGCCATTAAAAAATATAAGCTAAAGTAAAGTAAAGGATAATTAAGACAAAGGAAACAACATTTACATTTTGAAGCCTCCTCTCAATGCCCCTGTGATTCAGGTTAGATATTTTCTGGCCTCTGAAATAATACCAACTGTGAAAACTCAAAACAAGTTTGATTTTTTATCAGTAAACTGTAATAGCTCTGAGTGATAGGTAAAAGCATCAATTTGAAACTAAATGGCTGACTTCTTAGATTGGGATCAATGTTTTCATTGGCTATCGGGGAAAAGATTTAGAATTATTACTTATCTACCAAAATGATATTAAAAAGTTAGGTGTGACTCTTATGAACTATAAAAATTTCTTTAAATATGCCTTAGAGACAAAATGATAATTTCTTACATCTTTTTACCCAGACTACTTTCTTAATGCTGGCTCTTAGGATGCCAAATATCTGTACAGATCCAGATGGTTCCTCAAAGTGCTATTTTAACCCTCCAATATGAGAGTTGGATACATTGTCCTAGTTGAAATATCATGTGCTGCTCCTATAACTATCCAAACAGACTGCAAAATTCCAAGAATATGGTAATGAAACTTGTTTTCATTTAAAGACACTTTATTTCAGATTCTCTTGCATCCTGACTAAAAATCTTCACTTGTGGAATAATTGATATAGAGCTAGTTATTCTCTACACCAGTTATCAGATACCATGATTTACATATGAACATTCTAATCTATCTATCTATCTATCTATCTATCTATCTATCTATCTATCTATCTATCTTTCTATCTATCTATCACTCAAAGCCTAAGTGACCAAATGACCAGTCAACCGGTCGCTATGATCAGGCCAAAAACCAGCTATCTGACATCCCCCAAGGGTCCCAGATTGTGAGAGGGTGCAAGCCAGGCTGAGGGATCCCACTGGTGTGCAAATCTGGTGCACGAAAACTCTCTGCAGCTGGCACCATAACCTGGATATTCCTTTCTTCTATATATTTCAAACATTGAAAATTAAGAAAAAAAACTGGGCCAAAGAAACTGGCATGAAATGAGCTCTCTTAGGGTTCAAGTCATTGCAGGTTTTTAGAGTATGGATCTGTCGAGTAGCAACATAAGAGTTCAGGTTATCAAGAGTGACAGTTATCAAGCTGTTAGGTATGGCTTTATTAGTCAAGTTTTGGTGGGTCCCAGGTTTATTCCAGCTCCAGGAAAGTGTGTTAGGATATTAGAAATCATATCAGGTACATCTGGATAGTTAAGTGGTAAGTATGTTGCTGAGAAATCACATATGGGTGACTGAAATCAGGCCCTTGTGAGTATGAACGGGAAAATTCCTAGGTCACTAAAGGAAGGCTTCTAGTAAAGTGCCAATGAAATTTTAATAAAGAGCTCCTAAAAACCATAAAAAATGACAATATCAAACTTTGCAGTTTAAATTCATTAATATTAAGTAAAATTTATTAGCCACCTATATGGCAGGTCACTATTATATTTAATAGATAAATAACATTTCCATAATTTTAGAAAGTTCTATAAATCCACACTACTTTAAAGTAGACCCATCATGTATAACAACACTGCTAAGTAAGTTGGTAAAGTATTACCTATGTGCTAAATATTGTCCTACACATACTCAGTGCATATAAATTCATTTCATCTTCACAATAGGTATTATTATTCTTCCTTATAGATAAGGAATTTGAGGCACACAAAGGTAAATAGCCCAGACCCACAAATCTAGCAAATGGCAAAATCAGTATTTGAACCCACATATTGTAGTACCTCTAGAACCTGATCCTCTCTAAAGAGGTAATACTGTCATTAAAAAACTACCTCAAATGTATGTTTGAACATGTGAAGACACTGCTCTGTTAAATCTTTCCTTTGTTAGATTTAGGAAACTAAAATTCACTTACTGCTTCTCTCCTCCTCCGCTCTTGCTCTCTCTCCCTTGCTAAATTACGGTCTTTGAGAAGCCCAAGTCTACTGTTCTCTTGAGCTTCCAATGACTTCTGATGTTCTTTTTGCTTGTCTCCAAGGCACTTGTTTGGGATCTTATTTGAAAAGGATTCCAGAGTGGAGCCAGGGTGCCTGAAAGGAATAGTAGAATTCAAGTAGGTTTCAAATTCCTTAAACATTAGAGGTATGCTATTAAATGACAAATATAGAGCAATGTTCTAGAAACTCCTCTTCATCATAACATTATTTTAAAGACTTATTTTGAGCCCTCGCCAGTCTTGCTCAATGTTAGATCATTGGCCTGCAACTAACGGAGCAGGCTCCATCCCTGGCCCTAGTTGGAGCACATGTGAGAGGCAACCAATCCATGTGTCTTCCTCCCACTGATGTTTCTCTCTGTCTCTTCCCCTCCCTTCCACTCTCTCAAAAATCAATGGAAAAAATATCCTCAGGTGAGGATTAACAAACACCCACACACAAACCAAAAGACATCTTTTTTTTTTTTTGGTGTCTAACAAAGTCATGGGTTTTGAAAACTGTGACCAAGATATACTACTATCTTTTTACACATAGAATGGAAACACTACTAAGACACTTCTGTTAAATTATGATATACTTATCATTTAGAAATATTAGTATCTTTAGCAACTCAATAACTTGATTATTTCAATCCTTTTCAAAGCAACTACTTATCAATGAAAAATAAATTTACTCTCTTGCAATTATAATTTTCTCTATGTCCTACTAAAAATAGGTAAATCATAGTCATGTAACAGAACAGAAATTTAATATATTTTAAATATATATCTAAATCTGTTAAGGCCTCCTTTAATTCAGTAAATTACAGACCTTTGATTTTCTTGAAATACTTTAGGTTCCTTTGTATTCTGTTCCAGATGTTTCCGGATTAGCTCCTGTGTTCGAGCTTTTACTTCCTTCTCTATTGCCGCTTTTCTAAATTGGTTGAAGAGGTCATCTGAGGGTTTCCGTACACCTGAAGTTTTAACCGGTTTGCCTAAACTTTTCCAAGAGTCAGCATTCTTGATTTTTATATCCTAAAAAAATATATATTTGATTCAGTCTATGTCTGCATATATCATCCAAATTTTGGAAGGATAACAATGTTTTTTGATATGGTAATAGATAAAGGCTTAATGTAATTTTATAGTCTTAGAAAAGATATGAAAACAGATAAGCTAAATTCAGTTATTCATCTAAGACAAATTAAAATAACATGCACGACGACGATTTCAATTAATGTGTAAAACATGTTCTAAGGGTATGAACAAAAAATACAGAAATAAATAAGCCAGTCACTGTAATAATATTTATCATCCTATATAGAAAAATAAAGCAAGTATACAAATGATTAATGTGACAAAGTCAGATGATACCATAAGAATGACATAGGTTGAAGCATCTGGGGCAGAAGGCAACCAATCAATGCTTCTCTCTCAAGTATGTCCTCAGGTGAGGATTTAAAAAACAACAAAAACCCAGATATCTGGCAAATATCAGCATTATAGAATTTACAAATAAATACAATCATAAGAACTAAGGGTAGAGAAAGGTTATTGTTCACAGGTAACTTTTTTTAATAGGCAAAAATTTGGTTTAGAGTTCCAAAATCTCATTCAAGTTAATTAGGGCCATTACCCTATTAAATTTTAAATCCTTTTAATACTTGTGAGAAAAAAAATAACATTACTCTTACCTTCTGCACAGAAACTTGACATTTAGACTCAACCACCATTGTGTCATCACCAGACTGATGCATCACAGTTAGGCCATTCAAGTGATTTTCATAATCACCTACATGCAAAACATTTAAAAAACAGTTCAATCAAAACAGTTCATCTTGCTTTTCCAGAATTTGTCTTTGTCCCCCTCTCTGGGTCAGAAACTTTTGATGCTTCTCAACTTTCCTGGGAATCATTATACTGTAAAACATTTTTCACTTGAAATTTACCACCTCTATTTCTGTCCCCTCCCCCTCCCCCTTTTTTTGGTCAGCATAAATTAAAGCTGACATTGTGATTCGCCCACCAAAATATATTTTATCTGTCCCCAAATTACAGCAGTCCTCCAGTGTGTAGGGTGACTTCAGCTCCATTGGAACAAACCAATCACGATAATTCTACCCACAAGGATCATTTAAGAAAGAAAAGGCTTAAGCCAATGTAGGGCTTCTAGGGAAAGATGCAACCTGGTGGCCAAATTGAGAACAAAGAAAACTCAAAGAATGGAAGAAATGACACCAGACACCTATAGTAGCTAGTGAAAGGATGGGAATAGCAAAAGGTTGGTTTGACTCCAGATGAAGAGAACTATGCAATCTTGTTAATTAAGCTTTCATACAAGTATGCCATTTTTTATGAAGACAAATGCAGAAAGAGTTTGCACCTTTGTTAAACCATGCCTAAACAACTGACCTATATGTGGACTACTGGTTTTGTATGGTAAAAAAATTCCTTATTGTTTACTCCAATTTGAGCTGAGTGTTTTGTCATTTTTGACCAAGAGCATCTTGATGCATGAAACTTAATTGGATCACTTCTGTTTCAATTCCTACATATGCAAGTGGCCAGGGAATTGAAGTTCACAAATGCCTGGCCACTTTCATATGTAGGAATTTATATTTAAGCTCTACCAGCCATCAATCCCTTGACTGGTGCTCTGGCTAAATCACACTAGTTGAAGTTGAGGCTTGCAGAAAAGAGGAACATTAAGGGATAGGAAGTGAGCATAGCAGGGTGAAACAAAACACTATCAATGGATGTATGAATGAACAAAATTTAAATGTGTATATTCCTATACTAGAGGCCAGGGGCATAAAATCATGCATTTGGGGGAGGGGAGGGTCCTCTCAGCCCAGCCTGCATCCCCTTGCAGTCTGGGAGTCCTTGGGGGATGGCCAACTCATGGGGGGGAGTGGACTTGAGCCATCAGTCGGACATCCTTAGTGCTGTTGCACAGGTGGGAGAGGCTCCTGCCACCACTGCTGTGCTTGCCGGCTTCTGGCTGAGCAGAAGTGCACTGACCACCAGGGGGCAAGCTCCTGCATTGAGGATCTGCCCCTGGTGGTCAGTAGGTGTCATAGCGACCGGCTGTTCCACCGGTTGGTTGATTTGCATATTAGCCTTTTATTATATAGAATGGTTCAATGTACCTACGCTTTTTCAGTTCAACAAGGAATGGGAAAATAGGGAAGAAAGCTATAAGTGCGGAAGTACACTGAGTGGTCAGATTATTATGACCACCCCGACAGTATTTTGTTGGGCTACCTTTTGCCTTCAATGCTCCAGTGATTCTTCTTGTCATTGACTCCACGAGATATTGAAAGGTGATGCGAGGAATCTGACACCATGCCTGATGAATAGCACTGTCCAGTTCTGTGAGATTTGATGGCTGTGGAAGCAGCTGCCTGATGGCTCTTTTAACTTCTTCCCAAAAATGCTCAATTGGATTGAGGTCTGGTGATTGTGGGGCCACCTAAGCAAGGTAAAGTCTCCCTCATGTTCTTGAAATCACTCCTGCACAATACGAGCACCATGACATGGCGCATTGTCTTGTTGGAAGAAGCCATCTCCATTGGGATACGCCATCAACATGATAGGATGAACTTGATCAGCAACAATACTTAGGTATGTTGTGCTATTCAGACATTGTTCCACACAAATTAAAGGGCCCAAATCATGCCAGGAAAACATACCCCAAACCATAACACTTCCCGCACCAGCTTGAAGGGTTGTACTCATGCATGTGGGGTGCATGCTTTCATGCTGTTTCTGCAAAATTCTCACTCTGCCATCTGCATGATGCAACTGGAAACGTGATTCATCAGATCACATGACTTTTTTCCAATGCTCGACCGTCCAATCCTTGTGTTCCTGTGTGAATTGGAGATGTTTTATCTTGGTAACTGCAGGCAGCAAAGGTATTTGAACAGGCCTTCAGCTTCCACATCACATACGATGCAGTGTCTGGCTAATTTGCCTACAAACGTCAGGTGGCCATAATAATCTGGCCACTCAGTGTACATTCCTTCTCTGCTTGGGGGCAAATATTATTCAAGAAGTAGAAAGAGTATATATGTCAAGTAAATTCTAAATGACTCTGTTTGCTAATTCAAAGTAAGTGGTGGCAGTGCCCTTATCAATAATTAGAAATGATTTAAATGTGGGGTTTACAAAGGGAAAATTTAGTTTTGAAATGCTGTCTGACATGCTTATGCTATGTTTAAGAATAGATGTTCAGTAGAATCATATAAATACATCTGGGGCTTGGATCCTTGAGTTGTAAAAATGAGACTAGAAGTCATAGACACCAAGATGATCACCCAGGAACCATCATTGTACACTTGAGCAAATGCAAGTAGGCTTCAAGCCTACTGCTATGACAGGAGGTCACTAGTTTATGAAGCCTATACTTTGGAACCTGGCTAAAAAGCCCTGCAGTGCCGAACCGGTTTGGCTCAGTGGATAGAGCATCGGCCTGCCGACTGAAAGGTCCTAGGTTTGATTACGATCAAGGGCATGTACCTTGGCTGCGGGGACATCCCCAGTTGGAGGGGTGCAAGAGGCAGCTGATCGATGTTTCTCTCCCATTGCTGTTTCTGACTTTCTATCCCTCTCCCTTCCTCTCTATGAAAAATCAATAAAATATATTTAAAAATAAAAAGCCCTGCAGTAAAGTAAAATGATAAGAGGCTTAAGGATATAACACAGATTATTATCAATAGTTAAAGCAACTACCCAGTTGCTCTCCTCCTCTGGTCTCTATGCCCCATTCCTCCAATTAATATTGGCAGATTAATTACCTTGAAGCACACCCCTTTGCTCAGAAAAACCTCCATTGGTTACCCACTGACTATACCGTTGCCATCATGTCCAAAGTCTCTAGATACCAAGGTTCTTCATTTTCTGAACCAGGTTCACATTTCCGAATTTATTTCCTTGTATTTCTATTTATCCAGTCAAGACTTTAACCACATGGAATGACTGGTTTCCTAAATATCTTCATTCATGCTGTTTCTACCACACAGAATGCCTTCCAATCCTAATTATAATTATACTTTTTCTCTAATATCCAGCTCAAGTGATATTTAATTATCCTGTAAAATACATTCCTGCAAAGAGATCAGGTTATTCTGCCTTACCACCTCTTTAAATTTCATTTTTTGATTATTTTAGGGCATATTATATTTTTTAGTTTATATTCCAGTTGTTTGTTTTTTCTGATAGATAACAAACTCTTTGATGTACCTTTCCATTTGCCATGCAAATTCACACTGATGACAGCATACATTTTGGTTTTTAAAAAATTCTTAATAAAATTGAAGTTTATAAGCTGGGGAAAGGTTAAGTTATAAGGATAAGGTAGTAATAATTTATGACTAAAATGTCTACTTATTTTAAGGAAAAAATTAGACATCTTTCAGTTCATGTAGAGATAATGGCAGAGGTTTTTTGTTTTTGTTTTTTAAAAAAGCTGATGACACCGAAAATTCAATTTTAAAAATATTTTGCTTACTCTAATATTTTGCCATGTATTTTTTTTAGTAAGAAAACTTCAGTAATGTTTTTCTTATTTTCATTGTCTAAATTAGAGGTTTAATCCCCCATTTTTTCTATTGAGATTAAACTCCAGAAAAGTGAAGTCCTATATACATTTTATAGCTTTTATGTATTTATAGTTTCTCTTGAATATAGTGCCACCTACAGTTGACAAAGGCAAACCATGTTGCTTCTGAAAAATGAGTAAGTGTAGCAGAACAGTCAGCCAGCCAGCCACCCTATCACCCAGACTTTCTCTTTACACATCACGTTATAATCACATGTAAATAGAAATTGAAGTAATACAATAACAGATTTCAACTGAAGACTTTTCATAGATAGGATTTTTTTTTAATCATCTTGATTTTCTTCTTTCCAATTGTTTTTCATTCTCTTTATTCTTCAAGGCTATCCCTATCATTCTTCTACTAACTTACTATAATGAAAACAGCAACTTTTCCCTCTGACCAGCCTTTAAACATGTTCAAATCCTTGATTAAAAAACTCAAAACAAAACAATGTCTCCCAGTCTTAGAAAAAAAAAATCTTAGTGTTAAAGTTGTAAGTATCTTTCCTTCCTATTTGCTTCACCAACAAACTTCTGACAGACTGGCTATATTCAGATTCCATTACTTCTCAATTTACAATAACCTGGTTTCCTTCCCAGTTACAATGGTGATTAAAAGAGCTTTTGCAAAAGCTAAAAAAACAAACAAACAAAAATAAAAAACAAAAAAACCCACAACTCACATTGCCAGTTTTAATGCTGCCTCCTCATTCCTTATCCTAATTTAATGTTTTGTAGTCTGTAATACTCTCAGTGATGATTTCCTTATAAAAACTCTCTTTCTGTACTTCTGTTATACCATTTTTTCCTCCTCTTCCACCTTTGATTATCTCTTTTTAACTTTTTTCCCACTTAATAAGGAAGTTTTGTTTCCTAGAATTTTATCCTCAACCTTTCTCTTCCTGCTCTGCACATTTTCCTGAGTATTTTTATACATTCATTCTCATGGCTTCAAGTAGCTTCTCTACATACTGAGAATTTCCAAGTTATAGTTTTTGTTATAGTTTCCACCTATTTCTTTTTTTTTTAAAATATTTTTATTGATTTCAGAGAGGAAGGGAATGGGGATTGAGCCCACAACCCAGGCATGTGTCCTTGACCAGAACTGAACCTGGGACCCTTCAGTACACAGGCCAACACTCTATCCACTGAGCCAAACCACCTAGGACTAGTTTCTACCTATTTCTGGTTATATATTTCCAATTAGATATTCTATAGCATCTCACATATCCAAAATGAGCACTGGCCTGTTATTTTCACCCAACTATTGGATAAAAAACCCCGATAAGATACTATTGTAGCAAAGACTATTAATTCTGCCATACAAATATCTTGCTAATTATTTACATATCTTGTCTAATAAAAGAGCAACATGCAAATTGACTGTATCTCCACTACACCCACAAACCACTCCCACAAGCCAATCAGGAAGCAAGTATGCAAATTAACCCAACCAAGATGGTGGTTAATTTGCATATCCTGGTGGAGAGTGAAGACTGAAGACAACATAGAAGGAAGCCAAACACTGTAGAAGGGAGCAAAGCTGTGGAGAAGCAAGCAAGCAGGGTGGTGGAGAAGGGAGGGAAGCAGGTGAGGCAGGGGAGAAGGTAGGGAGCAAGGCAGAGGAGAAGGGAGGGAGTGAGGCAGCAGAGATGGGAGGGAGTGAGGCAGAGGAGACAGGAGGGAGCGAGGCAGCGGAGGAGGGAGGGAACTTCACTCAGGCTACAGGAAACCCTATTCATGCAGGAATCTTCCTGCAATGGGCCTCTAGTCTATATATATAAAACCTAATATGCAAATAGACCCAACACTGGAACAACCAAACAACTGAACAATCTGTTGCTATGATGTGTGCTGACCACCAGGGGACATATATGGAACATGGTAAGCATTGGCAGTAGGAGGTAGAGCACAGAATATGGCGGGCATTGGCCACAGTGAGATGGTGGAGAAGGTGAGCAGGGGTACCAGACCTAAGCAGGGCACTGGTCACTGTCATCAGGATAAGCCTCTGGTGGTTACTGAAAATTCTTTGCTCCTGTGCACCGTGGTCCTGCCCAGTGCTTGCACCTGCTTTGGCACTGGCCCCATTCACACCCACTGCTGTCACCATCAGCAGCTACAGCTCCCATTGCCCCTGAGGATTTCTCCACCTCACCCTGCTCCTGAGAGGCAATCGGGGCAGCAGCTGCCACTCGCAACCACTGACATTGCCAGACTGTTCACACCTCTGGCTGTTGCCAGCACCATCAATGCATGGGAGCAGCAGCAGGGGTGGGAGCGAGGTTGCAGGCAGAGGACCGGGTGCAGGCACAGAGAATGGGCTGAGACTCACCCCATCCCTATGTCCACCACAGCCTCACAGCCCATAGTTCCTTTCAAGGTGCACAAATTTGTGCATTGGGCCCTTAGTTGTCTATACTTACTGCCTTAATTTTGGTCCTCATAATTTCTTACACTATGGTACTCAGATTTCCTACTTGGTCTCAACTACATCAGAGCATCATTTTAATTCATTCTCCATATAGTAAGTAGTAATTCTCTTCTTAAATATAAATTATAATGTTGTTACACTCCTGATTTAAATTGTGTTTTTATTTGTTTTGTTTTTATAAAATAAGAGACCCACATCTAGCACTGGTTTTCAAGATGATTATGACCTAGAACCACTACACCTTCAGTAATTCTCCTATCTTGAAAATCTTTTTTTCAGAAAAGGATATTTTACACTCTGAATCTTTTGTTATTCTTTTCCCTGAGATGCCTTGCAGTGTTGTCTTAGATATTTTCTCTTTTGATATCTACAGAATAGTGGGGAGCTTTTACTGAAGCAATAAAGGTGTATCAAACTCGCTGTTCTTACTAATCTATGCAACAGAAAAAAAGCTTATAAATTTCTTCTGCTTTGGAAGGCCAAGTGGAAATCCAGGAGTTGCCTAGAGGTAAGGAGCCATGCATAAGGAAATCCACACCTGCCTCTAGTCTCAAGGTTTACTCCCTAGGCTGTGCTCATCACTATCAGAGAATATCCTTTGTGTCACACATCCCTAGGAGAACAGTTCTGAGACTGTCAATGCCTCCACTTCTGACAACCTATAAGGCATTTATAAAGTCAAATGAATCTAACAATATAAAGTTAGCTAACTTTAGAAGATGTTTTTGGTAAATAAAAACCACCATTAGGTAAGTATTTCTAGCACAAGTTTGCTTAGCTGTAAACTATTTCTAATATATATATATATAATTCCATTTCTTTCTATAAAATTTCTAAGTGTATTTTTATTATTCCATATTACCTTTCCAACCCATGTAGGCATGGGCATCATGGAAATGAAGAGCAGTATCTCCCAAGTCTGCTCAGAACTTAGTAGTATGGACTCTGGCAGTGACAAGTTTTTTGATATAACAAACATACCAATGTATACTGTATAATGTATATGAAAGTAAGTAGCATGTGAAGTGTACATATAAATTTTCATTCAAATGTAAAGAGTGCCTTTGAGTATGAAGCATATAATTTCTAACAGTGTGCTCCAGGGATTATTTCCTACCTGAAATGTATTAGTTATGATTTTCAGTATCTCAGATACATAGCAATTAAGATGACCTTAGCAATTAAAAAATATATTTTTATTGATTTCAGATAGGAAGGGAGAGGAAGAGATAAATAGAAACATTAATAATGAGAGAGAATCATTAATCAGTTGCCTCATGCATGCTCCCTACTGGGGATCAAGCCCAGAACCCAGGCATATGACCTTGACCAGAATTAAACCTGGGACACTTCAATCTACTGACGCTCTATCCACTGAATCAAACCAGCTAGTGTAGATATTAGTATCTACACTAATAGAAGAGAAACATGCAAATTGACCATCACTCTGCTATGCCCATCAGCCAATCAGGAGGGCATATGCAAATTAGAAGGACAAAGATGGCAGCTGCCCAGCTGCTCGTGGAGTAGCCGAGTGGGACAGGACGCCTGCTATGAGAAGGAGGACAGGGGGTGAAGGCATCTACAGGAGCAGCACTCTGGCTGCAGCAGAGATGAGCACTGTAGACTCTGGAGTCTATAGTGAAGACAAAGACGAAGACAAAGACAAAGACGGCAGACTCCAGTCAGAGTCTGCAGTGAAGCAGCAAAGATGAAAGTGGCAGACTCCAGCCTAAGTCTGTCGTGAAGACAAAGGTGACAGACTCTGGCCGGAGTCTGCAGCAAAGGCAGCAGGCTCCGGCCAGAGTGAAGGCCTGGGTCCCGGGGGCCGGAGGAAAACTGGTGCAGGAAGCCAAGGGAAGGAAGGCCTATTGCATGAATCTCTTCATGCATCAGGCCTCTAGTTTTCATATACAGATTTAGAAGTCATTTTCTCATTTACAGTCATTTACTTGCTAATTTATTACCTGAGGGAGGCAGGATTTGTAAAGGTGAAATGTTTTTCACACTCTGCTTATGTTCCAATTCTTGATGATTAATTGCTAACTGGTAATGATCTGGCGCAGTTCCACTTGAATGTGTAGTCTGATGAAAAGGGGCAATATTTTGCACAGAAGATTGTATCTGTTAAGACAAAGTTAAATAAAATTACCTTTAGAATTTTAACCACACACAAAATATAATATAGAAACATGAGAAAAGAATATAATTTAACACTATCTTCAAATATGAAATTGCTTAAGTCACACAAACTTCTAAGGTATAATTATTCCTATCTTACAAATGAGAAAACCAAGGTTTAGAAAGATTAAATATCTTGACCATCATATACATAGTTTATACTAAGTAGTTAGTCAAAGCCTAAAATCATAATTACTAGTACAACACAGACTTACATGTATATTATCAAACAGTGCTACTTATTTTTAAAAAGTATATTTTATTGACTTTTTACAGAGAGGAAGGGAGAGGAAGAGTGAGAAACATCGATGAGAGAGAAACATCAATCAGCTGCCTGCTGCACACCCCCTACTGGTTATGTGCCTGCAACAAGGTATATGCCCTTGACCAGAATTGAACCTGGGACCCTTCAGTATGAAGGCCAATGCTCTCTCTACCCATTGAGCCAAACTGGTAAGGCAGTGCTACTTATTTTTAAATGCTTTCCAGTGATCTACTGAAAATAAAAACGTAGCCTTTATATCAAATCTAGAGACAAATCCTCTTTTACCCCCTTTCCTTCACTGAATTATAGACCTAAAGAGAGAGGTAGTTAAAATCACATGATAGTTTGACCCATATGACTATCAACAAATTCTGATTCAGTACTCAGTTAAAAAGCTTTATTATAATAGCTAACACTTAATAATTATGCTGTGAAAGGCACTAGGCTAAGCCCTTATTCCACCTACTGTGTGTAGTACATGGGAACACCAAGGATACCCTCTATATTTAGACTCACAAGACTAAGCCAAAAATTCTATAATTTGTTCTGCTAATCTGTTTGACTTACATAATAGTTATATTAGAAAAATGTAGCCTAATACTTTCTCTATTCAATCTTCTTTCGTAAGAAATCTTTGAACATTTAACAAACTGAATAGAGTGACAAATCTTCATGCAAATCAAGCAAACAACTAATTGCAAAGAAAGCTACTACTGTGCTAGTGAGTTGTAACTAGTGGCCCGTGCACAAAATTTGTGTGGGGTGTGGGGAGAGAGAGGGGGGAGTCCCTCAGCCTGGCCTGCACCCTCTCTAATCTGAGACCCCTCGGGGGATATCGGCTTGCTGGTTTAGGCCCGATCTATGTGGGACTGCTGGCTCCTAACCACTCACCTGCCTGCCAGCCTGATTACCACCAATTTCCCTTCCCTTCTGACCTGATCTTATCACCTCAAACTGCCTCTGCCTCTGCCCCACTACTATGGCTTTGTCCAGAAGGTCATCCAGAAGGTCTCCTGGTCTAATTAGCATATTACCCTTTTACAGATAATTTTAAAATTTTAAGGTAGAGTAAAAATGGAGAATTAACTTACTTTTACGTTCTCTTTAGAAGGAGATCCATTCTGTTTCACTTCAGTAAATTTAGATAACATTTCTGCAAAAGAAGTGTTTGTAAGCTTAAAATTACTATTATTTTCATATTAGAAATAAAATGGTGAAATGCCTTAACTCCAGCCTCTTGAGAGGTTCTTATACTCTCCAGGATTTTGCCCTCTTTCAATCCACTACAATTTATAAAGGGGTACTTGCTTTTAAAAGAGACATTTCTTTCCCACATAATGGAATACATACCCACTCACAATTTTCAATTTGCATTATTTAGGAAAATCAAACAAACAAACAAACAAAAAACCCAACAGTGTTACTTCACAGTTAAGAGCTCAACTCAGTGATATTTAAAAAATGAAACAAGTCACAAAAGAGAGGTTTTAATTAAACAAGCAGTACCAATTATACTAAAATCATCATTTACCAAGTAGCTATTAAGAGTTAAATTAAAATAAGAATTTACTATAAGACCAGGGTATATTATTTATCTGAAAGGATATAGTATTTTATTAAAAGTAAAGCTATTTGATTTCATGGTGAAGTTTGCTCTGCTTGCTAAGCATTATAATAAAGATCCCATCTGATTAGTACTTTAGTTGAATCTAAACTATTCAGCAGCCCAACCATATGGCTCCAAATGGGTTTTATATTCATTTAACTTGACAAATACCTTTACAGCTGACAGTGGCAGTAGAGTAGGTATAAGAACAGATCTCTGACATGGTACTGATAGGTTCCTCTTTATTAAAACTAGAGGTCCGGTGCACAGATTTGTGCACTGGTGGGGGCCCTCAGCCTGGCCTGCAGACATCCCCCAAGTGATCCTCGATTGAAAGAGGGTGCAGGCCAGGCCAAAGGACTGCACTGGTGCATGATCAATAAAGGCTGGGGAGGGACTGCAGGAGGGTTCCAGGCCATGTCTGGCACATCTAGCCCAGTGCCTATTGGGGTGATCAGGGTCAGCGGGGGAGGGGATGTGGGAGGTTGGCAGGCCAGGGAGGGACCATGCGAGAGCTCCAGGGCATGTCCGGCTTGTCTCAGCCAGTCCTGATTGCCCAGACCCCAGCAGCAAGCTAACCTATGGTCAGAGCATCTGCCCCCTGGTGGTCAGTGTGCATGATAGCGATTGGTTGAACTGTCAAACCATTGGAGGGACAATATTACTCATATATATAATATAAGTATAGATAGATTCTAGTGCTATTTTCCCCATTTGCAAGTCTAGGTCAGTGTGGTAAAGCTCCAAACTATAGTTTGTGCTTTGACCCCTCTCTCCAGGCCAGCTTGCATAAGCAAGTGATCATTATTTGCTTCAGGCTCCAGGACACCAAGGCTGGTCAATACCAAATCTTATTCAAACTGAATACATTTTAAATTTTTTAAAATCCTCACCTCAGGATATTTTTCCATTAATTTTTAGAGAGAGTAGAAAATAGAAAGAAAGACAAAGAGAAACATTGATGATGTGAGAGATACATCGACTGGTTGCCTCCTGCTTGAACCCTGACCAGGGCCTGGGCCGAGGAGGAGCCTGTAACTGAGGTACATGCCCTTGAATAGAATCGAACTTGGGACCATTCAGTCCACAGGATGATGCTCTATCCACTGAGCCAAACTGGCGAGGGCTACATTTTAATTTTAATAATTATCTTCTGCCTCCTGAAATGTTATCAGTTTCCATTGGATATGTTGCTGTTCTTTCCTTTCCTAAAATGTCTGATGCTGGCAATTGTTAAAATTGCTAAATGCTACTCAATAGTATGCTTTTTTAAGTTATTGAAATAAAGTTTATTAAGTGAACTGTAATTAAATACAAAATAGGGTAAAATTGTAAAAAAATATGAACTTAGAAATTGCCTATATAAAAAGATATATTAGTCAATAAACTCTCTTAGGGGAATAGAATGTATTCACAGCTTATGTTAGAAAAGTGTTGTGTAAATGAGTAACACCAATCATACAGACTGATCTGGCATCACTGACATTAGTGCCTGTGTCAGTGTTTAAAGCCTAAGGCCAGCAATAGATGTTAATATATAAGCCAAGAATATTTTGAAAGTGTTTTGTGGGCCCTTGAAGTGTGGACACTATGAATACTCTAGGAAACAGACCAAATCTGCAAAGGAAACTAAAAATGGCTTTTTTTTTTAACACAATCTATAAAAGATCAATTGTGCTGCTCAAGCGAATCAAAATGATTATAGATGGTTTATGATGCAGGGATCTTGTGACTGTGTGTGTGTATAAGCAAGCAAAACCTTTCTCTTTCCAAGAAGATATCTCTATATTTACTTAACATGAGACCTCTGATTTCCTCAACTTATAATCCAATTGGGAAGGTTCTCTTTTTCAATGTGTCCTCAGACATAGGCAAAGCCTGAAGAACAGTGATGCAGGCAAGGGGCCTGTGGCCCAGTTTTCACCCCCTTGGTTTTTACCTGCCTTCTGAGACCTGGCCTGGTGTGTGGTTACTGTTTATAGTTCTGAAGTACTTTCTGTGTTTGAGTTGGCAAAAAATGTGCTTTAATTTAAAGGATTCATGTATTTTCAATTATATGAACCCTATCAATGTCTTTCTACTAAGTATCATTTAAGTGTTGGGGGTTAGGTGCGAGGGGAAGGGAAGAAGATAGGCTGCAAAGACCAAGGATGTATATCCAAGTATTTTTAAATTTTGGGGAGAAATTATGATTTCATCTTTGAACAAAACCATACTTTGTTAATATAATTATAGTATATGCACATCTATACATCTATCTTAATTGTTCAAATATGTACCTAAACTACATTATTCTATGATATAAACTCTTAAGTATAATAAAAACATGACATACCATGTTAGTACTATGCTAAAGATTCAAGGGTATCATCTTGGTCTTCTGATATATAAAACTAAGGCTCTGAATTATTATACAAATTAGCACTTCGAAATCTGAAAACACTAGCAAAAGGCATAAAAGAATTTCAATTTTAAAAGATTAAAGCCAGGTTCACTCTTCTTTGAGTATACACAGGTGTATACCTTTGTTTCCTCGATCCTAAACTCTAAGTGTTCCAACAAGGTTTGCAACCAGGAGAGCAGTAAGCAGTGGCAGCTCATCCCAAGCTTCTCCCGTCCCCCCATCCTGTATCCAAGGACCCTTCCTTTGCCTCACTATCCTGGGCTTCAAGAAACTTACTTTTACTTTAAGGAAAAATAATCAAAGCTACCTAATATAGTATGTCTTTAAATCTTACAGACTATAGATAGATTAAAATGATAGCCAACACTCAGCATTTTGCTTCTCATTCTACTATCAAATCACTGACATTCCATACACACAGTAAAGTAAAACTGCATATTTCTGGCCTTTGCAATGAAAATACAAAATACATATTTTCACTAGCAAGCTTAAGAACACATTTTAATTAGCAAAGAAGCCCTGCCAGATCTTGCAAACATAAATGAAACGGAGGCAACAACATGCATACCTATCTTTATAAGGATCAAGTTAGATAAAATATGTAAACTACTAAACAAATCATAACATAAATGTTAAGTAATGTGCTCTGTTTTCACATCTCCCAAAAAGCCTCAATATGAAAGTCTGATTGGAAAATTTTCATTTTAAATAAGGCAAAAACAAATTATAGAAAACAATAGAGCTGGATAAAGGGTTTAATACCCATTACTATCAAGCACAGAGATAAATGCTCCAGAGTTACCAAATATTATCAGCAAGACTTAAAACTTGTTAAGTTGATATAAATATCCTACCATAATGCAAAACAAAGAACATAATGCCATATTAAAAAAAAAATTACTGAAGGTTTATTAGGAAAACAAATCACACTTATGTCATATGACAGGGATAGAGAAGTGATTGGAAATAATTACCTGCTTCTACCACCTTATTTTATAGGAAAGAAGGCATGTCCAGAGGTGCTAAATGATTTACCCAAGCATATCACCTAAGCCATGTTCTATTGATAAAAATAAAGCAATTTGTTTCTGAACGGAAAACATTTGCTCCTTTAAAGAATGTTTTGGAAATTTTCATCTAATTATTTGGAACTTATTTTAATATAGAACAACAAACTGATTGTAAACTGCCCGTTCCTTTTACCAAGGTCATTTTAACTACAATTAGAAAGTGGAAACAAAACAAAAAAAACCCTACATTGATAGTTACTAACATGGCAGCACATTAAAGTCACCTGGGTTACTTTTAATAGTGCATATACCTTGCTCTACTCCCCATTCAATTCAGATTGGGGCACTTTTCAAAGTTCTACATGTGTTCATAATGTACAGCCAAGCTCAGTGGACAGAGCTTCATTCGACCTATGGACTAAAGGGTCCAGAGTTTGATTCTGGCCAAGGGCACACGGGCTTGATCCCCAGTGGGGGGCATGGAGGAGGTAGCCAATCAATGATTCTCTCTCATCATTGATGTTTCTTTCTCTCTCTCCCTCTCCTTTCCTCTCTAAAATCAATAAAAATATTTTTTTAAAAATACATTATTAATGTATGGCCAAGGACGAGAAACACTATTCTGCAAAGCCTATTTATTCAAGAAGGTCCAGTTTGAACAGAAAAATTTAAAAATACAAGTCAAAATATATCACTATTAATAAGACTCAAGGCTCAAGTATGGACTTCAATATATACAAATTTTTCATCAAGCCTCAATCCTTGAATTTATCCTTTTTTTACTTTGTAAACATTTTGATGAGAACCTAAAACACTTTTAAAAAATTTAAATAATGAAAAACTAACCATTTCTCTTAAACTCTCTAGCTTTATTGGCAAAGATTACTCCAAAGCTGTCATTTTGTACCTCTCACATTTCCTAAACTACCCTCTCCCAAAAAAGTAGAACAAAATCTCTACTTGAATGTTTTCCCTTTTTCCTTTGTGTGGAAAAAAAACCACACACACACACACACATACATTCTGGCTAACTCTATAGAAGACCTAGGCTGTAATACCAGAGAATTTTTCTTTTTCTTTATTTTATTTTCTCACCCACAAACAAGAAAAATTATTGTAAAAAGAAACAATTGTTAAAAAACTAAATTCTTTGAACATCACACCAAAATTTATGATTCTCTCTCATATTGATGTTTCTGTCTCTCCTTCCTTCCTCTCTGAAATAAATATATATATATTTAAAAAAACATATAAAAGGGAAAAAGTCCAGAGGATGAAGTGATGCATTCACTTTGTCTTAATCAGGTAAAGAATTAATGCCGTAACTTTTGTTTCTTTGTGTATAACTGTTTAGCATTGGAATTATAAACATTCCTGTATATTTTATTTCACACTAATCCAGTATCTGTGCTTACATTTAGACATTTCCTGAAGTTATTACCTATTAGGTATAATTCAAAAGCACTATTACCGCTGAGCTGCTTCATTTGATTGTTTCCCAGTAATATTACCAGCCACAACACTAGATTAGTAATTATATTCCTTCTTATTATATCACTCAAGATAGCTAAGGTTGTTGAACATTAGAAATTTATCAATAGCTTACATGAGCATACTAGCACAGACTAGCTTACATAGGAATATATATCTGGAATTCATTTTATTGTCAGGCTTCATTTACATCTTTGATCTGACATTTACATCTTTGATCTGACATTTAATGAGATTTTAAGATGATGAAAAATAAAAAGGTCTTATATTTATACCAATGTTTAATAAATTTTCATCACATATTGGCATGTGAAAATTTACACATGCTGATCAGAAGTTTGCAAGTTAAGCACCACTAACCCACAGATTTCTCATTAGTTTTTTCAAAGATTTGGGATTTCATTACTATTCAATCTTAGAACTGACTTAATATCTTATTTGCAATGATAAATAATTTTTTAAATAAAACTTTCTTTGGAAATCACTGCTCTGTCATTAAATTATCCTACTTAACAAAGCAAGATTAAGAATTTAGTGCCTGGAGAGAACCAAGATGACAAGAAGAGATTGGACAAAAATCTTACAACTATGCCAAAACCGGTTTGGCTCAATGGATAGAGCATCAACCTGCGGACTGAAAGGTCCCAGGTTTGATTCTGGTCAAGGGCATGTATCTTGGCTGTGGGCACATCCCCAGTAAGGGGTGTGCAAGAGGCAGCTGATTGATGTTTCTTTCTCATCAAAGTGTCTGACTTTCTATCCCTCTCCCCTCCTCTGTAAAAAAATCAATAAAATAGATTTTTAAAAAAATCTTACAACTATAGATGAGGACAGTGGGGAAGAGGGGTAAGGATAAGCGGTGGGGTGGGAACTGGGTGGAAGGGAGCTATTGAGAGGGAAAAAGAGGAACATCTGTAATAATCTGAACAATATTTAAAAAAGAATTTAGTCCCTGTTTTTCAAAAGTGCATAAAATAATGTCTGAAAATACATAGAATTATTTAAGTAATGCAAAATAAACAGCTCTAACACTATTTACAACACTTAAATGTTTTTCACAGATGTTACCCTTAAAACATATTGGCACATCCAAACAGAATGATCTATATACAAAAACCTAAGTGATCGTTTGAGTAATTGACCATTTGCTATGATGCACACTGACCATCAGGGGGCAGATTCTCAGTGCAGAGCTGCCCCCTAGTGGTCAGTGCGCTCCCACAGTGGGAGGGCAGTTCAGCTGACTGACAGGCACCAGATGCCAGGCTTATGGCTGATGAGTGCTGTTACCAGTGCACTCCTCCCGCTTGCCCCTCCCCCATCCAGACTGGGACCAGATTGGGACTGGCATTGAGACTGACTGGGTGTGAACCTGCAGCCATTTCCCAGGCATGGACACGCTGGCATCCCCCTAGGCTGGGCACGCGAAGACCACAGTGGAGCCACAGTGAGCCTACCAGGCAACCTCAGGTGCAGTGGGGTTAGCATGAGCAGGAGTGGCGTGGCACTTGGCATGGGCTCAGGCTTCTCCTGGGCTGCCTGCTGCTTAAAGCACTACTACATCCCTCAGGGGCTGTTGGACTGCTGGTTTCCATCCGATCCCACAGACCAGGCCAAGGGATCCCCATAGTGCACAAATCCATGCACCGGGCCTCTAGTATTGTAATAAAGATGCCAACTCATAAATACAGGATAGCTATAAGAACCTTGAATGTCAGTAACATTAAAAATTCAATTTAGAGACTTGTCTCTGATGAAAAAATTTTATAAGCAATTGTGACTTGACTAAGAAAACCTCATAAAATCAAGTTGCTATAAAAATCCAGAGGATAGGTATTAAAAAAAACAATACATAAAGATGTATTTCTATCAGAAAATAATTTGCAGATTTCAGAAGTTTCCTCTAATAAAATTTTGAAGAAATAAAATTATATTCCTATCTCCTATCATAGATAATCAAAGGCCTTCTTAACTAGAGTGCTGGGGAGCAAGATATTCATAGTCATAATAAATTTTAAAGCCACAAAATCGTGGCATGCTCTGCCTCTTGGGAGCATACTTGTGCCTTTCCCTCAAAAACATTACCTCTGCCTTTCCCTCTCTTAAGCTCCAAGGGCCCTTCTTTTGCTTCTGAAATTTGTTTCCTGAGCCTGACTAGTCCACCTGGCTCACTTCAACTACCTCTCTAATTTTCTACATAAACTTTCTCTTATAATTTTGGGAGAAAAAGCTACAAAATCTTACATGCATTTTCAATTAATTTTTACTCATGTTAATGAAGTTTTTGCTCATATCCCTTGTCTTCAAAAATTATATTTTTTCAGTGAATAGACCTATTTTCTCCCACCTTTAAATTCAGACTTGGGATTTGTCTACTCCCTGAAAAATGTCATGTGTATAATTAAAAATGGTAGATGCATAACTTATTTTACAATAGGTATTGTAATTGATAACTGATGATTACTTTTCATAATTTACAATCCATTTATATATTTTTATTGTTCTCAGGAGAAGTAAAAATGTTCTTAGCTTACACACTAGAAATTAGGAGTCCTATAGTATTTTAATGGGCCCAATTGAAGTTAATATTTAGGACAAAAGGTCCTATTGCTGTCATTTACTAATTTATTAAGCAAAAAATATAATTTCTTTCAATGAAGTACACAATCTGAATATTCATAAAATATAAATGTCAAAGGTAAATGATAACTCATATTATCATGTTAAAAGACAAACTGACCTTTGTGTCACAAACTTATGTCTGTATATATAGAGGCCTAAGTGACCAAAGGACTGAATGACCAGACAGCCGGCTGACGGCTATGACGTGCACCAGGAGGCAGATGCTCAGCGCAGGAGCTGTCTCTCCTGGTGGTCAGTGTGCTCTCACAGAGGGAGCGCTGCTCAGCTGACATACAGGCACCAAATGCCGGGCTGATGGCTAGCGAACGCAGCTGCAGAGGTGTGAGCCTTTCCTGCAGACACTCCTCCTGTGCACCCAAATGGTGGTGGCAGGTGCAGTGGGGCCTGGATGAGCAGGAGCAGCACAATGACCAGTCCAGACTTGGATTCCTCCTGAGCCAGCTGCCACTTCATGCACTACGACATCCCTCAGGGGATGTCGCACTGCCGCTTCCGGCCAAGTAGGGACCAGGCCAAAAATGACAGTCCAACATCCCCCAGGGGTCCCGGGTTGCAAGAGGGCACAAATCAGGCTGAGGGACCCCATCAATGTACGAATCTGTGCACCAGACCTCTAGTACTGGTATAATGTGAAATGAAGTATAAAACTTTTGCTACTTTACATATATAGTTTTAAATTTATATACACATTTTTAAATTGATTTGAGAGAGAGGAAAAGAGAGAGGGAGAGAAACACTGATGTGAGAAACATCGATTGGCTGCCTCTATTTGCACTCCCATAGGGAATCAAATACACAACCTAGTTATGTGTCATAACCAGAAATTGAACCTGCCAACTTTCAGTGTATGGAAAAAATACCCAAAATCCAACAGAGGCACACTGGCGAGGGCTGCTAATTGTATTTTTTAAAATAATGATTTTTAAAAAATAGTTCCTGCTATTTGAAAAAGATGACATTAAACAATAATGTCATAAAATAAGAATTTTAAAATTAGAATTCTGAGACCAAGTTATTTTACTAGAAAGTTAGAAAAACCTAACATTATACCAAAGGGAATAGGGGTTGAGAAGATAGTAAGCGGTAAAAAGAGTCAAAATATATGGCGATGAAAGAAGATTTGACTTTGAATGGTGGGCACACAATTGAATATATAGATGATGAATCATAAAATTGTATACTTGAATGTATATAATTTTATTAATTAGTCACCCCGATAAATTTAAAAATATATATGTAACACCCAGCTGGTGTGGCTTAGTTGTTGAGTGTCAATCCATGAAGCAGAAGGTCATGGTTCAATTCCCCAACAAGGAACATGCCCGGGTTTCAGGCTCAATCCCTATCACAAGGCATGTAGGAGGCAGGCTCTCAATGATTCTCTCTCATCATTGATGTTTCCATCTCTCTCCTCTCTCTGAAATCAATAAAAATATATATTTTATATATATGTGTATATATAAACAATGGCAACAGACAAAAGGTAACATTTTAAGAACAAGTGGCTGATAGACATTTTCTTTCCTTCATGCAATATTTTGGAAGATTCTATCAGAAACTGACATTTAAAATTAAAATAGAGGTACTCTGTTAAAGCACTCTCTATATAGTACTTTTCCTCTAACACTCAAGGAATTTACTGATCAGAATTCAATATATAATTAGATAATTCAAACTAACAGTTCTAATATTAGTTTTATCCTACAAATAAAAGACAAAGTGCTCTAACTTATTAGGCCAAAAATGCTTTATTAAATGAAATTACAAATGCTATTACAACTTAAAACCCTAAATGCAACTGAAGAGGTTTTCCAGCATTGTTTTATGCTTAAAAGTCAAATATAAGGAAATAATGTATAATCAGAGGCCTAAATTAAATTTTTTCTGGCATAACAAATTCCAAGTTCTTTTTATTCTAACAAAAATATTTAACACTATGTACTTTAGAAATTTAAAAACAAAATACAGAAATCAGCACTACATAAATACTAACAGAAGCAAAATTGAAAACAGAATGCAGTGCAAGCCAGAAAACCCTTACTGCCAGATTGAAATAAGAAGGATATTCTAATAGTTGATATTTCTAATAGAAGGAATACCTGATGTGCCAATATTCTATGTGGGATGTTTGTTTTTTGTTTAAAAAGATCTGGATTTCATGACAAACAAACATCTCATTTTAAAATAAAGCAAAATTTTAGGCACAAAAGTATTCTGTATTCTGAATTTGCCTTTTGGTGACAATGATGAATGCTACTACCACTTTGGTCCTTGGGACAGAGGTTACTTGTCAGCTACGTAACCATCAATGAAAGTGCACAAAGAGAACATGAATGAATTGTTTGATACAGCTGGCAATAAACTGCACAAGGTAATGTGGTACTTTAGCATTTAGAATTTAAAATACAATTTTCTATAAATGAAATAAACTGTTTTAAAGTTTCTAGGATGACTGGTTTCTTAATTCCAAAATAATTATCTGAATCAGAATACAGTATATTGTCACAATAGGACATGGTTTGGAACATTAGAGTGATCTGATATATATATATCATGGAGAGTAAAGTGAAAAAATGTCCTCCCACCTTTTCTCTTAGAAACAGGAGACCAGCATTTTGTTATTTGATATTTTCTGGTATTAAGATTTGATCTGGTATTATGTGCTAAGAGGCTATCCCACCTTTAGTAAAATTATTTTCAATATTACAAGCCTGTAAGTCACATACATATAATATGAATTTTATTTTACATAGTACCTCTTAAGGAAAATAGTGAGATCATCAAACATGGGATTAAATAATAAGTGTGGCATTCAAGCCATACTTTCTGGGTAAGTAACAAACATTTCAAAAATTTTCCCACAACCAGAGGTGTGCTTAAAGGGATAGCTAACCTGATTCGGAATCACTGCTGCCTGAAGAAACTGAATCACTGCTACTACTTTCAGACTTTGACGAACTGCTGCTGCTGTCACTCAACCGAGAACCAATTCCAACGACAGCTGTGGATGATGGCGTCTTCTTAGCTACAAAATAGGGAAACACATTGAAATGCCAGTAGTTGGCTCTCCAAAATGTATACATACTTTAATAGCTAATAGCTCAATTTTGAAAATGAAATGTATTTTAATAAACATGGCCAATCTAATTATTCAAAGTGTGTATATACATTTTGGGGGGGACACCCCATAGTCACAAGTAACATTTGAAAATGATCACTTACCTTTTGTTTGGCATTTTCTGGAATTTAACTGATTATTGACATCCAGTAATCGCTTTTCTAACTCCTGTTTTTTCTGTGCATGAAATTCTTCATTTGACTTCATTATTTTCTTACCTGTGTGATTTAGGACAGAAGTAAAAGAGTGAGCAAACTTAAAACTACTGAAGATCAGAATATCTACTCATATACAGAAATACCTACCACGAGGTTTTAGTGGTCTTTTTCTTAGACATGCAGCAACGTATTTTTCTAGCTCTCTCAGTGTTGTTGTTTTCAGTGTTTCAAAGTCTATCTCTATCTCCTCATGGTTGGAATTTCTCAGTGAAGGTTCTCTTGAATGTATTATATGGACGACTTTTCCAAGTTTTTCTCCAGGGAGTTTGTTTATATCCAAGCTTAACCGCCTTTTCTCATCATGGCTCATAGGTTTAACATTATCTTCATCCTCAGATTTCATAGCCAACATTAGTTGTTGCCTCTTTTTTGGCTCACTGCAACAAAAATTAAATTTGTAGTCAAATCTATTTTACAATATATAAAAGCCTAAGTGACTGTTACAACTAAACAGGTCAACCAGTCGCTATGATATGCACTGACCACCAGAGGACACACAGTCTACACAGGAACTGCCCCCTGGTGGTCAGTGCGCTCCCATAGCCAACCTCCCATGACCAGCCAACCTCCTGCAGTCCTTCCCTCAGTGGTCCACCCCACAAGCCTGCTGGCCCTGATCTGCCACTATAGGGGCCAGCTGGCCAACCTCCCACTGTCCCTCTCCCCATCTCTCCCCTTGGATGATAGGCCCCGATCAACCTGGCCCTGATTAGGACTCAGCAAGATGGCCCTGATAGGCCCTGATTGCCAGTGAGGCCTAGGGACCCTACCAGTGCATGAACTCATGCACTGAACTTCTAGTTTTACATAATATTCTTTTAATAGGGCATCATGAAAGATACTTACTTGCTCTTGGATTTCTCCTTTGATTTCATTTGCTTAAACTTCTTTCTTGGATTTTCATCTGTGTTATTAACCTTTTCTTTTTTCTTTTCCTGTTTAGATTTGTCATTTTTTTTCTTTAGCTTATGGTGTGGTACTTGGGATAGAACCTGCAGTTGCTGATGAACAGCTTTAATCTGATAAAGGAAAAATTCAATAATAATTAAATAAATTAAAGACACCAGAAAAAATGATGCACTCAAAAGTCAAGAGTATCCTTCACATTATATTTTAAATTCATTTAATATAATTTTTCTCTTGGGTTCTAATTTCATTTCATGAATTCATTATATTAAATTATAAACACTATCATGTGCTCACCCCATAAGCTTAAATATTCATATAAATGAGACCAAGAATAATTAATATTTCAGGTAGTCTTAAGTTTTAAATAATTGATTTTTCAGGCTTTAGCTTAGAGCAATTTAACATTTTATCATAAAAGGTAGCAAATATTAAAGATACCATCCATAAAATATCTCCCTCCCCCTTTGTCTCTGAAATCAATAAAAATATATTTTAAAAAGTAAAATAAAATAAAAATATAAACAGGATTTTAAGATATATTTTAGTAGAGAAGAATATTAAACATTATAAATGTGTCAACAGGTAAATAGACGTACAGTTGCTAAGTAATCTAGATATAACAGCTTTTAATCTACACAAAGGATTTTATAATAGACTAGAGGCCAGGTGCACAAATTAATGCCCTGGTGGGGTCCCTCAGCCTGGCTAGCAACTGGGGCCTATTGGGGCTGGTGTGCCAGGGCATCTCACCCAGTCCCCCAGCAGCAAGGTATCCTACCAGTTGGAGTGTCTGCCCCCTGGTGGTCAGTATGCATCATAGCGACATGGAACAGTTGAACAAATGGTGGAATGAGCGGTCAGACACTTAGCATATAACACTTTTATTATATAGGAAGGATCAGCAGCAACAGCTCATATAAATACAAAAACTTGTATCAATACACTTAGCTACCTGTTTCTGAAGCTTTGCAATACACTGAGCTTGTTCATCTTCAGAATCACCAGAAGAGTTATCTTCAGAGGAAGTTTCAGTACTGCTTTCTCTACCAAGGGGCTTTGTGGTATCTGTTTTGATATTATATACAGGCTTACTCTCAACAGGTTCATCTGGGATCTTTGCAAAATGCATTTCAAAAACATCCTATAATGGAAAATTAGACGGTTAAGTTTTTCTGTATGTTTTATTTAATGTAGCACTGTCCCTTTTTTAAAACAAAGCTACATTTTGGTGTCATATTTTTATGACAATTTGGTTTTCCTTGTGGTCATCATTTTGTAATATATACATTTATCAGGTACAACTTAAAACATATACAGTGTTACATGCCAATTTTATCTCTATAAAACTAGGTAACAATTATCAGAAGAAGAAATATAAGACTCGAGCTTACCCTCCAGCCAACCATAGCAACATTTCTCACTTTTTTCAGGGAAGGTAGACCAAGTTATATTGGAAATCTTCTTTCACAGATTTCCTCTCCTGTTGCTAGTGTATCTGTCTACTGCCTCCCAATAGTTCAGCCTCAAAAGTCTTTAGGTCTTTCCTTTAGTGGGACATGGGCTCCAGTGGACCCTGTCTCAGATATCTACTATCCTGTCTTCACTAACATTTTCCCCAACATCCTCTGCATGCTAGGCACTTCATTAAAAGATTTGCTACTCAGGGATGCTATACCTCAAAAAATAAACAATCCCACCAATTTAAAACTCGTACTTTACTATTTGGGTGTTATTCTTTATCTCTTGAGTTATGGTTCTAAAATTTTCAAACTATATTAAGAGGAAATTCACTTTCAGAGCACAAGCAACAACTTACCTGAAGCATTCTTGCCATTGTCACTACTTCATGATCTGGAGGATTGTATCTGTAGCAATTCATGAACATTAATCTAACATCTGCAGCAAATTCATAAGCATCCTTATATTCTTGGTTGTCCATTTTTCTCTAAATAATTAAACGAAAAATTACAGGATTCACAAGCAGCTCAATAATTATTTGACCACCTATATTAAGTGATTAGAATAAGGAAGGAGGGCATTACAAGTAAAAAAATAGAAAGAAAGAAATAGAAACAAAATCACAAAAGCAGGAAAAGAAGATGTTTTCAGATAATCTTGGATAGACAAGTTTGATCATAGAAAAGCAGTGAAAAGAGCACCTAAATCTAAGATGTATATTATAACTGTCCTAGGAATGAAGACATTTAAAAATGAACAGAAAAGAAATTATCAGCAAGGGTCACATTTTCAGACAGGTACATATGAAGTATATAGAAGAATGAGGATGTCGAGTAGCCAGTTGGGCAGATACTATAAAATAAAACTACCAACAGACAAGTAAATCCTTTAGACTGCTGGGCAAACGTGTGCATTAATGAATAATTCATAAACAAATATAAAAGGCTAATAAATAAATGTGTCATGCCAGACCTCATTTGTAATTGAAGACATGCAAAACAAAAGCACGAAATAATTTACCCATCAGATCACTGGAGAGGAATGCGCTCTGACTGGGGTCAGAGAAGTGAACTCCCTACCTTTTGGTGTACAGGACGACTCCAACCAATGGAGCCATAGTGTCTAAAGCTAAAAAATTACTTTAAACTCATCGATGTTTCTGACTTTCTATCCCTCTTCCTTCCTCTCTGTAAAAAAATCAATAAAATATATTTTTAAAAAATAAAGAAAAAGGATAAAGACAAAATATAGACACCTAAGTCTTCATGGAAGAACCACAATGTTTGCACTTTTGTGAAAAGAAAAAACTGAGAGGGAAAAGTAAGATAAAAAAAATGAGGGTAAGCATAAAATTCAGTAACATGTTAATAAACTTGAAGTTGATGATACAAAATAAAATAAAACTGTATGTTAAATAAAAACCAACTTCCAGACCAGTGATTTTTCAGCCAGCATTTGGTAGCACACTATTGTACCACAAGATTTTTAAACACATATTTTTATTGATTTTTTTACAGAGAGAAAGGGAGAGGAACAGAGAGTTAGAAACATCGATGAGAGAGAAACATTAATCAGCTGCCTTCTGCACACCTGCTTCTGGGGATGTGCCCACAACCAAGGTACGTGCCCTTGACAGGAATCGAGCATAGGACCCTTTAGTCCACAGGCTGATGCTTTATCCACTGAGCCAAACAGGTCAGGGCAGCCACAAGAATTTTTAAAATATACAATACCTAATTACTTATCAGAAGCACTGACCTCTTTTCCTTTAAATTTTCAAGTGAAAAAATGACAACAGCTAACACAAGAATAGCGTGAATGAATAAAACTCATATCTATTTTTCTTTGGTGAGATTGGCAAAAAATATAGGGCATTTTTGGGGGGCTCAGTTGGTTAGAGCATTGTCCTGTACACCGAAAAGTGTGTGCTGATCAGGGCATACCTAAGTTTTGAGTTCAATCCCCAATTGGGACATACTCAGGGGAATCAACCAATTGATTTTTCTCTCTCCCTTTCTCTCTAAAATAAACATATCCTCAGGTGAGGGAAAAAATTATTGAATATGTAATGAGATAATGTTTACAATATAGTAAATAAAAACTCAGGGTACAGTTATATACTGCAACTCAAATATTATAGGAAAGAACCATAGATATGTTTGATTAGAAGAAAATAAAAAGATAAACTTTTAAATGTTCCCATAATTCTCACCTGGTGGAGAGACTACTGGTGATTTAAATTTTCTTTATCATTTTCTGAATTTAAAATTTCTTTACAAAGATACAACCACTTTTATAATCAGGAAAAGAACCCCCTCCTATTAAGACATTTACCTTGATAGTTCCAAGATCCATTGGATTTTTCACAATATCATAGTAGTTGTGGAGTCCCAATGCATTAACATCAACAGGATTATAAAAGGGCCATGCGTATGAAAAGTGCTTCTTTGCAAACAGTTCTTTCAGAATCTCACTACAGTGCCTTAATGGTTCGGTTACTTTAACTTTATATTGTTGCTGAGAATTTGGCAAAACATTCTTCCCTCCACTTTCTTTTACAGGTGGCATTTTTGCTGTTTTTTTTTCTGTAAGTGCTGGGGAAGGTTCACCATTTGCTTTAACCACTAAAGTTGTAGGAGTTGTTGTATCTGCTTTCCTCTTTACACCCTTTGTAACCTAAAACAAAACAATTCAACAACAAAACTATAAGTTGACATTCAGAGCAACAGTTTTCTTAAAAAACAAAGGTAAGGATTATTAGCACCAAGTCTTCCATATATTAAATATTAGTAAAAGTTATTTTCTCTTTTATAGGAAATAAGTAATTTACATATTTTCTTCCCACACCTCAAGAATTCTCTTGTGCAAACCTTTGAGACCAATGAAAAATAGAAAAAAAAGTCAGTTATACCAAAAGTTTTTGAATACCTGAAATCAGCTAGAGTGTATGAATTTTATAAGAAAGTTACTGACCCACCAAATTTTGAGTAAATAAGTTACATCGCACACACACACAAGAAACTACAAAGATTCTAAACCAGTTCAAATCTTACCTAAGAAATCTTCAAAATTTGGTTCACATGTAAGTTTCTGTTCACATGTATACAGACAACAAGATTGAGCACTGTAAACTAAAGGTCAATTTTCATATTAACTTTGTAAAATACAGACATCACGACAATCAAACTTACACTCAACTATTTTAAAGCTACAGTAAACTTACCTGGGCCACTGTTTGTGAGGTAGAGTTGGGTGGAGCACCTTGTGCCATATTTAAAGGAGAAGTAGATGTTTCAGGAAATACAGAGGGACTCACTTGCTGCTTAAATAGTTTTTCTGATCCTTTAGGAGACTGTTTTTCTTTAACAGAAGAAACTGCTACATTCTGTTGAGTGCCTGGTAAAGTGTGAACCAATATTTGAGTAAAATATAAAACTAAGATATTTTTCTTAGTATTTTAAATTAATTCATTTAATTTCAACTTTTTAGCATACAAACATGACACATTCCCACTTCCCTTTAAACCCTCCCATACATTCCCGTTGAATAGTGTTAGACCAATTTAGATTTAGCAAAGACTTCAAAACTTGTTTTTAATGGTGGGCTTATCAATTTTACTCAAAAAGATGTGTAACATAAACTCAGACTAACGGACAGGTAAAAGCAAAAATTTCAGACATCTTGGACACACACACACACACACACACACACACACACACACACACGAAAAAGAAGGAGAAAGAGAACAACCTTCTGGCTTACCTTTCTTTTTTCTTTCCTTAACACCCACAACTTGCTCTACTTTTGGCATCTGTAATAATTTCTGTTTAAATAAATTCTCTAGAGCTTGTACCATAAGAACGATGTCATCTCCAGGCTACACAATATAAAATATAAAATATGCCATAAGATTATATAGTATGGTCACAGAACCAAGTACTTCTTAATTGTACTTAAATCCATTAGGTTTTTAAATAATGACATATTAATCCAATGGTTTTTAAGAAGACATTACAAATATTAATACCAAGTTTCTGTAAGTCAGGCTATCTTATAGAAGGTAGTAACATAGCACTCTTTATCACTTCTTAATTAAGTTTAGAAAAAAAATATAGCAGCTCATATTTTAAATTCTAACATCCTACCCCTTTAACTCTAAAAAGGACTCAAGATGCTTTCTGAGCTTTAGAGTTACAACTCAACTATTCCCACTAATATGAAAGGTATTAAAATTAAAATTTCTACCACACAAATAGGTTACAAAACTTATTCATGGCTATGCAAATTACTTGACTTGTCCCAACTCAGTTTTCAGTTAACTAAACAATAAAATGCCATTATTGAACTCAATTTTTAAATTGTAACTTCTTTGCTTTGCTTTCCTTCACTATTGAGGTGGGGGGGGGGGGGAACCTCAAATAAATTACAAAGCAAAAGTCTAAAGCTGGAAAAAAAAAAAAGTCTAAAGCCGAGAACACTTATTTCTAAGTTAGGGAGCTTAGGAGAATTACTGAAGTTTATTTTTAAATGTTCAATATGAAATTGTTAACAATAGAAAATTGTTAAATTAAAATGAAATTGCCAATGGTACTTTGTATCAATGGTTCTGAATTAAAAAAAAAAATGACATTGGCTAATAGTCCTAAATCTTTTTTTTTTTTTTTTTTTTTTTTAGGCACCAAAATTTTTATTTATCTACCTGCTTGCTCTAACATTATATAAACAAACAAAATTTACCTTTTTGACCCAGGGTTGTGATAGGACCATTACAAAGTGGTGGCAGATCTATGCCTGCTTTTAAGATTCCCTGGCCCCTCTCAACCTCTGGCTGTCACTTCTCTTGTCCTTTCTCGGCTGTCCCATAACAGTGTATTTTATAACCCCTGTAAAATAGGGACTGAAAGTACCAACCTCATTGTTCTGAGGTATAAGAGAATGCCCAGCACTAAGCCAGGCTCTCAGGAGCATTCGAATTCCAACAGTTTCTCCTTGCCCATTGATATAGCTCCTCATTTGTCATGGGTTGAGGAAACGGTGAACCCATCAATCAAGAATATGGGCACAACATCCACAGGGCAGGTGAGGGCTTACATAGTAAAGTGCCCAGGTGTTATGACCATCACTTCCAACGTCCAGCCTAAGGACTGAGTGAGCAGCTCTAACACCCCTGAGCTCATGGTTCCCTGTGCGAATATCCCATGTACCTCCACTGTGACCAGGCTTGAGGAGGGGCTTCTCAATTCCCTCTCCCACCCAAGGAACAGTATGAGGGATATGGCGGAGGCCAAAGACTGAGTGACCAGCCCCAGGGAGTCGACGGGGGACATTAACAAATCATTCTCAAAATTGGTGCCATTTGCTCTTGAGAAGAGGTACGATCTGGGCAAGGACAGCAGCTAGGAGGCAGGTCTGGTTCTCAGTAATGGTAGTGATCGGCCTTGAAGGGGCCATCGCGGGGCATGCCCAGGTACTGGGCCTATTTCTCTGTCAGCTTGGTCAGTTTCACATTCAGCTTTCTCAGGTGGGCTTCAGCTACTGCTTCATCCAACTTCTTGGGCAGGAAATGGACCCCAACGGGGTATTTGTCTGGATGGGTCCACAGTTCAATCTGCGCCAGCACCTGGTTGGTGAAGGAGTTGCTCATCACAAAGCTGGGGTGACCCATCGCACAGCCCAGGTTGACCAGCCGGCCCTCGGCCAGCAGGATGATTCGGCGCCCGTTCTTCAGCTGGTAGCGGTCCACCTGGGGCTTGATGTTCACTTTCTCCACAGCGTTATCATTCAGCCTCTTGACATCAATCTCCACGTCAAAGTGTTCAATGTTACATACGATGGCGTCATCCTTCATCTGCTCAAAGTGCCTGCCAAGGATGATGTCGATACAACCTGTGGTGGTGACAAATATGTTGCCTTCCTGACAAGCCTCGTCCATGGTAGTCACCTCATAGCCCTCCATGGCAGCCTGCAGGGCATTGATGGGGTCAATCTCGGTGATGATGACTCGGGCCCCAAAACCCCTCAGGGCTTGGGCACAACCCTTGCCCACATCGCCATATCCCGCTACCACCACCACCTTGCCCGCAATCATCACGTCTGTGGCCCGCTTGATGCCATCTATGAGGGACTCCCGGCAGCCATAGAGGTTGTCAAATTTGCTCTTTGTGACAGAGTCATTGACGTTGATGGCAGGAACCTTCAGGATCCCGTTGGCCATCATCTTGTACAGGTTGTGGACCCTTGTTGTGGTCTCCTCGGAGATGCCTCGGATACCCGACAAGAGCTGTGGGTACTTGGTGTGGGTGAGGTTGGTGAGATCACCGCCGTCGTCCAGAATCATGTTGAGAGGCCCATCCTTGAAGTACAGAGTTTGCTCAATGCACCACAGGTACTCCTCATCTGTTTCACCCTTCCAGGCATACAGCGGAATGCCGGCCTTGGCAATGGCAGCTGCTGCATGGTCCTGGGTGGAGAAGATGTTGCAGCTGGACCACTGCGCTTCAGCACCCAGGGCAACAAGGGTCTCAGTGAGGACGGCTGTCTCAATGGTTATGTGCAGGCAGCCGGCAATGTGGGCACCCTTCAGTGGCTTGGAAGCCAAGTACATCTCCCACATGCGCATCAGGCCTGGCATCTCATTCTCCGCGATGTCCAGGGCCTTGCGTCCCCAGGAGGCCAGGCTGATGTCAGCGACTTTGTAGGGCAGTTTGTCCGTCATGCTGACGGCAACTCCGTACGGAGTGATGGTCACAGGCGAAAGGGGCCGGGCCACGTACAAGGAACCAGAACGGGGCGGGCAAAAAACGGGAAGGGCTAATAGTCTTAAATCTTATAAAGTGGCACTGATAATTACTTTGGGAAGCAAATAAAAACCTCTATTACCTTTCTGTGTCACTAGTGATTCCGAATAAATAGAATTAAGTTTTAAAATGATTAGATAGCACAGAAGAGTTAGGAATCCAATTTTATGGGTGAAATGTGAAGATTATGTTCAAAATGACCACATATATTATCAAACAAGTTAATGCATTAACAGATGCAAATACTACTACTGGGATATAACAGAGAATGTGTTTGATCTTAAATTTGTCATGAAGTTTGTAATTTGTTTAGCGTCTTAGGTTATGGCCAGGGATTCACAACATGAAAATCCAAACAAGATTAGTATATAATGAGATTTATCATTTTATAACTAAAATGGCTGAAGTGCGTTGGACAATATTTTAAAATAATACTTTACTCACAAAAGCCAGCTATCATTGGCATTTCATTTTTAAAACATAATAAGTCATTACAGCTATTCAGAAAAAAATATAGCAAATAGATTGAACAAATATTGATAGGTAAAAATTAGGAAAACTGGTAAAAAAAATCATTATCCTTAAAAATACCTAAAATACCTCAAATCAAGACTTGATATCTGAAATTAGCTCACTTGTTTATACACATCTCCTATATATAACAGCATAGAATTAGCAAGCATAAGGCTTACTTACCTTGTTATATAGATAACAATTCGAGAACATCGTTCTGAAGTCTTCAATGCATTCTGAAGCCTGCACATAATATTTATTTTCCAAGCGCTTCTTAATTGTACTTAAATCCATTGGTTTTTTGATAATGGTGTAATAATCCTATAGTTTTCAAAAAGACATTACAAATGTTAGTATTAATGAATGAACTACAACAATTGGCACACAAAGAAATTTAAGGAATGCCATAATCTGGAAACCAAAACCACCAGTTACGAGAAATAAGTCTGATTGCCATGGCATTATTTTTCAGAGGAGAAAAAAAATCATTAAAAACAACAAACATAAGAGTGTAAAAGTGGAATCATACTGGAAAATAAAAAGGGCATGAAGAAAAATAAGCTAGTATTTATCGACCCCAGAGTGTAATCCCAGTTCTATGATTTACTCTCTATTTTACACATAGCCATTCTGTTATAAGATAGCTAAAAATTCCTAAAGTTGAAATCTATTTGTGATGCAACAATCTGCCAGGAACTGTCAAGAGCAACATTCATGACAACCCACATTAAAAAGTCAAGTGATGCTCTAGCTGTTTTGGCTTAGTGGATAGAACATCAGCCTGCTCTATTGGTTCCCGGTTCAATTCTGGTCAAGGCACATATCTCATTTGCAGGCCACCAATCAATATGTCTTCCTCACATAAACGTTTCTCTCTGTGTCTTTTACCCACCCCTCCCTACCACTCTCTCTAAAAATTAATGGGAAAATATCCTTGGATGAGGAGTAACAAAATGAAAGTCAAGTGACATAAGCTATGACAAGAAAGCATGTACTATAACTTAACACAAACTACTAAAACAGTAATTTCAATACTCAGAAAAATGAGTTTTGTTGTTTAGAAAAAATACTCATTGGGGTATTCTTTAGTGGTACTGAATAAATCAGATGCTTATTAATTATCTCTCTATATGAAAGGCAAATATGCAAAGTGTCCCCTCGGATTTCCACTGGGAGAACAGGAGTTCGATTGCTTGCTATGAAGGGCACTGACCACCAGGGGATGACATGGAACATGGCAGGTGACCAGAAAAAGGGGGGGAGGGGAGGCGGGGGAAAGAAGGGCTCTGATTGAGCAAGGGAAGGAGGAGGTGGGGAGGTGGAGAATCTGATTGGCCCTGATTGCTGGCCAGGCCTATGGACTGGCCTCAGGTATTTTATAATATTAAAGACTAGTTTATTTGTTTCAGAGATTTACATGGTATTCTTTTGCTTAAAAAAACCCCTAATATAATTATAATACATACTTACAGGCAACTCTAATTTCACGGCATCCACAGGCTGCTGAAAAGGCCAGGAAAAACTATGCTTCCATAAAGCCTTCAAGACAATTTTTTGTAGATACTGCAGTTGATTTGTCAATCTCCCATTTTTCTTAGTATTTATATACTCTGGTGGTGGAGGGTTAATAATAGCTATTTGTCTACTTGGCAGAGACATTCTTAATTGCTTCAAATCCTGATATTCTAATGTCTACAAGTACGTGTCCTGAAAAATAAAACAAAACAGAGTTATTTTCAAATGATTCTATAGGAACTAAAAGTATTATTTGAGAATAACAAGAATAACAAATGGGACTACATCAAAATAATCTTGTGTACAGTAAAAGAAACCATCAACAAAACAAAAAGAAAGTCCCCTATATGGGAGAACATATTTGGCTATGATACATCTGGTAAAGAGTTAAAATCCAATATATATAAGGAACTCATGCAACTTAACCAAAGGAAGACAAACAATCCAAGTAAAAAATAGATGCCCTAGCCTGTTTGGCTCAGTGGATAGAACATTGGCCTGTGGACTGGGAGGTACCATGTTTGATTCTGGCCAAGGGCACAGACATGCCCAGATTGCAGGAGGTAGCCAATTAATGATTCCCTCTCATCATTGATGTTTCTATCTCTTCCTCTCTGAAATCAATAAATGTATTTTAAAGATAAAAAATTATTTTTAAAAAATGGGCAAAGGACCTAAATAGTCACTTCTCCAAAGTGAACACACCAATAGCCAAGAGACACATAAAAAAATGCTCAAAGTCACTGATCATCAGAGAGATACAAATTAAAACAATGAGGAATCACCTCACACCTGTCAGAAATGCTACAATCAACAAATGACAAGTGCTGGTGAGGATATGGAGAAAAGGGAATGCCAAATAGTGCAACTATTATGGAAGACAGTATGGAGTTTCCTAAAAAAAATTAAAGATGTAACTGACATTTGACCCAGTGATCCCACTTATAAGAATATATCCTAACAAACCCAAAACACCAATCAGAAAGAATGTATGCACCCTTGTCATAGCAGGAATTTACAATAGGAAAGGTATACTGACAGTAGATGAGTGTATAAAAAAGCTGTGGTATATGTATAACTATGAAATACTATGCAGCAGTGAAAAAGAAGAATCTCTTGAGACAACATGGAGGGATCTGGAGAGTATCATGCGAAGTAAAATAAGTCAGTCAGAGAAAGACAAGTATCACATGATCTTACTCATATGTGGAATCTCAGTAACACTGATGAATGGAGTGGATCCAGAGACATGGAAACATGGAACAGAGTGCAGAATCTTGGAGGGAAGGGGAGAGAGGGTGGGTGGGAGGGAGGTAATCAACAAGGACCTTGTATGCATATATGCATGGCCCATGGATGCAAACAATGGGGCAGTGAGGGCCTAGGGGATAGAGGAGATAGGGGTGGACTGGAGGGGACAGATGGGGGGGAAATGGGACATATGTAATACTTTTAACAATAAAGATTTAAAATATAAAAATAAAATAAAATGGTTCTATAGGACTGAAAGTATATTCAAGAGTAATAGCTATTGTACTTTAAAGCACATAATGATCTTTAAAAACCAAATGAGAAATGAATCCATTTTTAAACAAATACAAACCTTTTTCTATGTAAGTACTAGAAGTTGTTTCATTATGTATGCCTTAGTTTTGGATGATTTAGGTTATTTTAATCTTTCACAGTATTTCTGCTTTTCTAAGACACAAATTGATGTCTTAGCAGGAAAAGTCTGTAAGTTTCTGGAAAAAAATAAAATATTTTCACCAAGTTAAAAATAATATTCATATATATAGTTATTCTACAATTATTAGTTAAATGTAGGGAAAATGGCAAAAATAAAGGATTTTCTGGCTAATTTAAATAAAATGATATTGAAACAATTATTAGAAAAACATGTTAAAATGTTACTCTTCAGTGCATATTGCTACACCTAAAATAAACGTTTAAAATTTCATGAGTATTTCAGAAAGACAGTATCTAATGTAACTAGTAAGCATTGTTACTTTATGGATCAGAGAACAAAGGGATTACACCAAGTATGTTAGCAAAATGAAAAGTATGATTATCAAATAGTGTTCATTTTTAGAGATCAGTGTTACATTTAGCCAGTATCTTTGTTTGCATTAATGTGGTGTTAGTTCTCAATTTCTTTTTAATTACGGTAAAATACATATAATATAAAATTTATCATCTGAACCATCTTTAAGAGTACGGTACAGTAGTGTTAAATATATTCATATTTTTGACCAACTATTTTTCTAGAACTTCATCATCTTGTGAAACAAATGATATCTATTAAACAACTCCTTTCTCCACCCTCCCCAACCTCTTGCAAACACATTCTATTTGCTATTTTTATGAATTTTACTCCAGGCATCTCATGAGTAGAATCATACAGTATTTATCTTTTTGTGACTGCCTTATCTTAGGATAATGCTCTCAAGCTTCAACTATATTGTAGCATATGTTAAAATGTTCATTTTATAAAGTTCAACAGTATGTTTGTACTATATTTTGTTTATCCATTCATTGATGGACACTTTGGGCCACCTCTTGCCTAATAAGAAGTGTTGTGAGCATGGGTGCATTAATATTTCTTCAGAATCCTGCTTTTAAAAATGTGTAACTGGAATTTCCAGATCAGATGGTAATTCTATTTTTTTTTTTTTTGAGGAATTGCAGTTTTCCTTAAGTGGCAGCATCATTTTACATTGCCAACATTCAATAGGGTTCCAGTTCCTCCTTATCTGCATGTCATTTATTTTCTGAGCTGTTGTTTAAAAGTAGCCCTCCAAATGGATGCGAGCTTTGTCAATCACTTTAAAAATAGCACTGTCCAGGCCCCAACCTCTGGAGGTGGGACTTGGAAACCAGTTTTGTTTGCTTGATTTTTAAACTACTTTGGTGTCTCTGCCCCGGCTGGAGTGGCTCACTGAAAGTCGCAGATTTGATCCGTAGTCAGGATGTATATAGCAGAGGCAACCAATTGGATGTCTCTCTCCCTCTCCTTTCTCCTCTAAAAAATTTCTTGGTGTCTCTGATGTGTAGCCAGGATTAAGAACCACTACCACTACATTAACTTGGAGGTTATTACCAATCTTATCATTTATTTCTTCCTATGATTTGACTTTTTTTCAGACACACATACACACACTAAAACTCTTAAGAATCTTTAAGAACAGAGATGATATTCTAAAATATCACAACTGAAAATGGCTCTTGCTCAGCTGGTGTGCCTCACTGGTTGAGCATTGACCTATCATGATTCAATTCTGTCAGGGCATATGCCCAGGTTATGGGCTTGATCCCCATTGGGGAGGGGGGGGGGCATGCAGGAGGTAGCCGATCAATAATTGATGTTTCTATCTCTCTGCTTCCTCTCTAAAATAAAATAAAATAAAATAAAATAAAATAAAATGGCTTATCCTGGCTCTTTAATTATTCAAAGCTAGAATAACTTTTGTGTCCCAATTACAAAGATAACCATCATGACTTCTATCATCATAAGATTAAAGTTTATTGACTGTGTTAAAACTTTCTAATTTTGCTGTGCATTATATTGTGTCTAGCTTCCTTTCATTGATGTTGTTTGTGAGATTTAGCCACATATTTACCTATGTTGTCTGTTCATTTTTATTGCTGTATGGTATTCTACTATAGAATTATCATCCATCCATTCCTATTTGGACCTTTGTGTTGTTTCGAAATAATTGACTGAGACAATTAATGCTGTTATGAACATGCAGTCATGCATATGTGCAACATTGTTGTGTATTAACCCAGAAGTAAAATAGTTGAATCACAGATTATGTGTATTTTCAACTAAAGAGAAACTGCTCAAAATTAAGACATAATAACCAAACTCAAATATTCTGTACCAAATATTTGCAATAAGCTACTAAATACATATTGGAGACTAGGGGAATTTAGGGAATTGTTCATTTTGATAGGTATGAGAATGACATGGTGATTACATAGGGAAAATGTTTAAATGCATACTCAAAAAATTGGTGTGAACAGCCACACGTGTATAGTATATGCTAAATGTTTTTTGCAGAAAACTCTATATAGACAAGTAAAGATGACTATATATATATATATATATATATATATATATATTTCCCTGTATGTTAAAAAATTTTAATACTAAAGTGTACTGTGATGGAAGCTACAGATGGATTGGCAAAGAACAACAGCTGATAATTATCATTGGGCAAAAGAATAGCTAATATTGATAATCTGATCTTTTCAAAGTAAATGTTGTGCATTGCTTGGCTAGACGTCCTGACTTGTGATGTGAGGTAAGCTCTCTGTACAGCATCAGAAGACTATAAATTGGCCCCTTTATAAAATATTTGCCACTATCCCAGGCTCACTGTTCAAAGTATTTTAATTTTCTGTTTATTCCCAAAATTTTTAAAAAAGAACTTATATGTGCCCAGCTGGTTTGGCTTAACAGTTGAACTTCGACCTATGAACCGGTTGATTCCCAATCAAGGCACTTGCGTGGATTTTGGCCTCCACCCCCAGTTGGAGGCATGCAGGAGGCAGCTGACTGGTGATTTTCTCACTTCATTGATGTTTCTCTCCTTCTCCCATTGTCTCTGAAATAAATAACAATATATACAAAGTGATGTGGCTTTTTATGATACTTGGCAAATTTCTATGATAGCTGTCAATTTCATTTTTTTTAACTGTCTACAAAGCCTTTATTATTTTTTTATTAACAGGAAACAGAAAATGCCAACATAATGGCCTCTCAACACAGATCAAGAGATTTTCACCTTGTCTTGACATAATGGTGGGTCATGTTCAGTTGCAAGGTATCAGAAATAGTATCATTCATTTAAATAGTTCGGTTATCTCTAAAATCACTTATACTCCAGCATGTTAAGAGTTACAAATATTCTGGCTAGTATGTATAAACCATGACTATCTTGTGGGTATGCAAGTTCACTGTTGTTTCTAATGTTTATTGTTACTGCTGCTTTCAAAGCAGTTTTTTTCTCCCATTGATTATAACAATGTTTCCTTTTCCATTCTTGTTCCTCAGCCAACTGGACTCCCCCCTTACATTAGCAATTTCCTATTTATTTTTAAGAAACCATATATATATATTTTTTACAGAACAAGAGTGCTGATCATTACCAGAACTTAATTCATCTTAGAAAAAATGTATCCCTCCCCCCCTCCCCCCGACCCTGCCAAAGAAAAATGTTCTAGGGTAGTCACCTTTCCCTTTAATGGCTGCATGTCATATGGACGTGGACATATGGATATTATATGCAACATTGCAATGAATATTCTCATATGTACATTAATGAATATATATGCCACTACCTATTACATATATATATTTGGGGGGAGCTGGTCTATTTCTATTAACAATTTCTGGGGCAATGTTTTTAAATTTTGCTAGATGTTTAATTGTTCTCCTGATGTCATTACAACATCTACCCACAATGTACAAGAGTAAACTTTCAAACTTTGAAGAAAAAGAGAGACTTTGAGGTGGTTGTGAATATTTCAAAGTCATTTCTGACAAATACACATAGATTAAAGATTTCTTAAAATGCATACATAAGCTAAAAATTGTTTCTAAAATGTTCATAAAAACATAAAAGTTCACCTCTAATTTCAAAAACACCAGGACCAACCAATTTCTTGTGTTTTCCAAAAAAAAAGTTTAATTACTCAATTATTACTACCTCAATGGTGCAGGTATTAAATAGCGCTGCCCAATACGCATGCTGAAGCATCAAGGAATCAAGCTGATAAAAAAATAATTTAAGTTAACATATCTTGAACCAGGAAGGCTCAATTTTATATAGTTGCATGTTTTGAGGCTTTGAAGAGCTTGTTTAAAACTATTTTCCATATATTTCAACAAATGCCAGAGAATAATCTATTCTGCTGTGGTGGCTCTTCCGGTGGGACCTCATAGCAGATCTTACACATGCAGGAAGGAAGCAGCACAACATAGAACTAAAGAGTTTGGCTTTTGACTATCAGATGGTTTAGAGTTCAGTAAGATTAAAAAAAGAAAGTAATCTGCTCTGTGATGATCTCAAACACTCTTAAATCCTGCATCATCAATGAGCTGCCTCCAGTTCAAGGGAGAAAATAAAATCAGGGCTCTGGCTAGGGAGGCTCAATTGGTTAGTGTCATCCCCCTAAGCCAAGGTTGTGGATTCAATTCCTAGAAGGGCACACACAAAACACCAATGAATGCATAAATAAATGGAACAACAAATCAATCTCTCCCAAATCAATTTTAAAAAGAATGAAGACAGCACTGGCTGGTTTTGCTCAGTGGATAGAGCATCAGCCTGCAAACTGAAGGGTCCCATGTTCGATTCCAGCCAAGGGCTTGATCCCCATTAGGGAGTGTGCAGGAGGCAGCCAATCGATGATTCTCTCTCATTATATTATTATTATTATTATTATTATTATTATTATTTTAACAGAGCGGAAGGGAGAGGGATAGAAAGTCAGAAACATCGATGAGAGACATCGATCAGCTGCCTCTTGCACGCCCCCTACCGGGGATGTGCCTGCAGCCAAGGTACATGCCCTTGCCGGAATCGAACCCGGGACCCCCAGTCCACAGTCCGTCGCTCTATCCACTGAACCAAACCGGTCTCGGCACTCATTGATTTCTATTTCTCTCTCCCTCTCTGAAATCAATAAAAATATATTTAAAAATAAAATAAATATAAATGAGGCTTCAATTAAGGTTAAACAGGTAATCTAGAAAATGTATCTTCTTCACAATAATCCAGTCTTCTCATTTGCTCCTCCCTCCAATCTGAGTCCTGTCTAGAACTCTTCTAGGTACTCTAGATAATTACCCCCTTCTGAAATTCCCTGCTTTCTCTTGACTGGATCTTCAACATTTCTATCCTAACTTACCCTCCCATATAAACTTGCTCAAGTGTCCCTAAAATTCCTCTCTTGATCCTATTGTCTCCTCATAGTCCCAATCTTCTTCTGTACCTCAGATCAGAACATCCTTAAAAATAGCCTTGTTTTAACCCCTACCTCACTCAACTTTCCTCCACCATTTCTCTAAAACCCCTTACACTTAGGTTAACACCATACTTAGTTTTTAAAATCAATGGGTTCTTTCTGACCCCTATCTCATTTGACCTCTCAACTATTATCTGTCACTAGACTATTGTGACTCTCTTAAAACTCTTCTCTAGTTTCCAGGATACATTTTCCCCCAGATTCTATTTGTTAAATATTTATAAAGCACCTACAATGAGGCCAAACACTGAGCTAGAAAATTGGGGATACTGTCCCTTTACAGAGACTTATAAATAGGCAATTACAAGATGATACATATAATTACTACTATTCTAAAGAATGATGCTTTAAAAAACACAAACAAACAACAACAAACACCCAGCCCCAGCCTGTTTGGCTCAGTGGATAGACTATCTGCCTGTGGACCAACGGGTTCAATTCCAGTCCAGGGAATAAGTCTTGATTGCAGGATCCCACCCCCACCCCCCCAGCCCAGGGCTCATCGCTGTTTCTCTCCCTCTAAAAATCAATGGAAAAATATCCTCGGGTGAGGATTAAAAACAAAACAAAACAGGGTTTTAAGGGAACAAATAAAGAGGGCCAGAGTGGAATTCCAGATGTTATTTGCTTCATAATCTCATTTGGCCGCTACTCCATTAATCTTCCCTCCGATGCACCCTATTTATACTTCCTCTACAAACTCCCCGGATATAGTCTCAGTCACCGCAAGATATCAGATATCTCTACACAAATGACTGGCTATAAATGTACATATTCCGAATACTTCTTGTGGCCTGGCCAGAGGTGGCTGAGTGTTTGCTGGCCTATGAAGTAGGAGGTTACCTTTCAAAGCCGGGGGGTTGCAGGCTCACTCCCCACTGCGGAGCAGGCAGGAGGCAGTTGATCGATCCATCAGTGATTATCTCCCAGCATTGATGTTTCTCTCTCCATCTCCCTTCCTTTCCGAAGTCAATGAAACACACACATATATATATATTTTAAAGTACATGCTGTGTTCCTGTTCTCCGGCCCCCAGACCACCGGTTTTGTTCACTCTGTCACTTGCCACCTGAACTAGAGCAACGGCTTGGTTTGTGTTCACACCTCGCCTTCATTCCCACACAGGCCAGCACCTCGAGCTCAGGCCCACCCCGGGTTCTGCAACCAGAGTTACGCTTGTTCCAAGGGCTCAGGGCTAGTGGCACGAATAAGTGAACTCCCCCGCCCCAGAGGCTGACCTCCATCGTAAACACCACAGAAATGCCAGCTGCGGCCAAAGCGCCGGCTCCCGCGGCCGCTCCCGAGACCACAGTGCCCGGCGCCAACCGTGTCCACCGATCCAGGCGGCGGCTGTACAACTGGACCCCCAACGCCTCGCCCCAACCTCAGGCCCATCCCAACCTTGCACGAAAAAAAAGCCCCCAAACCGAACCACAGCCACAAAAGCACGGTTAAAAGAAAAGCCACACAACATACAATTCAAAAGGTTCTATTGGTCAACTTGATTGAGGCCCAAGGACGCCAGCGGGCAGCTCACCTGGGCGGCGGGCGGCAACGGCATGGAGGCCCCAACCGCCTCGCCGGGCACCCGGTGCTGGGGGGGGGGGGGGGGAGGGGAGGGGAGGGGACAGGAGAGACGGTTGTTCCCCACCAGGGGCCCCAGGGCCAGCCGGGGCCCAAGACAGCACTCCCCGAAGAAGCTCTTACGTCTTGTAAGAAGGATCTTGTCTGATCGTCCCCTTAGCTTGCACAGGGTAAAGTGGTGCAGGCAGCGGTACTCCCCACCAACCGTCGCCGCTAGCTCTTGCCCCGATGGCGGCTGGTGGCGGGCGGTGGCAGGCGCCTTTATAGGAGCCCTCCCGCGGGCGGCCCGCTCATTGGCCCGCGCGCGTCACGTGGGCGGGAGGCGTGTCCGGGGTGTGAGCGCAGCGCTGGGGGCTGGAGGGCAGCCTGAGGGCCCTCACGCCCGGGGCACGTGGTGGCGGCGGAGGCTCGCTGCCATGCCGGGCGCAGAGCCGCAGGGTTAAGAGCGGCAGCGCCGCCCTGGAGGCTTTCACTGTACAACAGCAGCCCCGTGAGGTTATTTTGGAAGTCCCAGGCGTTTCCGCCATTTGCACGCTTTTCTCCAGCCCTCCCCAAACTTCCCATCTTTTCCATCTAGCCAGAGCTATTAGGAGGTAGCGGCTGAGGTTGGGGCCGAGATGGATTCGCTGAGGTTTATTTTTCATTTAAATGCATTTTTATTTGTATTTGAAAACAGCTTAACGTAGTTCATTGAGTTTTAAGTGGCACTTAAGAGCGGTTTCACAACAGCTGCTGGAGGAGAGCGATTTGGTGAACACCTCATAATTCGTGACGGCATTAGGAGAATGTATTTTGTGCAGCAGTCCGCCTCTTGGGTTCTATTGCAGTGATTCTAAATTCTGAAACATTGATTCCTAGGTTCGGAAAGGAAAAACAGGTGAGGAACTGCCGGATGAGCTGTCAAAACAAATCAACCTCATTTTCTGAAGCTCAGATCTGGGGGGGTCATCACACACCTTGGCAAATCGTAATTCGGTCGTTTTATGTGAGTGGAGGTCCTGGGGACCAAGGGTTCACAAAACAGCAATACATTAGTCACTTAAAGGGACCTGCGGGCATGTTTACATTAGTAAGGTACCTTCTTGATCAAAACACTGGAAATGGCTGGTTTCAGTAAAAGACAGAAGGGCCTTTATTTCCAAGTAATTCGAGGATCAATAAATTTAAACACATCCACCCCAAGGAAGAGTCAGTGTGTTGAGATTTAGTATTTGCGTTCTTGTTTGTTGTTTGAAATCCTATTATGCAGGGGAAAGAAAGGATTTAGGGCGTGACCCGAAAATCGTGAAAAGTCTAAGGGAAGTCAAAGAAAGTGAAAGCCAGCGATTAATGCAAGGGCAAGTTTCTTCAAACAAGTTCTTGGCTCTTCTCCTAAGAACTAGTGGAAAGGAGAAGTGCATGCTCCAGAGAAGCCCGAGAGATTCTTTTAAAAGGCAAATATTAACAATCTTAAAATGGTCCAATTACTTTTCATTCATTTAAGATGAAGGTCCTAGATGATTTATCTATCTTCAGCTCCCACCGCCCCTTCCGCCTTACCCCAAGCTCCAGCCACACTGACAGTTTAGCTCTCCCCAGTGCCGTATTCTCCAGGCTTCTGGAGCAGGCTCTTTCCTCCCATCACACACTCAGGTGTCAGCCTAAAGTCATCCCCTCACGAGATCTCCATTAGATTAGGTCTTTCTGCTAAGAACTTTCATTATGACCTAATTAGGTAGCACTTATGATTGTAATTATATAGCCAGGGGTATATTTAACACCTCTTCTCCATACTAGACAGTAAGCACTAGGAGTGCCAAGCACCCAGAGCCTATAAAGTGTATTATCATTGAGTACGTTATCTTTTAATCCTGCCAGGTGTGAAGGACTGACAAATCAGACTTAAATTACGGGTGGGTAGGGAGGGGAGAGAATTGACAAAATCAGATTTGAAGTTTTATTCCAAAAAAGTTAAAATGGTTGCAGAATAAAGAACAGAGAATGGAATTTATTTGGTATTAGAGTGGATATAATGATGATTTGGGTGCGGTTTATGGTGTGAGTGCCTGGAGGGAGCGCCATTTACTAGGAAGGGAATTGTAGGAAGGAAGGCAAGTTTGAGTGAAGGAAAAGATCACATTAGTTCAGTTTTTAAAAAATCTTTATTGTTGAAAGTATTATATGTCCCCTTTCCTCCCCTCCCCCATTGACTCCTTCTAGCCTGTCCCCACCTTCCATCCTGGGCCTTCATCACTTTATTGTCTGTGTCCATGGGTTACGCACATATGCACACAAGTTCTTTGGTGGATCACTTCCCACCCACACCCCACCTCTCGCCTTCCCTCTGAGATTGTGCAGTCTTTGTGCATAATGAATTCAGGGTGCCTCTGAGCTATCTGGGTGGAGATGTTAAATATAGTTTATTACACAGTTCTAAATAGTCTACGTTGAAGATGGGAAAGGCGGGCTGGAAGGAGGTTAGGAGAGTGAAAAAGGTTTAGAGATTATGGAGAATGGAGAAAAAGCTGACCAGGTAAAGGTGTTGATAAGATACATATTTGAGACAGTTAAATTGGTGAGTATTCAAGGGGAAGTGATATAGCTGCTTTTCTACAACACTGAGATTTGCCAGGACAAAAAGACAATAGAGAAAAGTAGCTTCTAAAATATTGAAAAGAAAGTAGCTGATACGACCAGCATAGTGACACTAGGATATCACAGGGCTATTCTATGTCATATGAAAATAGTTGTAATTATGTACTTTTATAATTAATTTTTTATTGTTTAAAGTGTATTTTTAGCATCAAACATAGTTACATTAAGTATGCATTTTTGTCTAAATCAAGCTACCACATGAACATAGCTGAGTAACATTTTAAAGTTTTCATTCTTCATTCTTACATTAGACTCAACAAGAGGAAGTCTGACTTTCTTGTCTCCTATGGATTCTTGTGTTCCCAGAACTCAGTTAAAGAATTTAAATTTACAAATAATAGTTTTGTGTAGGAATTAGGAGGTGAATAATACGTTTAGACACAGGAGATGATTTATTACTAAAAATAAAAGTGTTTCTTACATGCCTGGCCAGTGCGGCTTAATGGTTGAGCACTGACACATGGGTTTGATTCCCGGTCAGGGCACATGCAGGCTAGATTCCCAGGAGGGGATGTGTAGTAGGCAGCCAATCCCTGTTTCTATGTCTCTTGCCCTCCCTTCCTCTCTATCTAAAATCAAGAAAAACTTTTTTTTTTTTAAAGTATTTGTTGCCCTAACCAGTTTGGCTCATTGCATAGAGTGATGGCCTGTGGACTAAAGTTTCCCAAATTCAACTCCAGTCAAGGGCATGTACCTTGGTTGCGGGCACAACCCCAGTGGGAAGTGTGCAGGAGGCAGCTGATTTTCTCTCTCATCAATATTTCTAACTCTCTGTCCCTCTCCCTTCCTCTCTGTAAAAAAAAAAAAAATCAATAAAATATATATATTTTAAAAAGTATTTGTTACTTTTGTGTTGCTAAATCCCAAAGTTAGTTCTTGCTAGTTCCTTCTTAACTTCTATTCTCAGTGCTGGAATGATCCCATGCTTAGTCCTTGGACCTTCTCCCTATGGATCCACACTTAGGAGCACTTCCAGTTTTAAGGCTTATCTGCTTCCACCTCCCAAATGTACATGTCAAGCCTGAACCTTTTTCCTGAACTCGACTCAGACATCTGCCTCATCAACTGACTGCTGGATGTCTCCCTGAACTCGACTCAGACCTCCTGCCTCATCAACTGACTGCTGGATGTGTCCATGTGAAGTCTAATGAGCGTCTGACACTTAGCTTGTCCAAGCATGAACTCGGGATATCCCCTTTCAAACTGCTCCCCCAGGCTTCTCCATCTCAGTGAACGGAAACGCCAACCCTGAATTCCGTTATCCTTCACATCTTTCAGCTAATTAAGTCCAAAAGGATTTGATTCATCAGCAAATCTTTAAGCCTACATTTAAAAAACCTATCCACAATCAAGTAAGCAACAAAGGTACCTACCTATCCAGGATCCTGAGTAGTCCAAGTCAGTATTAATTTTTCATCTACTGTGTAGCAACAGGTGTCTGATCTCCAATGCTTCTGCTTCTTTAGTCCTTCATAGCCTCAACACAGCAAAGGAATGATCTTGGTACTCAATTCATATCACTCCACTCCTCACAACTTTTCAGTGGCTCCCCTTTTCCCTTATAGTAAAATCCAGTGTCCTTGAATTGGTCTTCAAGGCTCTACATCAGTGATCGGCAAACTCATTAGTCAACAGAGCCAAATATCAATAGTACAATGTTCGAAATTTCTTTTGAGCCAAATTTTTAAAACTTAAACTGTATAGGTAGTAGGTACATTGGTAATAAGTTAAATAGAGTACTCCTTCAATTACACTGTATGTGTGCACCCTCACGTGATATTTTGTGGAAGAGCCACATTCAAGGGGCCAAAGAGCCACATGTGGCTTGCGAGTTGAGGTTTGCCGACGACTGCTCTACATCATTTGCTCCTTCTCTCCTCCCACCCCCCATTGCCTGCTACTCGTGCAGTGCACTGCCCTCAGCCGAACTTGCCTCCTTGCAGGTCCCGGAACACTCTTATCTGTGCTTCTGCCAGAGCCTTCACTTGAGCTGTTCCCTTTGCCAAAACAAGAACATTTGTATACACGTTAATCTTGTTATAGTCAGACTGTAAAACAGACTGAACTGCCGGGAAGGCTTTTGCCCCAGAGTGGAATGGCTCAGTCCCTCATTTTCTTCAGATCTTGCACAGTTAGCTTACCTCAATTAAACATCAGATACACACACATACATGTATTTCTTATTTCCATTCCTGCTTTACTTTTCACCTTAATTCTAATCACTAGCATACTTATTATCTCCCTACCCTACTAGATTGTAAGCTACATAATGGATTTTTTTTATCAGTTTTGTTCATGATGTATCCCAAGTATCTAAAACAGTGACTAGCATATAGCAGATACCCAATAATTATTTGATGAATTAATTATTTAATACACATTTGAGTTATTCTGCTCAGAAAGGCATACACTTATGACCACAGAATAGGAAAAGACAATTGGAACAAAGAACTGACATAACCTGTGTTTATACATATGTCATTATAGTAAGTTTACCTGGGAAGACCTGCTTAGTGAGTCAGATATTAATAAGTAAATTTTGAGCAAGATGCTCAGAAGTATTACAAATATGATTTTGAGAGAATAGTACTATGACAGGCAGGATGTTCCATAATTATTTGAAGAAACCAGGCCTATTAGTTGACAAAGCATGAAAAAGGTTTTGAGTCAAGTAACACATACATTACATTCTAAAGGAGGCATAATTTGTAGTCCTAGTCTTATTACCTTCCTATTCAATTTCATGGTTTCAAAATTTGACTTCTTATTTGCATTTGACATCAATATTTTCATTAGCAGCTTTTCCAGTTCTTTTTGTTTGTTATAAATCTCTCTCTCTTTTCCCCATCTAGCCTGGCTAGAGAGCAGTCTGGTCCCTGAGTAGGGGCTGCTGGGAATTGAGAAAATGAAAGAGACAGACACAGAGATAGAAGGAAAAAACTGGGGCTGGGTGGGACAGCTGTCTTCTGATGGAGAGACAGAGACCCAGAGCCAATACAGTTCAGTCTATTTTACAAGTCTGATTATAACAAGATTAACGTGTATACAAATGTTCTTGTTTTGGCAACATTTTCTGCACTTCCCACAGCCCGTTAGCTACTTAGGAAGGAATTAGGGAGGGCTACACGTCAGGCTTAATAATACTAGGAGAGCTCTGCCCTCCAGGCTGGGTGGGACTTATTTGTGGCCTTGTCACAGGTCAGCCCAAGGATCCTAGGCTTGACCTTAGAGCCACTCCCTACAGTTTGTTTTTTAATTTGTATTGATTACAGTTTCTCCCCCTCTCTAAAATCAATGAAAAAATATCCTCGTGTAAAGAAAAAAAATAAGAAAATTAACTTAAATGAATTTTTAAATTATTTTGACATTGAGCCAGGTTTGGCTCAGTGAATAGAGTAAGGGTCTGTGGACCAAAGGGTCCTAGGTTGGATTACTGTCAAGAGCACATATCTTGGTTGCAGGCTTCCCCCTGGCCTGAGCCCTAGTCGGGGGCTTGTGCAGGAGGCAACCAATCAGATGTGTTTCTCTTGAGTGACGTTTCTCTGTTTTTCCCTCTCTTTTCCACTCTCCTTAAAGAAAAAAGAAAAAGAAAAGAAATCAATGGCTTAACAACAACAAAAAGGAGAGTCCTGTAAATAGGTCCATCTCTGGGTCTTCCTCCTGCATATATTCATTCATTTTCTATTCTTCTGTTTCTAGTTTCTTCCTTTAGTTCATTAAGTAAACAAAACTACTTAAATAAGGTAACTGATAAAATCAAGTCAGGCTTTACATGAATATTCAATTCGATGTAGCATAAAATCTAGGTTGAAATTGCTGCAGATCAATGGATCAACTTGCAGAAAACATTTTACCAGTGAACTGAGATATTTCACAGACAACAGCATTAAATATCAGGGAATCGCATGGTCATACAGTTTTTTCTGTTTGGTTATCTTTCAATTTTTCTTATTAAACCCAAAAGAATATCTCAATTTGGTGCATACTGATATTGAGACAGGCCAGTAAGTACGCCAGGACAAATGGGAATAGGAAAACTGAAACCAGATACTTACTAGGTGTAACAGTTAATAATGCAAATATTTTTTAATAAATGGGGTTACGGATGTTGATATATATGTAATTTGATATGTATGCTATTTTGTTGTATTGACAGCAAGCTTGAAAACGTCAAATTTTCTGAAGGTTTTAACATCATAGATAGTTTTATGCTTAAAAAGTTGAATTTTGTGCCAAAAAAGGAGCAGTTGTGGGAAGCTTTAATTCATTACTTTATTTTGAAGAAAAGTGCTAGTGACAGACATTACTTTGAATAAAGCACTTTTGATGTTTCTCTTGAAATTATCGTGTTTTCTTTTATTACAAAATCTGAATTATTAACCAGTTAATAATTAACCCACATTACTAACCAGTTGATGATTATCTTGAGATGGAGCTTGTCCACCATAAGCTTCTCGAAGCATTACAAAATAAAGTAATGAATTAAAACTTCCCCAAAATGCTTTTTTTTGGGGGGGGGGGCATGAAATTCAACATTTTTAAGCATAAAAATCTCTATGATGTTAACACCTTTTAGAAAATTTGACACATGAAGTTTTGAAGCTTGTTGTCAATACAATAAAATAGCACACATATTAAAGAGCATACATATCAACATATGTGGAACCCCATCTATTGAAAAAAATTGTCATCATTAACCAGTACACCTAGTATACAGCAGTTTCCAACCTTCTGGAAAAATCAGAATGCCAAGCAGTTACAGCCATCTAATAAATCCTATCTTCCTTAAACCAGAGACTTTTAAGAGTAAATGGTTTGTGCCAAGGGAAATAAGCCAGTCAAAGAAAGACAAGTATTACATGATTTCACCTATATGTGGAATCTAATGAACAAAATAAACAGTCGAACAAAATAGAACCAGAGACATTGAAGCAAGCAATAGACTGATGTATTTCAGAGTGAGGGGGGAAGGGCCGGGAGAAATTAACCGAATGACTTATATGCATATATACACATAACCCATGGGACAATGGGTAGTGAAGGCCTGGGGAGGCTGAGGAAGCGAGGAGAAGAGCTCAATGGGAGAAAAAAAGGGACATCTGTAATACTTTCTACAATAAAGATAAAAATTTTTTAAAAAGTGCATGGTTAGCACTTCCCCTCCCCAACCAGAAGGTAAATAGTTTAAATCAACCTACTCAGGGAGACAGCAGAAATCCAATCAGTGACATTTGCCAACCACATCCAAAGACAGATGAAATTACAAGAATAAATCTTATTTTGGTACATCAGCACAAAGGTGATGAATGTTATGTTGAAATCCCCCCCTAAGACTTCCCTTAAACCCCCATCCTCTCCCTCCCAGGAGCAAGCCCCCTCTGCCCCACACCTTCCCCGATTCTTCTCCCACAGGGATGCATCTCCTAAACTCTATGAGACCCTGCAAGGCTTACAACCAGGGCAGCAATGAGCAGCAGCAGTTCATCCCAGGCAAACTCCCTGAACCTGTCCCCAACCCCCGTCCCCTTTTCTCTGACCTCTCAGTGAGCCAAGAGGAGCAGCCTCGGCTCATTTCCCAGCCCTTCCTTGTTTCACTGTCCCCAGCTATAATAAACATCCTTTAAAACTCACCTAGACTCACACTGGGAAATTTTTTCTGCCCTAAGTCAGGAACTCACATACTACCAGCTGGCCCTCGGGGGACCCCTTAGGGCCAGGTCCCTTTCACTAGTAACAGTTACGCCTTGAACAGGAGGCTCAGAAAACGGCATTTAAGGGGTACCCTGGAGAATTCTGATGTAGAGATCCATAGACACTTTGGAAAACCCCGGCCTAGACCAATCCAAGATTGTGGTCAACTACCCCATTAGTAAAAAAAAAAAAAAAGGTTAGTATACACTCACAATATGTAATGAGTGATATGGTAAAAGCAATGCATTTACACATATTTGCTATTCTAAAAAATATTGCTTAACACTTTGTGATATGACAATTTAAAGACCTTATTTCAGTTTATTTTGGCATTTGGTTTTAATGAAGTCCCAGCTAATAGTTTTGAAGCTTGCTGTCAATACAACAAAATAGCATACATATCAAATTGCATATATATCAACATATGTGTAACCCCATTTATTAAAAAAATAATCTGGTATACAGATTCCAATGGAAATACACTATTGCTTATATTTATGATATCTTGATGCTCATTTGGTAATTCAACCCACCAATTTTGTCAAGTTTTTGTTAAAATCTGGCTAGTAACTTTCTTTCCTGATGAGCCAGTTAATGTTTTGTGAACTAACTGGGAGATTATGCATTTTTTAATGTTTTTAACAAATAGTTTCAAAACTCATTGAAACTTCTAAACAAATGATAAAGTATGTCTCCAAGTCTTTTAAAGCGTCTATTTGCCTCATTATTATTTGCAATTCTACAGTACATCTCCTGTATATTATATTTGTGTTCATCACCCCAGCTTTATTATTATTACCGCAATTGGTTTTAGAGAGAGAGAGAAAAGGAAAGGCAGAGAAAGGGAACAGGAGAGAGGAACATGGATGTGAGAGAGAAACATCAATTGGCTGCCTCCCGCACGTGCTCTGCCTGGGGACCGAGCCCACCACCTGGGAATGTGCCCTGACAGGGAATTGAAGCCAAGACCCTTCGGTCCAAGGGATGATGTTCCAACTGAGTCACACCGGCCAGGGCTTATTTTTAATATGTCTTTTCAAGTCAGACTAAGTAATATACTGTGTGGTTCTTCTGACATGAGCAACCAATTCTTCAACAGCAACTGGATTTCCCATAATTTAATTGAATTCTGACACGGACTGCGGGCAGTTAACGCAGACCCCACAGATTAAGGGCTCAGTCCTACAAGTCTGTCCCTATTAGGTGCCAGCTGCACATGGAGTGCTCAGGCTACCTACACTTCGGCCTGGCAGACTACAAATTTGGGGGTTCCCAAAACCCCCTCCTTGGGTTCTTGCTGTAACAATTCACACAACTCAGAAAAACACTGTACTTACCTTTCAAGGCTCATGATAAAGGATGCAACTCAGGAACAGCCACGTGGAAGCGGACAGAGACAAGGGGGCTCAGAGCTCCCATCGGACACCTTCTCAGTTCACCACCCGGAAGCATTCCGATTCTCTCTCCTCTACAAGTTTTTAAGGAATTTAATCTCTGGACCCCCCCTCCCCTCCCCAGAGGTGGGGTGGAGTTGAAAGTTCCAAACCTCTAATTAAGTGTTTGGTCTTTCTGGTGACAAGCTCCCATTCTGGGCCAATCAAAGGGGCCTCACCCTGGTTCACCATAATGGCACAATCTCAGGTATGGTTGCTAGGGGGCTTTTGAATAACAAAAGCCACACCTATCACCTTCATGGCTCAGGAAATTCCCACTATTTTAGAAGCTCTGCTAGGAGCAGGAAAAAGACCAAATATTTAAGTTTTTATTAGAGCACATGATACTCTATATGGCTCTTAACCAGGCCCCACATAAATGGAAACTGCGATGGGCTTAAAATGAACAATTGAGTCTGGGGGCCACTTAGCTTCCACTTACCACCAAATCACTCACTGCACCAGTCAGTCCTCCACTCGGGAAGAACAGAATGCCCCCTCGATAATCTAGACAGTGAAAGGGCTCCTTACAGTTTGGGGAGCCGACCGAGTTGTTGAGAAGTTTAGGGAAACAGCCTCAGAAGAGAGTAGATTTTTAAAGCTTTCTTCTCAAGAAAAAAAATTTGTAACCAGGTAAGGGATGGGTTTTAACTAAACTTACTGTAGTAATCCTTTTGCAGTATATAGAACATATCAGCTCATTATGTGATTCACCTTAAACCTGGGCAATGTTATCTGTCAATTATGTCTCCACAAACCGGGAAGAAAATAAAAACAAAATCAATTTCCTTCTAGAACAAAAGTGACAGTTATACCCTGGGCAGGAAAAAGGACCCCCCCCTTTCTCCCCCCCAGAGTAGGAGCAACAGGAGAGCCTGAGCTGGGCGGCCCTAGCTCTCAGGGAAGCCAGAGAAACGGGGCCTTGCCAGGGGCTGCCCATTGCTCCCCTCATTGCAAGTCCCACGGGCCCCTTAGAGTTTAGGAGACACATGCCGGTGGGGGAAGAAGTGGGGGAAGAAGAGGGGAAAGAAGATAGCGGCAGTGGGGGAAGGTGGGGGGAGGTAGGGAAGACCGAGGAAGAGGAAGAGTTGGGCTCTTTGTCTTGAGGCTTTTATCCCTGCCTTGCAGACAGAAATCTCAGGGGAGTTCTCAGGGGAGGGTTTTAGCAGCAGTATATGCATCCATTTTCTGGGTGTGCTCCTTCAGGGTCGCGGTCTCCTCTGATTGGTCAGTGTTAGAGCAGGGGGTTGTCAGTCACCGCAGCTGGTCCTGGTGTCACCCCCTGGCTTTGCTGCGTTTCTGGGTCTGGAGCTGAAATACCACCGAGGCCTAGATGTTATCTCTAGGGAGGGGACCTTCTGTATCTGCCAGTTTGGACACCACCTGCCTCTGTTTCCCCATTCTAGCCATACCTCTCACAGCACCTCCAGGTGTTCACTAGCTTGAAACTCACCTGAACTTTGGGGATTTTTATGGATCACCATCTCTATTTTTAGCCCCCTTTCCTTCTCAAGAGAATTGGGGCAGAGGTGGGCGGTGTGCGTCTTGAAAATCCCAAACTTCTAAGCTTGGCTTGCTTTTTCCAGTGATCAGTCCTTGTCCAGGAGCCTCAGTAGAACAAAGACATTCCTATCACCCAGGAAATTACAAGGGTTTCCGGAACCTTGGAACTGGAACCTCGGTTAAAGAACAAAAGATGCTCCTAGAGCTCTTATCGCTTCGGTCCTGGGGAGATTACAAGGTTTGCAGGAGCTCTGCTCTAGGACGTGGAGGCCGAAACCAGCTTCCACGGTGTCACTCCTATGATTCTCCCCACCTTGCTAACCAGCTGGCTCCTAGGCCTGCATCCTCTTCTAACCACAGGCTCCATTCCAACCTGGTTAATAAAGTTAAGAATTCCATAGGCTCACTGTCATTTTCCTGGTGGTGATACCCAAAAGCAATGGGCTAAAAGCTCAGGAGCCCTTGTTTTTGGTTCAGCTCTGTCACCAACCAGTGGAAATTTGATTCATCTAATTTCCCTTTGTTGTAAAACAAGAGCTCTGACTTTAACCATCTCTAACTTTACTTCCCGTTCTTTTCTTTCTAAATTGAGATATAATTGGCACACAACATTATATTAGTTTCAGTTGTACACATAATGATCCAATATTTGTGTTTTATAAAAATATGTTTTTATTGATTTTTAGAGAGAGAGGAAGGGAGAGGGATAAGAGAGATAGAAACATCGATAAGAGTGAGTCAGCTGCTTCCTACACGCCCCCTATTGGAGATCTAGCCCACAACCCGGCATGGGCCCTGACCGGGAATTGAACTTGCACCTCCTGGTTCCTAGGTCAGCGTTCAAATGCTGAGCCACAATGGCTGGGCTGTTTTGTTTTTTATTTACTTATTTTTCTTTTTAAAGAGAGAGGGTAGGTGGTGGGGAAAAGGAGAGAGAGATTAATTTGTTGTTCCATTATTTATGCATTCATTGGTGGATTCTTGTATGTGCTCTGACGGGACCAAACCCACAACCTTGGAGTGTCAGGATAATGCGCCAGCCAACTGAGCTACCTGGTCAGGGCAATGATTCAGTATTTCTAATTCAATACACTGCAAAATGATCACCACAATAAGTCTAGTTATCATCTGTCACCTTACATGGTTACATTTTTTTTTCTTTTGTGGTGAATTCCTTCTAGTTCTAAAATTCTCTGAGTCTATAACCTTGGGCACAGCCTTTTGTCTTTCTTAGATTTTGTCCTAGACCCAGGCCCCCTCTCTTGCCCTTGCCCTGTTTTCCTGCCTCAGTTCCTGATGGACGGGTGTCCCTCTGTGGCTCCTGCCCCTTCTCCTAAATGCTGCGGGGCCTTTCCTTCACAATTTATGTTGTTATGTTTTATGTGCATGAGTTTTATCTCTGCAGATGTATTTTCAGGTTAGAGCTCTGTCTTGTAAAACATACCGACCGCTTCAGGTAAGCTGGACAGTTAGTAAGTATTAATTGATTCGCTGGAGAGTGCCTTGACAATGTATGCACCATTGTTATGAAAGTTTTTTAAAAATGAAAACACAATGTTGAGTAAAAATAGCTTTGGCTTGCCTGATTTAACTTGTTTCAGTGTAAAGATGCTATGCATTCTTCCTCTATAATCCTTCCTGTGAGTTCCCTTCAAAGAGCTGTTTTCATAAATCTCCTGAAAATTTACATTCTTATGGGAACTATTTCTCCCCAGGCATTCCATTAAACTTGTATGTCAGGTTATTTGGTATTTTATCTTGTTCCTTCGAGAGTTACTCAGAATTGTTAGGTCATTCCACTACTCAAAACCTGCCAGTGCCTTCCCTTCTCTCACTGAGAGATCCCAAGGTCAAGTGTGAGTTTCTAACCATGACTTGTACTGAGCTGGGACCCCCACCACTTCTCTGACCTTGCCACCCCTTTGCTTCCTGCTCCAGTGGCCTCTTTGCTGTTCCCTTGGCCTAAACTATTCTTGCCCCCCAAATGTCAGCATGCTTTGCCCCCTCACTTCCTTCAGGTCTTTCATTGAGAGGCCTTGTCTGACAATCCTGTCTGCAGTGGAACTCACCCCACCTGGCCAGTCACTCTCAGTTATCCCTACTCGGCTTTGTCACTCTTCACAGAACTCATCATCAACTAACATATTTCATATTTATTCATTGATTGCCTGTCTCCCAGGCTGCTGCTAGCTTTTCTGCTGCATTAGTGATGTAATATTGATAGAGTCAGTAAAGATTATAAGAGGTTGGATAGATTGAGAGAACTGGTTCAAAGTTCTAAAAATACTGTTTCACTTCATAGATTTTAATGCCAGGAGCAGTTAAAGATGACCTCTTTATGTGGCCACTAGGTGGCAGGACATGCACACATACGATACTTTGGAACCGGGAGCGATGATCTAAATTCTCCTTCGGCGGGCAGTGATAGCACTAATCCCTTATGTTTGCAGGAGGCAGCTGGTCAATGTTGCCCTCTCACATTGATGTTTTTCTCTCAAATCTTTTTTATAAATTAATCACTTTTAGCTTAAAAAAAAGAAGAACTAAACCAAACTCAAACCATAAAAGCTTTCCAGCCTCTCCTTTCGATTTGGGCTGGATCCTGAAATGCATCTCCTTTTGAATCTCTTCAAACTTCAAAATATGTTTAGGGGGGGAAATGGTTGAAGTTAGGAAGCTTCCAGCAGACAGTGCCAGTGGGCAGCAGTGTGTCTCTTTATGTGACAGCACACATTTCTGCCTCTTGCGTGGTTGAGTGCTTTAGGTGTGTTTTGTGTGAAAAAACGAGGGTGTGCGGTTTCCATTAGTATTAATAGGAACTGCACTGAGCCCTGAATGGCTTTGGAAGAACCCTAATGTGGGATAGCAGAAAAATCACCTACATGTAAAAATATTATTTAAATCCATTAAATATTGTTCTTAGGTTTTCTAAGTTTATAAGAAGCAACCACTGGTGCACTTTTAGTACAGAATTTTCATGGCAGAAATGTGATCTTTAAAAGCCTATTTCATTAATTGTCTTTGCTGTGGTGCCTTTGGCATATTAGAAATAACTAAGGTTTTGAGTCTAAAATCTGGGGTGCGGTCCTAATTTAGCTCTTTACTGGTGTACAACCTTCAGCACATGATGTAACCCCTCTGAACCCCACTTTCCTTCTGTGTAAAATTGGTATAATACTACCTGATTAACAGAATAGGTATGAGGATGAAATGAGATAATAGTTATGAAAACAGATATGAAGTAAAACCCCTGTGTGTAAGGTGGTTGTTATTATCACAGAGGCAGGGGATCATTGTGGTTTTTTAAAAAAAATATTTTTATTGATTTCAGAGAGGAAGGGAGAGGGATAGAGAGATAGAAACATCAATGATGGGATAGAATCTTTGATTGGCTGCCTCCTACAAGCCTCCTACTGGGATTGAGCCTGCAACCCTGGGCATGCACCCTTAACTGGAATCGAACCTGGGACCCTCTGGCTCACAGGCTGATGTTCTATCCACTGAGCCAAACCAGCCAGGGCCAGTGTGGGTATTTTAAGTTGAAGGACCTGGGTTTTGTAATATTGGGTTACTTTGTTCAAATTACTGAACCTCAGTTTTCTTGCTGGAAGGGAAAAAAAAAAGAACTAATCAGCAACTTATTTACTGAGTATTTTCTAAGTGCCAGAGACTTCATTCTTAATATCTAAATTCTTTTTAAAAATATATATTTTATTGATTTTTTTACAGAGAGGAAGGGAACGAGATAGAAAGTCAGAAACATCAATGAGAGAGAAACATTGATCAGCTGCTTCCTGCACACCTCCTACTGGGGATATGCCCGTAACCAAGGCACATGCCCTTGACTGGAATCAAACCTGGGACCCTTCAGTCCGCAGGCTGACGCTCTATCCACTGAGCCAAACCGGTTAGGGCAATATCTAAATTCTTTATATAACAACTAACTTAATCTCTATACCCATTTCTGAAGTAGATTTGTTAAAATTGATTGATTATTAAAGTATTGGCATTTTAGAGCTAGAAGAGCCTTAAAATAGGGTCTAAACACTTTATTTTAAAATATATATATTTTTATTGATTTCAGAGAGGAAGGGAGAGGGCAGAAACATCAATGATAAGAGAGAATCATGAATCGGCTGCCTCTTGCACACCCCACGTTGGGGATCAAACCCACAAACTCGGCATGTGCCCCGACTGGGAATCGAACCAGGACCTCCTGGTTTATAGGTTGAGGCTCAACTACTGAGCCATGCCAGCCGGGCGTAAGCACTTTATTTTACACGTGAAAAATAAAACGCCAGAAGAAAACACATTCCAGAGATGAGGTAAAGTGCTTGATGTCATATGCTAGTTGTGGGCAGAACTGAGATTAGAAAATAGCCAGTGGCTAGTTTCCAGGATATGTCATTGTCTCCATTCCTACCAAGGACAATTAAAAGAAGTGTGAGACAGAGAGTTGCTCTTACATCTTTTGGCCCAGTTGGAGGTGAAGGTGAGGATCACCGGAGGTGGTGATATTGTGGTGCACAGCAGCTTAGGAGAGAGCAGAGAAGTGGGAAAGAATAACATAGGAGGAGTGATGACAGAGGGCTTCCTGGAGGAGGGGAGATGTGCACTGGGCATAGAAAAGCAGCACAAAGTGGTAAGCAAAAGGAGAGGATAGACATTCCAAAAGGAGAAAATGGCGTAAGTCTAAGAGGGGAGGGATGTATAAGAAAACGGAATTTGCAGGAGCTAAAGCTTCCCGTGTGGAGAAGTGGCATATGAGGCAGGACAGGTGGTGGGTGAGGACTAGCGGCCAGAGACTTGGAATACCAGGCAAGGATTCTTCTTAATTCCATAGTCAATGGGAACCATCGATTAGTTAATTCAATCATTTGTTTAATAAAGGTTTATTTGGCATCTACAATGGGCTGTGCTCAGCTGGGCACTGGGGATTTTGTCCCTACTTTCAGGCAGGTTTAATCTAGTGCGGAGAACCCAGCAGGTGTAGCTCAGGGGTTGAGCAGGAGATCACGGTTTGATTCCCGGTCAGGGCACATGTTGGTTTTCGGCTAGATCCCAGTGGGGCGTGCAGGAGGCAGCCCATCAATGATTCTCCTTCATCATTGATTTTTCTATCTCTCTCCCTATCCCGTCCTCTCTGACATCAATTAAAAATTAAAAAAAAACAAAAACATGTCTACTGTGAAGAGCTGGGTGATAAACTGGTAAATGACTTCCATATGGAGAAATGCTTAGGCAGCCATGGACAGGATGCTATGTTAGAGAGTAGCAGAGAATGCATTCTCACACAGGTCAGCCGGAGACAACTTCTCTGAACAACTGGTAGGAGGTCCATGTGGCTAGAACACTGTTAGCATGAGGGACTGGAAGAGAGGCTGGGGAAGGGAGCTGGGGCTGGATAACACCGGAATGTGATCTAAGTGCAAAGGGACTTCTAAGTGCATTGGAGATTTTTAAGCAGGTAAATGATTTGGCCTGATTTTATTTATTTATTTATTTATTTATTTAAAAATATATTCTATTGATTTTTTTACAGAGAGGAAGGGAGAGGGATAGAAAGTCAGAAACATCGATGAGAGAGAAACATCGACCAGCTGCCTCCTGCACAACTCTCACCGGGGATGTGCCCGCAACCAAGGCACATGCCCTTCACCAGAATCGAACCCGGGATCTCTCAGTCCGCAGGCCGACGCTCTATCCACTGAGCCAAACTGGTTTTGGTATGGCCTGATTTTATTTATATACACAATTAATTGGTATACATTAAAGCCACTCTTCTTGGTTGCCCTATAGGGAATGAACTGTTTTGCCCTGAGATGACACTACCTTATCGTTAGCCATGCTGTTTTATAACGACAGTGGAAGCAAGGAGACCGCTGCTGGTAGGGGCCATGGCAGACATGCTCAGGAGAGACAAAGGCAGCTTGACTTGGGATGAGAGCAATGAAGCATAGCGTCCTCACAGCCATGAATGTGGGGGCTTGGCTGAGACAGACAATTTAAAAGTAACTTCTCCAGGGCTTATAGGTGGGTTGGCTATGAGGAGTAATAGAGACTTTAGTGGATTGAAGGATGGCCCCAAAACGATACATTCATGTCTTAATCCCTGGAGCCTGAGAATGTGACCTTATTTGGAAAAAACTTCTTTGTCGATGTAATCAAGTTAAGGATCTCAAAATGACATCATGCTGGTTTATCCACAGAAACCCTAACTTCTATGACAAGTGTCCTCATAAGAGACACAGAGGAGAGACACCAAGAAAAGTGGAGAAGGCCAAGTGAAGACGGTTGCCGAGATGGGGGTGCTGCAGCTCAGGGGGCTCCTGGAGCCACAGAGACAGATGGTCGAGGCAAGGAAGGGTTCTCCCTTAGAGCCTGGGGGGAGGGAGGAGCGCAGCCCAGCCGACTCCTTGTTTCCAGGTGCCTGGCTGTTGTTTGAAGCCACCAAGTTTGTGGTGATACATTATGGCAGCTACAGGAAACTGCTACAAAAAGGGGGGAGTCTGGGATGACCCCCAGGTTTCTGGCATATGGTGTTGCCATTTACTGCATTGGGCAAGTCTGGGGTTGGGTGGTGCTGGTGCTAGGACTAAGAGTTAGAGTTTGCCCTAGCCAGTTGCTCAGTGGTTAAAGCTTCAGCCTGCAGACCAAAGGGTCTCGGGTTTGACTCCTAATCAAGGACATGTACGTGTTGCAGGTTCAATCCCTGGCCCCAGTTGGGGGTGCGGGCAGGAGGCAACCAATCAATGCATTTTTCTTGCATGGATGTTTCTCTCTCTCTCTCCCCCTCCTCTCCTTTCTTTTCACTCTCTCTAGAAATTAATAGAAAAAATGTCCTTGGGTGAAGATTTAAAAAAAAAAAAAGAGTTAAAGTTTGGGCATGTTCAGTTTGAAATGCTTGTGAGAAGTCTAAGCAGAGAGGGTGGGTAAGTAGCTGGATGGAGGAGTCTGGACCTCAGAGGAGGGTCAGGAGAAAAGAGATAAATCCGGAATTGCCGGCATACAGGTCACATATAAACCATGGAAATCGATGCAACCTCCTAGAAAGAGGGTGTAGAGTAGAGCTGGGGAAGACCTGTGAACAGTGGCATGTGCTTTTCAGTCCATTTGTGGAAAACCGGTCAATTCTTTGCCTTCTGTTTTTTTTCTTTTCCTGACCTCTGGTGCCCACATGTTGTAAGAGAGGCAAGTTATAAAAGACCATGGCTAACTATAAGGTAATTTCAGGGCAAAACAATGTGATTCTGCCTTCCCAAACACTTTCTCCATCTGTTGACTAATGTTTCGCCTTCCGTGATCAGAGATTCATTTCTTCAGGCATTAAAACCTACATATTCTATCTCTGCACGGCATTTCAGAATTGGTAGGAACCAACCAAGTTTGCTAAAGTAATTGTGATAGAACTGTATTAGCCTCCGGGGCTACTGGGTGGTTCATTCTATCACAGCACAGTGTAATGAAATAAAGCAAAACCTACATAATCTTTGGTAGAAGTCATCCCTAACTTTCCCTTTACATCTTAGTGAGAATTTGTGTATCAGATACTTTCCCCAGAGCGGGTTATGATGCCGTGGGTGACAGGAGTGTGGGAGAACAGAAGCAGAGATTTTGGGCCATGCAGTGGGTGGCAGGGCAGAAAAGGGCAAGCATGAGGATGTGGGGACACTGAAGCCTGGCCATGTCTGCCCTAACGCTTTGCCTTTGCACGTGGAAGAAAGCCTGCTATGGAAAGGCTCCTCCCTTCCCCGAGGCCATACTCTGAAAACTCAGTACCAAACTCCCTCCCTCGCCCCTGGTGTCCCGCTGGTGGGATCTCAGCTTCAGAATGAGAAGTGAAAGCAACATCAGTGACATGCAGTAGGCGGCTTCACAATATTCAAGAGGAAATCGACTGCATGGACTTGGCAGCATTTTAAGGGCTATTCTGGAGTTTCTGCTTTTCTAAAGTGATGGGTACTTTCACTGGCCTGTGGATGCTGCCTTGAGTCTCCATCGCTACCATCCTCAGCCCCACTGGGACTCCTGGCCAGGCACCCTGAGTCCCCTCTACCTGTTCCTAGACCATCCTGCTACCTCTGCTATGTGAGTGAGGATTTCAAAATGCAAACATGCTTCTTTCAGTGTTCCTCCTGCTGCTCCTTGGATAGGAAACTACAAAACACACAGGGATGTAAAGTACAGTATAAGGAATCTAGTCAATAATACATATGGTGTCAGGTAGGTATTAGACTTACTGAGGTAATCCTATCTAGTAAAATAGTAATATGCAAATTATCCATACCTCCATCACACCAACAAGCCATGCCCATCAGCCACACACAATAGCCAATCAGGAGTAAATATGCAAACAAACCCAACCAAGATGGCTGCAGCCACAGAGAGCAAGAGGGAGGCTTGAGTTTCCCCGGCAATGGAGGAAGCCAAGCTTTCCACCTGCCCTTGCAGACTCAGGCCTTAACTCAATGCTACAAAGTTTCAATGATAGTAGATAAATAAATCCCAACCAAACTGACCACAGCCACAGAGCTGGAGAAAACAGGAAGCTTGAGTTGCACCCAGAAATGGAGGAAGCCAAGCTTCCCACCTGCCCTGTGGTCCAGGCCTCCACTTAAGGCTACAAAGTTTCAATTATAGAAAATAAATAAATCCAATAGAAATGGCTGCCACCACGGAGTGAGCAGAAGGCTAGGCTCTGCTCCAGGCTACAAAGTTTCAATTATAGAAGATAAATAAATCCCAGATACCAGGGCCTCTGCTTGGGTTGCCAAAGGGTGTGGCCAGAATGCAAACCACCACAGGCTCCTCACCCCAAGGGAACCCCCACTCTGATCCAGGACACCCTTCAGGGTAAACCAGTCAGTCCCCACCTGTGCATCAGGCCTCTATCCTATCTAATAAGAGTAATATGCAGATTGACTATCACTCCAACACATAAGATGGCTGCCCCCATGTGGACACAAGATGGCCACCACAAGATGGCCAGCAGGGGAGGGCAGTTAGGGGCAACCAGGCCTTTAGACGAGGGTAGTTGGGAGTGACCAGGCCTGCAGGGGAGGGCAGTTGGGGGCTACCAGGCCAGCAAAGGAGGGCAGTTAGGGGTGACCAGACCTGGAGCAGAGGTCAGTTAGGGGGAACAAGATCTGCAGGGGAGGGCAGTTGGGCGGGGGACCAGGCCTGTAGGTGAGGGCAGTTTGGGTCGACCAAGCTGGCAAGGGAGGGCAATTTGGGGAGGGCCAGGCCAGCACAGGAGGGCAGTTGGGAGAGACCAGGCCTGCAGTAGAAGACAGTTAGGGGTGACCAGGCCAGGAGGGAAGGCAGTTGGGGGCAACCAAGCTGTCCAGGGAGGGCAGTTAGGGGTGACCAGGCACGCAAGGGCTATTCTGGAGTTTCTGCTTTTCTAAAGTGATGGGTGCTTTCACTGGCCCGTGAATGCCAGTTTGGAGTGACTAGGCTGACAGGGGAGGGCAGTTAGGGGCAATCAGGCTGGCAAGGGAGAGAAGTTAGGGGTGATCGGGCCAGCAGGGGAGGGCAGTTGGGGACAATTGGCCTGCAGGGGAGCAGTTAGGCATCAATCAGGTTGGCAGGGGAGTGGTTAGGGGATGATCAGGCTAGTAGGCAGAAATGGTTAGGGGAAATCACGCAGGTAGGCAAGCGGTTGGGAGCCAGCAGTCCTGGACTGTGAGAAGCAGTTGGACATCCCTCGGAGTGTCCCAGATTGGATAGGGTTCAGGCTGGGCTGAGGGACACCCCTTCCCCCACATGCATGAATTTCATGCACTGGGCCTCTAGTAAGTTTTAGAAATGTGTAACCACTACATCAAAAGTAATGTAATATGTCAACTGAATTTGAAAATTAAAAATATAGCTCTTCCCCAAAGCGGCCATAAGTAACTTCTGAAAATGGTTCGGTATTCACTTGACCCAGAAAACCCCACAAAATCATGCAAATCAAAAGCTTCAAATCTTCATGTTCACTTTAAGAACACTTGTGAAACAGCCCAGGCCATCAAGGGTATGCATATTTGAAAAGTCACCAAGCACCTGAAGGATGTCACTTTAAAGAAGCAGTGCATGCCATTCCGTCATTACAATGGTAGAGTTGGTAGGTGTGGGCTGGACACAGGGCTAATGGTCCAAAAAGAGTGCTGAATTTTTGCTGCATGTGCTTAAAAATGCAGAGAGCAATGCTGAGCGTAAGTGTGGGGAAGCATGGGACTTGATTGGAAAGTCTGTTAGTAGGATTCTCCAAAAGGCTGGGGCCTCTCAGGAGACCTTGCAGAAGGCAGCAGACCCTACCTTGACTTTTGCAAACAAAGTCTAAGCCTCTGGGTGTTTTACTGGAATTTTTATGTTTAATCTTTAGACATCTTTGCTTAAAGGACACTGAAGGCACCTGTGTTTTCTCAAGGATGCTTAACCTGCTGATAGTATCTAATTGTTAATTTTAGTTCAAGCTGTTATTACAATAAAAGCCTAAGGAGGAATGTGAACAGGGTTGTTTTGGTTCCCAAAGCCAAGCAGCCCCTTTGCCCTCTCTTTCACAGTAACATGTGCTGGAGTAATCCATTCAACCATCACGCAAGGTCTGCTGGTCGGCACCAGCACTGAAGGGTTTAGATGCAGACTCTCTGCTCATCGAGCACATCAAGATGAACAAAGCTCCCAAGATGTGGCCCAGAACTTACAGAGCTCATGGGCGGGTGACCCCACAGGAGCTCTCCCTGCCACATAGAGGGTCCTTCTGAGAAAGAGCTGATTGTCCATAAGCCAGAAGAGGAGGTTGCACAAAAGAAAAAGATATCCAAGAAGAAACTGGTGAACCAAAAACTTATGGCCTAGAAGTAAATTCAGCATAAAATAAATACTAATAAAAGTAAAAAAAATAAAGCTTTTCTTTATCTAACTATTGTCTATATTTCTGGCTTCATCTCATCCCCGATACTTGCTTGCTTTGCTCTCAGAGATCTAAATGCACTGACATTCATTCAGTTTCTCCACCTCCACAAGCCCTCTCTTCCTGCTCCCTGCGTTGGATTGCTCTTGCTGCCCATCCCCCCATTCCCTCCTTCTTTCCCTGCATCCTGCCCCCGTCTCCAGCACACAGAAGCACACACTTCCTTAGGGCACTATCCTGACTCTCCCCCTCCCCCTATATCAAATTCTCTTCCTATGTTCAGCCGTATGGCACTGTCTACCTTTTCTGCCTAGTCCTTACGGTAGTTGTAAATGTACACACACCCCACACAAATATTTAAATGGAGTTATTTAATTGATGTTTCCCCCTACCAGACTTTATTTTTTATGAGGGCAGGTGTCGTGTTCGTGGTGGCATCCCTCACTAGCATTCTGCTGCCTTAGGCCTGTTATGAATGCAGAGAGCAATGTCCGGGCAGTTTCACAAGTGTTGTGAATGTTGTTTGAATAGATAAAATGAATGGACATATATTGCCACTAATTGTAGATTACTCCGTGAATTCTAAGAATTCTCAGGATGGGTCACTTCTGCGTGGCTCTTTAGGTTTTGAAAAGCAGTTAGTAATAATATGGAGTCTGATTCTCCCCTCCTGGAGAGCACTCACTGCTGGAGCACAGTAAGGAGAATAGTGTTACCTATCAGTTTCCACTTGTGAGCATCAATTTCCACCCCAAATAAAAGGAGAGCAATGCTTGCAGGCCCAGGAGAAATCATGTTGACTTTGTGCTGGCAACTGGATTTCTCTGTGGCTGTCATTTGTGCATGAGGAGAAAGCCCGGTGATTGATGCCCCGGCAGCCCGCACAGAGCCGCATCCCACCGCTCGCTCACACCTAATAAAATGCACTCTGGTTGTTTGAGAACGTGTTTGGCCTTCCTGAAACAAAAGAGAAGATATTAAACGAAAGCACTTTAAACAAAAAGGAGAACACAGGGGCAAAGCATGATAAAATGACCACAAAACATTAAGGAAAAGATCAGTGACAGGTCTCAAATGTAGTTCAAACGGTGTTTCCTTTGAATGTTAAATCCCCAGCCCATGGCCCTCGTCCTCCGAGTGATGAAAATATGGTGGACATGTGTACATTTTCTTTCTCGTGGCTTGTGCTTAATTACCCATGAAGAAAAAAATTCACAAAATGTTTCATGTTCTTCTCTTTTAACTGCCAAAACAGGAACTTCTGAGGCTTTGACAGAATTGGCTACAATCCCTTTGAAAGTTTTATTAACTCAGACAGTATGTTTTTAATCTTTTGTATGTTGATCACTAAAATGTATTTTTTATGATTCATTCACATTTGCTTCTATCATATTTTAAGTAAGCAAGGAGTTAGTGTCTTTGAGCTTGTAAAATATACTGGGATTTTTTTCCCCCTTAAGATGCAGAGTGATGATGATTAATGAACAAACTAAATATTAAATCAGAGGACTCTTCTCTAACTAGGACAGAAAGGAAGTCTTGAGACCCTTTGAGAGATTATTATCTACTTTCATTTTAATGTAAACATCACAGACATTCCACTCTGAGCATATTTCTCTCCTCTAAAAAATTCTGTATGTAGATGTTGTATTTTCTGTGCATCTGTGGATATTGAAATATAAATAAATGAAAGTGCTTACTTTTTTGTCTCTATTGATATTTTGAGTCAACAGTTGAAAGTTAAAGCAAGAAGTGTGTTTTTCATTTGCAGAGTACTTTTAAAAATAAAAGCATGCATCAGAAAATACTGAATGCTTGCTATAGTTAATCTATTATCATAATTTTCTTTTGTATTCATATTTTTTCAAAGTTTCATAAACCTCATTGTTTGGGGTCTATTTAAAATGCTTGGAACATAACTACTTTATCAATCATTGCCTGAACAGAAATATAAGGTGTCTTGTCTGCTATATGGATCTGTGAGAAGAGTTTATTTAAAACAAAATAGAATTCTTGGGTTAAGTCTCAAAATAGACATAACCAAGGTAGTTTTAATACAATACCCAAACAAGAAAGTACTTTCATAAAAACAAAGGTCAATATATGTGAAATAAGATAATACTGTCCTTAAATTTAAAAAAAAATATTTCAGAGAGAAAGAGTTTAGAAACATCAATGATGAGGGAGAATCATTGATCGGCTACCTCTGGCACATCCCCCCTGGGGACTGAGCCCACAAACCAGGCATGTGCCCCGACTGGAAATTGAACCGTGACCTCCTAGTTCAGTGGTTGATGCTCCACCACTGAGCCATTGCAGCCAGACACCATCTTTTTTTTAACTAAAAAGTTTATTTTTAATTAGTTATATTGACCTTGTAGAGTCAAAGCCTCAGATCTTGTTTCTTTCTTATTGTTAAAACTGCACTATAATTTCTACATACATAAGTTTATAAAAACAAAACAAACAGCAGTATTTGATCAGCTCTTATCTGTGTTAGGCTAGATCCACAGACCACTGAAGGATTAAAGAGAATGCCAAGATATGAAAGTTAACAACTTCTAAACATCAGGTGATCTGAAATAGGTGACAGCATGTCATAAAGACCCATTTCCCATCATTACTTTATTCACCAACTGAGCAAGTGTTTAAGTGCCTCCCACAACCAGGCACCTCTCAAGGCATTGATACATAAGTTAACTAAAAAGGTCAAAGGAAGCTTCTATTCTAGTTGGTGGAAGTGAGATGTTTAACATTTAACATCTTTTCCTTAAACAAGAATAAGGCATATGCTATTAAAATAATCTCTAAGTCATCAGCAAAGATTGAATTTCAAGAATAGCTTTGGAACCTTAGCCAGTTTGGCTCGGTGGATAGAGCATTGGCCTATGGGCTGAAGGGTACCAGGTTCAATTCCAGTTAAGGGTACATGCCTGGGTTTCGGGCTCGGTCCAACCTGCAGGAGGCAGCCAATTAGTGATTCCCTCTCATCATTGATGTTTCTATCTCTCTCTTCCTCTCCCTTTCTGATATCAATAATATCTCTATATCTATCTATCTATCTATCTATCTATCTATCTACTAAAGAATGATTAAGCCTTGGCCAGTGTAACTCAGTTGGCTGGGCATCTTCTTGTGAAAAAAAAAAAGCGATGGAATTAATATTATACCACAAGATATTATTTTTCTTAATTTAAAAAAATATGAAAGTTCATTCTGTTAGCTCACTTGACTTTTACCAATAAGTGATTGCCTTCTCTATGATTAAATTTGTATACACCTCATTAGAAAACTGCTTTCCTTTGTATTTTACAAAGGAGAGCCAAAAAGTATTAGGTTACCAGCTAGTTGGTGGCAGAACTGGTGATAGATCTTAGTGTTTTACCTGTACCCCCTGTTCTTATTAGTCACTTTATTTTATTTTAATACTAGAGGCCCAGTGCACAAAAATTTGTGCACTCAGGGTGGGGGTGGGAGTTCCTCAGCCCAGCCTGTGCCCTCTTGCAGTCCAGGAACCCTCAGGAAATGTCTGACTGCCTCAGAGGTGAGAGAGGCTTTCGCCAGAGCTGTTGTGCTTGACAGCCATTAGCCCAGCTTCTGGCTGAGTGATGCTCCCCCTGTGAGAACACATTGACCACCAGGGGGAAGCTCCTGCTTTGAGCATCTGCCCCCTGGTGGTCAGTGTAAATCATAGTGACTGGTTGTTTTGCCCTTCAGTTTATTTGCATATTAACCTTTTATTATATAGAATTAGAGGCCCGGTGCACAAAATTTGTGCAGGGGGGGGGGGCGGGCGGGGAATATCCCTTAGCCCAGCCTGCATCCTCTCCAATCTGGGACCCCTCGAGGGATGTCCTACTGCCCGTTTAGGCCCAATCCTGGTAGGACATCCTTCTCACAATCCAGGACTGCTGCCTCCAAACTGCTCACCTGCCTGCCTCCCTGATTGCCCGTAACCACTTCTGCCTGCCAGCCTGATCACCTGCTAACCACTACCCTGCCAGCCTAATTGATGTCTAACTGCTCCCCTGCCAGCCTGTTTGTCCCCAACTTCCCTCCTCTGCCAGCCTGGTCACCCCTAACTGCCTTCCCCTGCAGGCTTGATCGCCCCCAACTGCCCTCCCTTGCAGGGCCTAGAACCTTCCAACAGCCCTCCCCTGCTGGCCATCTTGTGGTGGGCATCTTGTGTCCACATTGGGGCAGGATCTTTGACCACATGGTGCAGCCCTCTTGTGTGTTGGAGTGATGGTCAATCTGCAAATTACTGTTTTATTAGATAGGATAGAGGCCTGGTGCATGGATGGGGGCCAGCTGGTTTGCCCTGAAGAGTGTCCCAGATCAGGGTAGGGGTTCCCTTGGGGTGAGGGGTGGCCTGGGCAAGGGCCCTGTGGAGGTTTGCAGGCTGGTCACACTGCCCAGCGACCCAAGCAGAGGCCCTGGGATCTGGGATTAATTTATGTTCTACAATTGAAACTTTGTAGCCTGGAGCGGAGCCAAGCCTTCTGCTTGCTCCAGGGATAACAGCCTTTTCTGTTTGAAACTTTATAGCCTAGAGTAGAGGCCTAGGCCAGCAACGGCAGGTGGAAAGCTTGGCTTTCTCTGTTGCCAGGGAAACCCAAGCCTTCCTCCTGCTCTCAGTGGCAGCAGCCATCTTGGTTGGGGTTTATTTGCATAATCTGTTCCTGGTTGGCTGGTGGGCATGGCTGTGGGCGTGGCTTGTGGGTGTGGTGAAGATATGGTCAAATTTGCATATTGCTCTTTTATTAGATAGGATGTATATTTTTTATTGTTGACAGTATTACAGATCAGTAAGGGACATTATTGTTACATTTATACCATTATAGGTAAATTGAAATAGTACAGGTTAGGTACTGAAACTTTCATGATAACTTTAGTAACTATTTTGAGAACATTAGAATAAAATTGGGTTTTTATGAAGTAGCTTTAGTTACTTACCATGTATAACAGGGCATGCAATGTCCATTCTCCTTTAAGAGGGCTATGGAGATACACCCAAAAAAGTCTTGATGTTTAGTTCACTGGTTGAAAAAAAGTCCATGATTGCAATATTTCATTTCTAGGATGCCAGCTTATTACATATTAATAAGTTCATGTTTAAATGTGATGCTTTCCAGATGAGAGTTTTTATGCAATATCCTGGTGATTCAGGAAGACACTCTAGTGTTATCATGTTTCAAAATTAGGATGTGTCACTCTTGGAAAGAGATCTTCAGATGGCTTATCTCATTCCCCTTTAAAATTTTTTTCACCCCCCGCCCCCCCACATTCCCCCTTCCTGAATCTCTTCATCTCATTCTTTTTGTGTCTCCATTACAAAGGGTGAGTTGACTTTTTTCCAACTTCTCCATATTCTGTGGCTTTTCCTTATTTGGGGGTGGGTAACCCCACATACTAAGTTCGGAGAGTTTCATACATATGTCATGGTTTTTTTTTTTTTAAGTTGTATTATGGAGCTTATATAAATATTTTCCTTTTTTTCTTCCCTGAGCGTAAACTCGTCCTCACTCCTGGCTTTGGGACATAACCACGCTGGAAGATGAGATCATGTTTGCAGAGCACAATGAGGTCTCAGCAGGAATCTTCTAATTTGATACCCATCAATATGTTATGCGCTCATATGCTAAAATGCTGAAGAATAAAATCAGGAGTTTAAAATTTATTTTCAGCATTGAGACTAAATAAAGAAGACAGGGTTTTCTTTTTTCTGTTCTTTATATTCAAAATAATTTATTTTCCCTTGCAAATGTAATTCTGTTTTACTTAGAAAAATTGACTCAATAGTCATTTGCTAGTGCAAATAAATGCTAATATTTTATTTTATCTTGACGTTATGAATAATCTTAACTCTTTTGTTCTTATTTTGAAGTTGAAAAAATTTTAGTCTACCATTTGCTAATTACCTGATTAGCATTTTTAAAGAAATCCTCACTGAGGATGTATATATTTTTTTCATTGCTTTTTGGAGAACATGGAAGGAAAAGTGGGAGAGAGAAAAAGAAAGAGAAAAACATCAATGTGAGAGACACATTGATTGGTTGCCTCCCACACTCACCCCCACTGAGGACAGAGATTGAACCTGCGACCCTGGTACATGCCCTTGACTGGGGATTGAACTCAAGACCCTTCGGTGTACAGGCCAGTGCTCTAACCACTGAATCACACTAACCAGGGCTGATTTGTATTTTTAATATAGAGAGGTATTTCCTTGTTTCATTTTTGTAGTATTGTAATTAATGGTCTTATTTGCTTATTCAGTATGGATAAACAATTTTCCTTGTTTTCATGTGATTACACACATACTATACTGCTTAAGATGGAGAACAGATGAGGATAACTATATATATATATATATATATTTTATATTTATCTTTATTTATTTATTTTATTTTTTTGCAGATTTTACCACATGTGGAGCTTAGCATGAAGAATAAGCAGAGGCAAGAATGCCCGGCCCAATGCCCTTTAGAAACATTTTTATGTGGTCCCATGAAGTAGTGAATATTTTAATAGACACCATGACATGGCGGCCATGCTGAGTCTTTGTTTTCAGACAATCCCACTCAGACTGTCTGCGATGGGCATCTATTGGTTTTACCTGCTCACTCTGCCATCTTCCTTTGTGAGGAATCAGATTTTGATTTTCTTTTGGGAATCCTCTTTCCCTGGACATGTTGTTCTAGTGAGATGACTACAGGGCCCCACCTACTCTGACCTAATAAGAACCCTCTCTATAATTTGTTTCTCTAATATTTATAGCTGCGAGGAGGGAGAGGAGTTCCCTTTCTCCGGGCTCTTAAGCTAAACCACATAAGCCTGAAGCTTATGGTCCCGACCCCAGGCTTCATGGAAGGTCTCTGATAATGATGCCAATACACAGAGGGACCAGGGCTCTGGCAGTAGTTAGCACCATCTGAAGCTAGATCAACCCTCAGAGTTTCCAGTAATTGGAGCCAATACATTATCTTTTGGTTAAGCTAATATGAGTTGCATTTCTATTACTTTCGACCTAAAGAGCTTTGGATATTGCTTTCCATCTAGATGTGAGAATGATAAACTCGGTGCAAGCAAAAATAACTTGTCAACAGTTCTGAGTAACAGAGAAATCTAATCAAACTCTGTATGGGATAAGCAGTAAGTTTTTGTTGGTTTGGAATCCTAAATTTAGAAAGCTCAAATAACTAACATTTTCCTGTACCCTAGAGACAACTTTTAAGTAAACTAACTGATCCCAAGGATTATTTAAAGATGTAAATCCAGGTTATGTCAGTGTCTTTTATAGATTCAACTTAATCACCCACATTTTCAACATTAATAGGATTATTGTACAGGAATTGATGCCAAGAGAAATGATCTCAAGGCTCTGTGCTAATAATAGCTTTAACATATTGGCACATTCCATGTGCCAGAAAGTGTGCCAAGCCTATTATTTTACATTTAATTCTCACAGAAACTCTAAAAAGCAGGTGTAATTATTTCCCTTCTACAGATAAGGAATCTTAGAGAGGTTCAGCAATATGCTCAAGTTCACACAGCTGGCAAATAGTAGAACCAAATCTAAGCCCAGGTCTTTCTAAATTAATAGCCCAGGCTTTTAACCACTGCTCTTTCCTTAAGTTTCCCAAGTTCATTTATTGATATTTTCAACATATTTTGGAGATATACTTAGCTCATAGTAGATACAGTATACCTATATTTATGTAGATATAGATATAATAAATATAGTATAACATAGTAAATATCTATAAGTTCATATGAACTTATCTATATATATAAAAGGCAAGTGACCTGAATACCAGAGTGAACAGAACAACCAGAACAAACAGCGGCTGGCCAACTGGCCCAATGGGGATGGGACCTGCCTGCCAACCTCCCACTGCCCCTCTCCCTGCCAGCCAGACCACACCTGTGTACAAAATTGTGCACCGGGCCTCTAGTAAATATATAAACATACATAAACATTAATATATATATATATATATAATGTACCAAAATTTTATAAGTACTATGAGTTAGACACAAGAATTTCTAAATCACATGGCAATCTTATTTTAAAACTCTTATGGCTAAATCAGAATTTGCCATAAAAAATTCAACATCTGCATTTTATTTATTTCTTGATTTTAAAATGATGGTTAGAAGCCATAGAGTAGGCAGCAATGCCTTCACTGTATGAGTGCTGGTAGGCCCGAGAGCCTCTTCCACTCTTGTCAAGGGGAGTGCTAGCCTTCTCTCCTTTCAGACAGCACTCAATATCTGCATTTAAAAGTTTTCTTTTATGATAGAAAGTGGCCTGGGCTGGCATAAAAAAAAAAAAAAGTTAAGCAACCAATCCAGCAGATTGCTAGCAGAACCTAAGGATGCTGGTTTTCCCAAAAATGAACAAACACTTGGTGGTTTTGAGAGACTTGGAAGGCATCTCAACTAAACTAATGAGACCGTAGGCACAGCAGCAGGAAGAAGGGAGTGGAGAGTCACACTGGCCGGATCCACAGCTCCTCCCTTCTAAGCCAAGGCTCTTGTGTGGATGTGTGCGCCTGACCCCCATCATCTGAATGCATGCAATGCCATTTTCATGTTGACTTTTCACAGCTGTTGATGCATGCTTGTTTTAACTTTCCACCACTTATAAAATCTAACTAATTGAGCCTTTATTTGAGGGGAGTGTTCTGGGTATTTACAGACCCCAAAAAGATGTGAAAAAAATATTTCCAAAACTAAGCTAATTCAAATAGTCCTATGTTTTCTAATGTTTCCAAAATGTATTCTGGATACTTCATGGGTATTACATTCTAAAAGAGGGTTTTGGGGTTTAAACGTTTGGAAAATGTGAGGTTGAAGAGTTAAACCTGGGATCTTTTACTTTGGAATGTCTCAAAAATTTTATTTACTAAGTTAATAAGGAGTGAAAAGAGTTAGGGACTTTTTTGTTTTGTTGATTTTTTTTTTTGTTGTTGTTGTTGTTGTTAACCCTCACCCAAGGTAATTTTTCCACTGATTTTTAGAGAGAGTGGAAGGAGGGAGATAGACAGAGAAACATCAATGTGAGTCAATTGGTTTCCTTCCACATGAACCTGGCAGGGCCAGGGATTGCAACCAAGGTACATGCCTTTGACAGGAATCGAATGTGGGACCCTTCAGTTCACAGGCCGATGCTCTATCCACTGAGCCAAACTGGCTAGGGCAAGAGTTGGGGATTTGAATAGAGAGTACTTTGCTTTAAGTTTCAGTTAAGTATAGGGGAGGGCAAAAATAGGTTTACAGTTGTAAGTATGAGTAAGTTTATCCTTGTATCATAATTTATTAATTGTTGTATTATTAATTTGTATTATTTGTCTTATCATTATTACTATTATTGTTTTGTAGCCACACTAATGGTTTATCTTTATGGCAACAATGGCTGGTAATTTAACCTACTTTTGCCCACCCCTGTATATGTCTTTGGGCAGATTGTTTGCATTTCAGTTTTTCAATAATAAGATTTAGCCCACAAGGATGTTGGGAAGATTAAATAAAATAATGTGCTTGCTGGTACTTTGTAAGTTTTAAAGCACTAACATTATTATAAATTAATAGGTAGTCTTAATAGTGATAAAAAAACTTCCTAGAAATTTCTTGATATCAAGGATCATATACCATTTATTCTGATATGTTTATTTTAATAAAATTCCAAGAACAGTTGAAAAAGTTGACTTAATGTCTTTAAATATTATAATGCAATATGAAATAGTGTTTGTAATGTTTAAATGTGCAATGCCATTATTTAAACAAATAACTGAGTAAAAACATTTAAATCCTTGTCATTTTGCTCATAAAAAAGATTAAGCAGTTGCAAAAATAATTAACTTGTTTTATCTTGATTTTGGGATGTAGTAAAGGAAATATTTGTTGAGGAAATACCTAATGAAATGCATTGTTTAAATCAAATAATAAGTCATATTCCTTATCCTATATCAGAATTTTCCAAACTCTGTTTGGTAGAACATTTGTTCTATGAATATTATATTTTAAGAAAGGTTCAGGGTTAAAAAGTTTGGAAAATGTGGGGGCTTAAAAGAGTTAAAATTGGCATCATTTACTCCAGAAGGTGTCAAAAACTTTATTTACTATGCTAATGTCACTATGCCAATATTAAATATTAGATGTTACTTACTTAATGTTAAGTATTGACATTAATGTTAATGTACAGCAGCGCCTCAAATAACATCATTTTGTTCAAAGTTGTTTTAACATTGATAAAATGCCTTAGGAACTTAACCCTATATCAATTGCCCTATGGAAAATTGGTTCTTTATATTCATTGCTTTGCTATAATTCCAAGAACCTATTGAAACATTATTTGCAAATTTATTGTATTAATTAATATTCATGTTAACACATTACTATATTTTTCCTAATCTCACTGGTCCAAGGAAGCAGTTCTTGGCACACTAGTGTGAAAATGCTGCCCTCTATCATAAAAGGCATGATACTTTGTCAGCTGCTTTCCTCAAGACAGGAACTTTCATTTCTCTTGAGTTTGCTGTGAAGCCATCTCTGTCACCAGAAGCAGTGCTGGGAAATATCCAGGGAGGAAGACCAGTAGCAGCTTTAGTATTTGTTATTTAGTATTTGTATAGCTATATGATGATTCAGCTTTACTATAACCCCACTATTTTCCAAACAGAGAGCATTGATAATGGACCACCGTGTCCACTTTGCAAGGGGGTCAACCGTAAAGAGGAAATCAAGAAAACATATTGCAAGGTAAAATGGTCAAGCTGTGGAGTTTCTTATAGGGGTGCTTTTCTGTTTTGTTTGATAAGAGAAAGCTAGGTCCTGTATTAGGAAATTGCAGTTGGCATATTTTGAGTTCACGTTACTAGAGATTGTAAATGTTACTGTCACCAAAATGAAGATAGCTTAGAAATGGTCCATTTAATAGCTAAAAGATCAGATTTAAAGAATTAACCTTAATATAAATGGAGAGTGAGTTTTAGGACCAATGTATTTCAGACTCTTAAAAGCAAAAACAAGGACAACAGGTATCTGCTCCCCAAATTGTAGTCAACTGAGCAAAAACAGAGTCAAAGCAGTTTTTTGACATTTTAAGAATCCTTATCTATTACCTTTTTAGCTGAAAACTCGAGGTTGCTACAACTACTACACTCAGTTAATGGATCTTTGTTTCATTTGTGGTCAAAACCAGGACATGACATCAGAAGGAAGGCAGGGAAGCCTGGGGAAAGACCTCGGACAGTGAGTCCCTGCCAAAAGTGACATTGGTTAAAACAGCATTAGAGAATTTAATTGGGAATCTGAAAGTGGAATAATCATAATGTGATTAGTCGAAAGAAGTATTGAGTATATTTTTTAAACTTCTTTACTGTGTAGTTTTATCTCTAGCAGAGCACTATTTCTGAATTCCCCCTCTGAAATTACCTCTTGCCCTACTCTTTTCATTTATTTACCCAGAGGAATTTATTGAACACCTAATGTTTGGGTTGAACACTGAAGATATTTGTTTTGTTATTATATCTAAGAGGCATATTTTTGTTTGCATTATGAGTAATTAAAACAGCTTATCCCCTCTGATGGACAAAAATTAAAATCTATTTTAAGATACTAGTTTAAATATTAGCTATCAAAGTTTAGTATGATTGCTGTTTGATAACGGTTTTTAAATTATATTTTAAGATTTGCTTTGTCTAGGAATTGTGCATGTAACTGAAAGCAGAGTGATTAACAAACATACAAAGCCATGTTTGACTATGAGGAGCCCAGGTAAAGCAAATCACTCCTCAGATTTAAAAAACTGGGAAGTTTGACAGTATTAGCTGTTGCTGAGAGTGTGTACAAGTGGATGGCTCATTCCATCAGAGGGAATCTAACTGAATTAGCCTCCTCCCCCTATGACATACACATTAACAATACCTGTAAAATTCTAATCATTTATGCCCTTCAACCCAGAAATTCCAATTCTAGTCATACTTTGTAGATTAGAGAAACTGTTACACATATGAACTAGGAAAGAGTCAGGTACAAGAATCTCTTGGTCATCAAAACATTGTTTGTAATAACAGGAAGTAGAAGCAATTATCATTAAGGGAACTGATAAATTTAAAATGGAATATTTGCCTGGCCAGTGTTGCTCAGTGGTTGAGCATCAACCCATGAACTAGGAGGTTCAATTCCCAGTCAGGACACATGCCCAGGGTAGCAGGCTTGATCCCCAGTGTGGGCATGCAGAAAGCAGTTGATTAATGATGCTCATCATTGATGTTTCTATATCTCTAGCCCTTTCCCTCTCTCTCTAAAAAAAATCAATAAAAATTTTTAAATGGTATATTAATATTGTGAAATACTATCTAGCAGCTAAGAGAATGAACTAACTCCAACATATACAACACTGATGGATTTAAAAATTATAATGTTGAATGAAAAAGCAAGTTAAAAATTATATGCTGCTTATGCAAGATTTTAAAATGAACATATACATTCATATTATAAAGCATTACTCCTTTTACATATATATGTGCATATGTTTATATAAATATACACATTCACACATATATGTATATCCTATCTAATAGAAGAGTAATATGCAAATTTGACCGTACCTTCATCACACCCACAAGCCATGCCCACAGCCATGCCCACCAGCCAATCAGGAGCAGTTATGCAAATAAACCCCAACCAATATGGCTGCCACCACTGAGAGCAGGAGGAAGGCTTGAGTTTCCCCAGCAACAGAGGAAGCCAAGCTATCTGCCTGCCGTTGCCTGCCTAAGCCTCCACTCAATGTTACAAAGTTTCAATTATAAAAGATACAGAAATGGCAGCAGCCACTGAGCTGAAGAGAACAGAGGCTTGGGTTTCCCTGGCAACAGAGGAAGCCAAGCTTTCTGCCTGCGATTGCTGGCCTAGGTCTCCACTCCAGGCTACAATATTTCAAACAGAAATGGCTGCCCCATGGAGTGAACAGAAGGCTTGGCTCTGCTCCAGGCTACAAAATTTCAATTGTAGATATAGATTAATCCCAGATACCAGGGCCTCCGCTTGGGTCGCTGGGCAGCGTAGCCGGCCTACAAACCTCCACAGGCCCCTCGCCCAGGCTGCCCCACACCCCAAGGGAACCCCCACCTTGATCTGGGACACTCTTCAGGGCAAACCAGCTGGCCCCCATCCATGCACCAGGCCTCTATCCTATCTAATAAAACAGTAATTTGCAGATTGACCATCACTCCAATACACAAGAGGGCTGCCCCCATGTGGTCAAAGATCCTGCTTCTATGTGGACACAAGATGGCTACCACAAGGTGGTCAGCAGAGGAGGGCCGTTGGAAGGTTCCAGGCCTGCAAGGGAGGGCAGTTGGGGGTGATCAAGCCTGCAGGGGAGAGCAGTTAGGGGTGACCAGGCCAGCAGAGGAGGGAAGTTGGGGGCAAACAGGCTGGCAGGGGAGTAGTTAGACATCAATTAGGCTGGCAGAGTAGTAGTTAGGGGGTGATCAGGCTGGCAGGCAGAAGCGGTTAGGGGCAATCAGGGAGGCACGCAGGTGAGCAGTTTGGAGGCAGCAGTCCTGGATTGTGAGAAGGATGTGTGATTGCCTGTTTAGGCCTGATCTGGATTGGGCCTAAACAGGCAGTTGGACATCCTCGAGGGGTCCCAGATTGGAGAGGGTGCAGGCTGGGCTAAGGGACATCCCCAGCCCTCTGTGCACGAATTTCATGCACCAGGCCTCTAGTGTATATATAAAAGTCTAACAAACACACTAAGGATTTACACCAAATTCACAAAAGTGGTTACCTCTGAAGAGACTGAGAGGGAGTTGAGGAGGTTGAGGAGACTTTAATTTTATTTGTAATCTTTTATTTCTCATATAGAAAGACAATTTGTCAAAATATTAACAATGATCAATTCTGGGAGTTAACACATGGGTTAACTTTAAAATTTTCTGTACTTTAAAATTTTCTGTATTTTTCTGTACTTCTTTAAAATTTTCTTGTAAACAAGAGCTATACTTTTTTTTTTTTTTTTAGATCAGCATTCTACTTCGTGCCTAGGTTTGGTAAATTGTGCCTTTCTAGCCCATACAATTGTAATAAATGGGTCTTGGAACAAAACATGCATAATCCTCTGCCTAGCTGTACAGGCACATTCTCACCACGCCAGCTAAAAATAACAGAAAACTAAAGGTATTATTGGATAGAGGGTCCTGCAGTTGACCTTCAGGATTTTTGGATTGCCCATTCAGTTAATCTTGTCACAATCATGTAATTATGAGGTTGGCTTGAGCTTAACGAACCCAATACATACAAGGCTAATACCCTGTAACGGGAACTCTGCCACATCAAAGCCTTTGGGGCATGATGCCTTTCTAGTGTTTCTGCACGAGGTTTTCCTAAAGATAACAAATTCTTTTAAAATATGCCTTTCAGGCATATCACCCTTTACTTTTCTTTTTTGTTGTTAATCCTCACCTGGATATTTGTTCCATTGCTTTTCAGAGAGAGTAGATGGGAGGAAGGAGGAAGGAGGAAGAGAGAGAAACACTGATGTGAGAGACATTGACTGGTTGCCTCCTGTACATGGTCCAACTCAGCGTGGGTTGGGGATGGATAGGGAACCTGCCACCGAGGTACACCGAATTCCTGGAGCCCTTGTCCAGGAATCCAACCGGCACCACTTTGGTGCTCAGGCCAAATGCTCTAAACACATAGCCACACAGGCCAGGGCTCTTTTTTTAAAATTTATTTTGATGTGAGAGTGTAACATCAATCAGATTGCCTCCAGAAGGCACTCCGGCCAGGGTCTGAGCTCAAAACCAGGGGCACATGCCCTGATCGGAAGTGGAACCTGATGGGAAATAGAACCTGATCAGAAATAGAACCTGATAGGAAATAGAACTGGGTAATCTATTTTGGTGCAGGGGACAATGCCCAACCAACTGATTCACACTGGCCTGAGCCATGTCAACCCCTTTCAACAAGTTGAATTGTATATTCCCCAAAGTATGCTGAGGCCGCATGTCCACCACATAAACACCCAAATGCCGTACCGTACCCCAGCAGGCCACAGCATGACAGTGTGATGCCTATAGAAGCAGTGGAGCTAAAGAGTTCTACTGAAGGGACCATTGCATCCTCCTCTGAAAGAGAACCTCAAAGCTGAAATACCAGTTAGTAAAAAATATAGGGAAGAGAAATGCAACCAGGCAAGACTACAAGTGCACTCAAGCAACACTCAAAATTCCTGCTGAGTTTAACTTGAAGTATTATTATTTTTTTAAGTCAAATATCTGAAGAACCAGTTTGGGAGTTTCAATCTGTCTTTCTTTTTTTTTTTTTTTTAAGTTAAAGATACATACCACTTAGCTCTCTGGGGGAAAAAAAAGTTGAAAGAGATTTCTATCCAGCAGAATGAAATGTGAGACTATCCCAGGTCAAATGCAAAGTTATAGTTCAGCCTTTCCAGTGAAGTTTTCTTCCCTCCATACTTACTTTGTTCTTTGAAAATTTTTAGGTCTGGAGAAAAGTTGAGAGAATAGCAGTGAAGTTTTTAATATATTTGGCACAATGAAAGACTGGAAAATAATTCATGTGAGAGAAAAATGTCTTACAAGTTGCTAATTTACATGCTCATTTTCATAAATGTGCACAAACCCTACAACTACACATGTTTAAGGAAAAACAAGAGAAAAATTGGTAAAGAGAAAAGAGGAAAAAAAATAATGAGGAACAAACAACCATCCAGAATACATAAAACCCTATAAAGCTTTTGTTTTTTTTAAACAGGGCCTGAACAATTGGTTTGCTTGGTTTTTAAACACAGTTGAAGTTGTTTTAACATTCCATGGAGAAAACTGAAGGGGAGGCTAGTGGGACTGTGTAGTGCAGGGGACCAGAGGCAAAGGAGGAATTGTGTTATTGTTTCCCAAAGGGAAAAGGTGAGTGGAAAGGGAGAAAAATTTAAGTTAATGAATGCTTTCTTCCTTTCCCCCTCACACTTGGGAAATAGCAAAATCCTTTTAAGGTCTGTTTCTTTCTCCTTTAGTATCAGTGCCACTAGCATTTCAAAATGACCAGCATTTTCCAGCAATGATATTAGTAATGTCAATATGATTTTTATCGATATCTAAGACATTGCACATTGTTTCCACTGTACGAGCTCTTTCCTTTCAGCTAACTTAGGCAAGTAGGCTTTTCTTCTCTGGTCTGGGGGCTCAGCTTGGCAGTAACAGGTCTGGCTGAGCTCAAGAAGCCTCTTCCTTATGCTAAAACCTCTGGCTTCCAGGTCAAGCTTTATTCATACTTGCTTCCTGTCTGGACAAATTGGTGCCGATTCTTCTAGGCCAGGTGTATTCCGCTGCCCCCCAAGTGCCAGCCTTCATAACACCCAAAGCCCAGGGTTAGTCTCGTTTTGAGCCTCTAGAGGAGCATGTCTCTCGATGGTTGTTACAAAATGTCACTATTGTTTTCAGTCTTCCAACTGTTGGTATCTCTCTCTGGAATACAACCACCCATTAATTCAATGTTTATTGGATACTGTTAGATATTGGACATTCTGCCCCAGCTATGATATTGAATAAAATAGCCATGGTCCCTGCCCTCATTGTGCTTGTAGTCTAATGTGAACTTGCACAGGAAGCCTGCGCTAAGGAGGAGCCAGGTTTTATTCACTAATGTGAGGTGTACATAGAAATCACTGAATAACTATGTGTGCACTCATCTGTGTTCACTGGTGGGAAGAAAGATTAGAAGTAGGGAGACTAGAGCTATCACAAATGTATAGGTGGAAAAAAATTGTAAGGTTAGAGGTTATGATATTTTTCTGCAATGGAAATAGAGGTGGTTATTGGGAGGCAGAGCAAACAAGATTGGCTGATGGGTTTGTTATGGGGTGTGAGAGACATAAAGGAAGCAACGAAGACCCATAGGTTTTGACCTGAGCCACTGGATGGAGGGTGGTGATATTTACTGAGATGAGGAAAGGGGAGAGGTGTGTGTGAGGGAAGCAGGAGTTCAGTTTTTGACATCTAACATGTGATTTTCCTATTTGTGGAGGGTGCCCCCAGGGAAAGACACTTGTGCATTCTTTAATTATTGTCGGCTGAATTCAAGGCGCCAGGCAGAGCTGCATCTTGGAAAACACATCCACCAACAAGGCTGAATGTGTTATCAGCTTGGCCTTAAGGTTGCCTCAGGTGTTGGGGAGAGGGCCTTGAAATGTAAATCCAGTATAGCTCTGGGAATGGGAGAATGAATAGGGCCTGGGCCCACTGAAACTCCTTCGATCTGGTGAAACCCCTTTGTATTTTGGGATATAAATAAACATGGCTTCCTGGGCTTGAAGATCCTATCTCTCCATCAGAGAGAACAGAGATTCCACCCAGCCCCAGCTATTATCATTTCTACTTCTGTATTTTCTCTTCTATTCCTTTATTTCTCAATCCCCAGCTCCTCTACTCAGAAACTGGACCCACATTCTCTCTCTCTCCATGTTGAATGTGGAAAAAAGAGAAGAACACCTATACCTATTGAAGAAATTGAGTGGAGATATTGACTAAATACATGAGTTTGGAGTTCAGAGGAGAGGTCTGGGGTGGAGAGAAAATTTTTGAGGATCAGCTGTGTGTAGATACATTTAAAGAGATGGGTCTGGATAATAATACCTTGAGAGAGAGTTGCAGTAGAAAAGAGAACCAAAGACCCTGCCCTGGGTCAAGCCAACATTTAGATCCTAGAAGTGAAGCCAGCATATGTGACTTGGAAGGATGAGCCAGTAAGGTAGGAGGGAAGCCACAAATGCCAAATAAAATGTCTCACAGAGGAGAGAGTGAGTGCTAGGGCCATAAACCAGTAGGAAAGTAATGAAGACTGAGTTGGCTACTGGTCTGGGCACATGGTGACCCTGACAAGTGTGGTCTGATTGGATCTGACTGAGGAGGAAATGGATGGTGAAGAAACGTGGGCAACAAATAAGGAGTTTTACTATAAAGGGAGTAGAGAGGGGATGAGATGGGCATATGGGGGTCACATAAGAATTTCTAAAATGAGAAATGTTATACTATGTTTGGAAGTTGATGGAATAATCTGAGAGAGAAATCTGAGGATATAGATGAGAGAGGAATTACTACAGGATGAGAGTCCCTTTGTAGTTGAAGAAATGGAATCCAGGGCACAGATGGAGGAAGCAGGACCAATTCATCTAGGTTAACAAGAGAGAAATCAGAGCAGAGAAAAACAGACACAGATAAATTGGCAGAAGTGATGGTAGGGAAGTGAGGATATTTTCTTCTGAGGGAATATCTATCCATTTATCAATCTATAGATAGATTATATTAAGAGAGGAAGAAAGAAAGAGAGAGAAACTCATTTATGCAATCATCAGTTGATTCTTGTATTTGCCCTGACTAGGAATCAAACCTGCACCTATGACCTTCTAGCACCTATTGAGCTACTCAGTGAGGGTGAGGGCTTTAATGTTTTTAACTTATATAAGCAGCAACGTCATCAGTTGAGTGTGAGTAGAGGTAGAAGGTATTGAAGATCTGAGGAAAGAGAAAAAGTGAAATAAACCTATTGGGGAATAAGAGAGTGCGCGGGTAAGGAAAATACAGTAGGGTTACTGAGCAGAACTAAGAGCCCGTTGAGGATTGTGGTCAGACATGTATAGTGAGACGAGTTATGGTTGTGGATAGTGAAAAAGCAGTAGGGACAATGGATTAGAGATCCTGGTGGAGTCAAATAATTTCTGGAATCAAGATACTAGAGGCAATGAGTTGGAACAATTGAGATTGGTGGTCAGAGGGGAATGCTTGAAATAAGTGGAGCAGTTATTTTTAATGAAGATGATCTGGACATGATCATTGCACTAGGTGACCAAAGTAGGGTAGAAATACAGGACATTGGAAGGGAGGAAGTCAAGGAACTGAGAGGCCAGATTTTTCTAGAGGTGAACCGTACAGGGGATTTTACTGTTGATTTGTCATAAATTCTAGAGAGCAAACCGAAAGGGTTTGGAAGGTTGAGAAACAGAGAGATTGAATTAGGTTAGGGGCCATTCAGAGCCATGTGATGACAAGAGTCTAGGTGATGAGCGATGACTTAGGAGACTTGGGCATCGTATGGACACTGATGGAAACAGGCATGTGAGGTCCTCAGACCTGTGCAGGACCCAGTTAAGAAACTCTCCTTCTTAGATAGGCAGTTAGATAGGCCTACGCAGAGTAAGAAAATGAGCCAGGTACAGAAGGTCACCAGGGTAGAAGGCCCCGGGTGCCTAGTAAGGGACAAAAGTTGGAAAACAAGGATCTCACCTCTAGGGTAACCTTTTCTCCTCTAGGATATGGCTGTTCATGTGGTTTGGACTCTCCCCCTGACCTTTCCTCCCTGGCATGTGGCTAGTCATACAGCAGACTCCCTTGGTGGAGGAACGAAGGGCTGAAGAGTGGTCTCATTCCACTCCCATGGGAATCCTTGCATAACCATCTCTTTAGCCATTGACCCTTAAAGATAACATCTAGGATTCATTTGTGTTTCAGCTCCAGGTCCAGAAAAGCAGAACCAAACAAGTGATGCCGTGGCTGACATCAGGATCAGATACATTGACTAATGATCCCCTGCCCAGGAACTAATCAATCTGTAGAGACCAGAACCTGTAAAGGACACACCTGGAATGTTGATAAATATTCTATTGAGACCCTCCCCTAAAATCCTTGCCCTTAAAAGCCTTTAGGATAAAGGACCCAGTGTCTCTCCCTCTCCCTCTCCCTCTCCCTCTCCCTCTCCCTCTCCCTCTCCCTCTCCCTCTCCCTCTCCCTCTCCCTCTCTCCCTCTCCCTCCCCCTCCCCCTCTCCCTCTCTCTCTCTCTCTCCTTGCATGTCCCCATCATCTTCCTCCAGGCAAGTTTTCCTTCTCTCTTTCTCCTAAGCTCCTTTTGCCTCTGTAACTTGTTTCCTGAGCCCATTTCTTCTAGAACTCACTTCTTCTATCTCTGTGACTTTCTAAATAAACTTTTGCTTGTATTTGAGTCTTGGATCTGAATTCTTTCTCAGCCAGGACTCAAGTACCGATGTTCCTGAACTGAGGTCCTGACTCCATTTTGGCACCACCACTTAGATGACATGTTAAAAGAGCAGTGAGTGACCTAAAAAATGTTGCAGCAGGTAATTTCATAACAAATACATGGAAATACCCACTTTCAAATATGCTGGGAAATAACATTTTAAAAGGCCAAACTTACAACAAAGTCTTGCACAAAGTAAGTGCTCAATAATAACAGAGGATCAATAATAATAGCAGTAATAATTTTTAAATTTGGGTGTTTTTAGTAAAGTTTCTAGTGTGTTTGTTAAAATGAAGGCAATGAGATTTGTAGCATTCTCAAATATTAATAAATGTTCTCCTCCCTTTTTTTTGGTCCCACTGAACACAAAAATCACATGTTTGCATCTTGTGATTATTTTCTTCTTCTCCAGGCCAAAACAAAAGTTGTCTCTAGTGCAGTCCTATTGGGGTGGGGGACAGAGAGAAGACTTACCTCTGGAATCCCTGCTCCCCAGGTAGGAGAGAAGAGGCTCCATCACACCCCCTCCAGAACGAAGACCATGAGGGTCTCAGGGGGGTTCTGCTGTTACTTTGAAATGGTGTGAGGTTTCCTGCTTTGTCAGAAGCCCTGCTGAGGGGGAAATTGAAGGTGCATTGTGGAAACCTCCATCGAGCACAGGAAATGACAAGTTTGCAGGATCTCATGGTTACTGCAAGGGAATTTGCTTTGGATTTTATTTCCAAGTTCTCTGAAGAATCCCCCAGGCCTGAATCAGGTATCTGTTTGGAGCTCTACTCTGCATATGGATTTATCTGATAGTATTTTTTCTTCTTTATTAATTTGAAATTTGCCAGCTGCAAATTTTATCAGTGAAAACCAAATTCTCATCTTGGATATAGATATAGAAAATGTGGTTTTGGATTATGGCCTTCGATTAAGGTAATGTATAAAACACCTACAGGCATAAACTGGGATCTTTATGGGCACACTTTAGAAATAAAGTAGTAAGTCTGTCTGTAATAATGGGTCAGCCGAGCAGAAAGTGGGAGCACATGCTGTAGTTTGCAGACTGGTATCCTGTCACAACAGTTTTGGAACGTTTGGTTCATGTTCTGTCACACATTCTTAAGAGTAGTTATGCAATGGCCTCCCAGATGTTGGCTGTTTCAGACAAACTTTAGCACTGGTATCCCTTCTCCCCTCTTCCCTGGGTGAAAGGAATCTATTTTCATGTAGCAGTGGGGGTGGGGGTGGGTGGGTAATATTCCTCCTAAACAAACTTGAGTTTCTATCTTTTGAAACATTTAAAGAATTTAGCGTTTAAAAAGTAAGACTCTATGAGTGGAAGGGACTCCCTTTCACCTGTTCACAGCACAAAGTAGGGGTTCGGAGTAGATTCTGGAGCCATCACCGGCTCTACCACTTGTGTAACTTTGGGCAAGTTACTTAACCTCTCCATATATCATTTTCTAATCTGTAAAACTGAAACGAGGGTCTTTATGACTCATTACATTTAGCTTTAAATCCTAGCTCTAGAAATCATCCTCTCTCTCTCTCTCTCTCTCTCTCTCTCTCTCCCCTCCTCTCCCCCCTCTCAGCTTGTGTAGGAGGCAACCAGTCGACGTGTTCTTCTCACATTGATATTCCTCTCTGTCTTTCCCTCTCTCTTCCATTCCCTAAAAAACTAAAAAATAAATAAATAAAATTTAAAAAATTAATGGCAAAATATACTCGGTGAGGATTAAAAAAAAAAAATTAGCCCAGACCTGACTAAGGGTCTCCAGGTCTGGAACCCTGGCAGGCTAAAGACAACATCTTGACTAAGTCATCTTTCCGCTCCTGAGCTAAGGGTGGGACAACCCCCAGGCTACTTTCCCATGATCCCCATGCAAGAACAGACCTTAGAACTGTCCTCAAGATCTGAAGAAATGTTTTATCACCCTCCCCGCACCTCTGACCAATCGACTTCTAGCATGACCTGAACCCTCATCCACAGAGACTGTGATCTGGCCCTATATAAGCTGTGACCTACACACCACTGGGAGTTGTCTTTAGAGCATAAACTTCTGTCTCTAGATTGGCTAATTCAATATTAAACTATATTTCTTTCTATACTGTAAACGCCTGCTCCTGCATTTCTTTGGGTCAGCACGAGCAGGCAGACAGACTCTACAATGGGGTCCTGGTAACAAAATAAGGATAAAAAAATTGTTACATTTAATAAATGAGAATTTGTAAAGAGGAAAGCATATGCTAAGTACTACCTGAGAATTTGTTAAAAACAAAACAAAACAAAACCCCACACACCTGAATGATTTTTCTAGTGATACAGTCTCTCAGAAACTTGAGGTGTTTGCTTCTGTAAGGAACAGAAACGTGTTATTATGACTCTGTTCAGTTGTCTGCTAATCAACAGAGTCTGGAGGCATGCCCGTGAATATGAATCACCATAAAGGAGCAGGTCCCTGCTCACAGGCAGGGAGGTTCTTTGGGAGAAACACAATCTCAGTAAATCACTGTGACTCTCTTCTGGCAAATGTTTTTATGAGTGAGATAAAGCACACCTCTTTATCTAACCCTCCAGCGTGGAATTCTGTTTGAAATAATTTGGAACCATGACCAAGTCACCACCTGGGACCAGAGGAAGCTTGCATTTTACAGTCAAATACTGTCACTTGAACATAGTCTTTGCTGAAGAAGTAAAATTTTAAAGCTTATGTTAAGCCTTTGTTCTATGCTTCAGGATTTCTGCAAATAATATCACATTATTAGTGTGAAGGTTTGAAGAGAAAAATGGCTCTGTAGACTTTGTTAGTTTTGTAAAAACGGACACAAATTCTCTTTTCTTTCATATCATTTATAGAAACTAATTAAATAGCCCAGAATTTTAAAGATGTTTTGGAAAAAAAAATTAAAAATCCCAACCTTCCTCTGATTCCAACCTTTCATTTTGCCAACGTGTAGAGATTTTGCAGCATGCCCTGATGGTTGAACACTTGGGCTCAGAGCTAGATGAGTGTGGGTTTGAGTCCTCCCACTTCTTAGCTATATATGCTGGCAAGTTGTCAGGCCTCAGTGTGTGTGCAGGTTTGTGGATAGCCTTATAGGGCTATGAGAAGTAAGTCTGTTCATATGCCTAGAGTGTTTAGGACTGTGCCCAGCACAGAAGAATGAACTTTTCAGCAGATGTTGATGGTTACCCCATTGCGAACCTGGCCCCATTGTGAACAGTCACTTTATCACTCTTTAAAGACTGGACACTCCTGAATTTTCTAGGACTTGGCTATTCTCTCTTCTTCTACTATGCCATTTTATTTAGAAATTAGAAAGCTTTAACATGATTGATACATTTAAATGTAAGATTAAATTCACACCCAGTTCAAGTGTTCATGTCTGCACTTGAAACCAAACGACAATTTGAGGCATGAATACTATGTGTAATTTGAGTCTTTGGGAAATCTAACATCTTAAATCTGGAGAGATTATATCAAAGTTGAGGCAAACTCCACCTAGAATGTTGGTTCCTTCAGGGCGTTATGCCTACCTACATGTGTCTCCAAGGCCTAGCTCAAGCCTCTCACAGCAGATGCTCAGTACACACGGGTAAGGGATGAATAGTTCTTTGAGAAGGCTTCTGCAGCGAATCCAGGTGACCAACGATGATTTGACCTCTGTGAAAATTTTCTCCATTTGGGTTATTCTCTATGAGTAGGGACAAAACAGAAAGGATGAGACATACCTCCTTTTCTCTCAAAGTAGGAAAATCCAATAACTTTCCAAATAAAAATATAGGTAGTAACATAAGATACCTTCTGAGACCACTTGCAAACATATCAAAGGTTTGGGACATAACACTTTAATACTGGAAGAGGTCTCCTAAGCCAACCTCCTCATATGACAAAGGAGAAAAGGGACTTGGAGAGTTTAAACTCTTTGTCCAAAGTCCCACAGCTAGCCTAAGGTCAGAGTCAGTCCTGGAAGCCTGTCTCTATAACCTATTAGCCATGGTAATTTCACTGGCCCCTTCATAAAAACAGTGTCCTATGATTCACACACACACACACACACACACACACACACACACACACACGTTTTTTTAAAAAATTTATTATTGATTTCAGAGAGGGAGAGAGAGATAGAAACATCAATGATGAGAATCATTGCACTGGGGATCGCCCACACCTGAGCCAGCAGCCCCACCCAGCACGTGCCCTGACCGGGAATCCAACCGTGACCTCCTGGTACATAGGTCGCCACTCAACTACTAAGCCACTCAGGCAAGGCAGTGTCCTGTGACTTAAGCGCATCTTTTAAAAGAAAAACGGGCCGTAAACAAGAGTATCAAAGCGGTGTTCTGGTAGCTGCATTCATCAACTCCTGCAGGGTAGTTCACTGCACAGGTGCTGCGGGCAGGCTGATTTGCAGCGCGCCAACCTCAGAATAGCGTCCCTCACCAGCCACGCCGACCTGCCTCCTTGAGTGTTTGAACTGATTTGGGGAGCTGGGGACCGGCTGGGGAACGCGCTCTCAGCTGTCAGAGCCCCGGAGGCAGGATCCCCCGGGCGCACCTTGAGACAACAGGCAGGACTGGCGGTGGGAAAAACAAACAGGGATACAATGAATGTGTGCAGGGGGGCGTGGGCTAGAGAGTGGGCAAAAGGGTGTGATCAAATTACTGGAGGTTTTAGAACTTTTACATCCAAACCGAGGGAAACAAATGAAAACCCAGCTCCTCCAGGGAGCCCTGGGAAGTTTGAGGGACCTAGCTTGAGGGAGCGATCTCTGCAGCTCGCAGCAGAGTAGCTGTGCCCTCTCACCCCAATCTTCCTGCGGGAATGGGACCCCCACCCGTCGCCCCAACCTGGGCGCGCAGCAGCCCCGCTGCTTCCCGTGTTCCTTCTCTTCCTCCCTCCTCGGTCCGAAGGGGAACGCGAACTCGAGCAGCGCTCCGTGCTCATCCATCAGTCCGGGAGGAAAAGGGGGAGGCGGGAGGAGGCGGGCGGCTGGAGGAGGAGTTTCTCTGCGGCCCGGAGCCTCGGTGGGGCCGGCGGAGGAGGAGCGCCCTTCCCCCCGCGCGCTGATTGCTGTGGCGTCCTGCCCGTCCCCGCCCGCGTGTGTGAGGCTGGGGAGTGCGCTGGTCGGCCCGATGGGGGTAATCGAGGGTTTCGGGGACGCCGAGCGGCGCTTTCCTCTTCCTAGTGAGTGAGTGAGGGAAGTCGGTGGCTGTCGTGCGCGGCCACTTTCCCTGCGCGGTCCCCGGAGCTCCCTGCAGGCGGTGAAAGTCCCGGCGGGGCCGGATGGCGTAGTTTGGCCGCGGCAGCAGCTGCAGGAGCTCGCCGCCGAGTGCCGGCGGGGGAACTTTTCCTCCAATTTGCAGCGGGTGGATCTCCGCTTGACACACCGCCACCGAGGTACGTGCCGACCCGGCCCGCGGCTCCGCAGCCCACGCCGGGACCCGCCCCGGCCGCGGGCTCTGCAGGCTGCGCGGTGCCTGTTGGCGCTGCTCCGGGGCTCCGTGCCTGCTCCACGGCCGGCGTCGCTCCGGCCGCCCGGATCCCCGGGCTTGGCAGGGTGGCCCTGGTCGGACGCCGAGGAACCAGGACTCGCGGCCGGCGGTGCGTGGGGAGCAGACGCCCCCGGGTGGGCAGAGCTCGGGCGATGCGCGGGGCAGGGGCAGACCTCCCCTTCGCGCCTGCCGTCATCCCGCTGCTCCGCGGGTTCTCAGGCTCCCGCGGGACGCGCTGGCCACTTCCCACCGAGCGCGTGACAGCGCCGGCGGGAAGGTTTGTTGTGGGTTTGCACTCCGTTGCCGCCGCAGAGGCTGCAGCCGTGGGACGCGGGCTCCGGAGGGACCTCGCTGCGCTCCCCGCCGGCCGCACCCTCGGGCGCACGCCGTGGGCGGCGCGGAGCCCTGCAGCCGGCAGCCCCTGCGGAGCGCGTCCCCTTCCCTCCCCCCTCCCCCCTGTAACTTACTAGCTGCCTTCCCCAGTGTATGGGAAGGCATTTCTTGGTCTTTTGGATAGAACAAGCTTGGAAATCACGGACTGTTTGTTGCTAGGAGAATCTGCGTGCCGTCTTGTTCTTATTAGGGCATTTGCCCACTGTCCATGATCGCGGAGGGCAGGGAAGCGGCTGGTGCAGCGTGAATTGCCGAAGCGGAGTAGAACTGCATGGACGCGGGTTTACAACACAAGCTCAGAGGAGAGAGTCGCTCCATCCCTTTAGCTGTGAAATGGGAATCAGAACAGTCCTGGCCCATCAAGTTGCTGTGTTAGTGCTGCCTGTCCTGAGCCCAGAGGTGACAGAGGAGATCGAGGGGGTTAGGGGACAGTAGGACTGACAGAATGTGAAGGAAAGTCAGGTATTTTCTTTTTTTTTTTTTAAAAATATATTTTATTGATTTTTTACAGAGAGGAAGGGAGAGGGATAGAAAGTCAGAAACATCGATCAGCTGCCTCTTGCACATCACCTACTGAGGATGTGCCTGCAGCCAAGGTACATGCCCTTGACCGGGAATCGAACCTGGGACCCTTCAGTCTGCAGGCCCAGGCTCTATCCCTTGAGCCAGACTGGTTTCGGCAGGGAGTCAGGTATTTCCTGAACTGGGTCGCCAAGAGAAGTAAATGAGCAGTTAGGAAGGATGGAAGTCTCTACAAGCAGCAGAGCACATGTCAAGACCTTTCAATTTTTCTGAAATGGTACGTTAGCCTGCAAGCAGTTCCTTCGGTGTGAAAGGAGCAGTTTCTTTTGAGTGATAATCATAGCTGCCGTTTATTGAGCCCAAACTCTGTGCCAGACACTCTTACATGCCTTTCCGACACTGCTGCACTTCATCTTCACACCAGCTCTTCGGTGAAAACATGAATAGTTAGTTCCCTTTTACAGATTAAGACAGTAGGGTTAGTGACTTGCCCAAGCTCCTACAACTTTCTATTCGTTCTGACTCCAGAATTAGTTTAGCCAGTCAGCAGAGAGCAGCAAGTACCATCAGATTTGAATGCAGGGAGCTCAGGCTCTTCTCCCCTTGTTCGGCTTCCCATCTGAGTCGAATACATATCCCTTGGAACACAGACAGATAGGGTATCTGTGGTTAATTTGGGTGCTATACTTATGGGGGTGCCAAATTACAGCTCCTTTGAAACTGGCTCCAAGTAATTATATATAGAACTCTGATCTGTGTCAATGAACATGGATCTTTATTCTTAATTTCTTTTATTAATTCTCCAGACATTGTTGGTCAGCATTACTCGTCTTCCCTAGGAAACAGCTTGGGGTTGGCACAAGAGGCAGGGAAATAATTCTTATCCCCTCAAGGGCTATTAAAATGAAATTGATTTCATGCCATTGTGTCAGTTAAAGGATGTTGCTGTCTTTTCTTGGTGTTCTCTGCTGTTGGCTTAAATTCTGCATTGTTTAGTGTTTCAAGGCTTCAGCATATTTTTGCCCTTCAGTTTGTCTTTCTCATTTGTCAGCTTTAATTTTTCCTGTTTTGATGGAATCTGACCGTTACATGGCAGCCCTGCTTAACAACTGTTGATCCAGCTCATGTTTTTAAGTATAAAAGTCACCAACTTACTTTTGAAGGCCAGCACTTCAAAGGCAACCCCTGGGGAATTCATTGTTATTTTGAGTATTAGCCAACAGGGGGAGCAGAACACTATTGATGTCTGTTAGGCCTGTAAACCAGTTTTTACGGTAATAAGCATACATTTTAGAAGTGTAAAATGTTTTGAATTTATCTAGTAAAATAACCAGATTGCTTTCTGAGTTTACAATGGAGAACTGGGTTTAGTTTCAACTGATGACAATGAGAATGACCTTGAGGACAAGGCCTGCATGTATATATTGGATATGTGTCAACTCTGTGGTGGCTGGACAGATATTAAATACATATGTAATTTTTTCCCATTTGTTTTCCTAAGAGGTGATTGTAAAGTGGTTTTGTGTGTTTTGAATAATATTTGCAGTTAATGAGGAGAACTGGGAGTCCAGAGAGACCCATTGTGAATCTTTTTGTAGTGATCTTCATTTGTCTTTTGTAGAAAGCTGCATGTAGTGAATTTGTTCTCAGGGAGGTTGATATGCCCCAAATCCTATCATTGTAATTTTTCATTAACATTTTCCAAGTGCAAGACAATGAGGGATTGTTATCTTGAGTACCAGCATTTCTATTACTGTGCATTCCCCGAAGCTTGTATTTTAGTATACTATGTTCAGAACTGTCATGTTTGTCTAGAATAGGTGTGATGTGTCTAAAGACATTCATACCTGTACGTATAATGTAAACCATATTAAAGAAGTAACATGTTTGGAAAAACAGTCAACCTGACTTTAAGAAAAGTTTTCTTTTTAAAATTTCTTTATTGATTAAGGTGTTACATGTGTGTCCTTATTCCCTCATTACCCCCTCCATTCACCCCACACATGCCCTCACCCCCCTGTTGTCTGTGTCCATGGGTTAGGCTTATATGCGTGCATACAAGTCCAAAAAAAGGTTTCTGATCTTTGCAGTTTTGTAGGCTAGTTTCCTTTCTTGTTTCTTATGCATCAGGTACTATTGACTTAACTTTATTTCATTTACCAAGTTAGGATCAAGGGGATTTTATTTTAAAATAACTTTCAGATTTAGTTTTTTCTTTTTAAATCTCAGCATTGCACTTAGACTTTGGAGTAGCTTTTTATTTAGGATTTAATTTAATCTTCCACGCTCTCATCCAGTTTACTCTGATTCAGCAAACATTTATCAAACCCCAGATCCCTAATAGGCTTAGGGCTCCTGGTCTTAGAGTTTGGCAAATTAGTTGTACTTTTTCAATCCTCTGATAGCAGGGTGCCATTGTAGTGGAAAGCCTTTATAGATCAGACGAAATTGATTTGTTTTAAAGGAAAGTGTTGTCCCATTCTTTTTTCTAAGGCTCTAAGGAATTAATCTTTCCCTTTTGCATGCAAACTTGGTTGTATCTTGTAAAAATCAGGTGACTGCTGGCTTTTCTAAGGACAGCATCTGTGATTAAGTGCCTAGAGCCAAAGGTCTCTTAAAAAAAAGTTTTTATTGATTTCAGAGAGAGGAAGGAAGAGACAGAGAGATAGAAACATTGCTGTGATTGATCAGCTGCCTCCTGCACACTCAATGCTGGGGACTGAGCCCGAAGCCCCTGCGTGGGTGACTAGGCTGCACAGGCCCAGCCCAAGGTCTCTTGATGTCCTTTGAGTACAAAAAGGTGATAACTCTGACTTCTCCAGTGCTAAGTGTTGACCGATTTTCTGGGTTCGAAATCTGTAGTAAGTTCTGACTTTACATTTCTTCTTTTTCTAGTTTCTCACCTGAGGATATTTTCCCTTTGATTTTTAAAAAGAGAGAAAGAGAGAGGAGAGGGAAAGACAGGGAGATATTGATGTGAGATAAACGCATCCATTGGTGCCTCTTGCAGGAGCCCTGACCGGGGCTCAGGCCAGGGAGGAGCCTGCAACCAAGGTATGTGTCCTTGACAGAAATCAAACCTGAACCCAGTATCCTTCATAGGCTGACAATCTATCCACTGAGCCAAACTGGGTAGGGCTTAATTTTACATTTCAAGCTTAACAGACCGAACAGTTAGAATTTATAGGATGACTGGTAAGTATTAACATTGCTGTAACATTTCTCCTGGATGAATTTGCTTTGTGGTAAGTTTGAATTACCCTTCTTCTTTAAAAAAAAAAATATTTTATTGATTTTTTACAGAGAGGAAGGGAGAGGGATAGAGAGTTAGAAACATTGATTAGCTGCTCCCTGCACACCCCCCATCGGGGATGTACCCTGGCATGTGCTGCCCTTGACCGGGATCGGAACCTGGGACCTTTCAGTCCACAGGCCCTCTCTATCCACTGAGCCAAACCGGTTTCAGCTACCCTTCTTCTTGATAGTCTACTTTGAAAAAATTTTTGCCTTCTTTCACTGCTCTTGGGCAAAAACTAATTATAATTCTCAGGTTCATTAATGAGATTTTTTTCTCTTAAGCTATTATTATTATTTTTTTTACATCAATTTGTTGTTCCACTTATGTGTGCATTCATTAGTTGTTTCCTGTATGTGCTCTGGTTGGGGATCGAACCCACAATCTTGGGGTAGTGGGACAATGCTCTAACAAGCTACCTGGCCAGGCCTCTCTTAAGTTATTTTAAAAACGTTATTACTGCTGTTTCAGTCTGTCTGCTGGAGCATTTTCCTTATATTTTAAACTTCTTTGGAAATTTTAAAACTTAAGCAATGTTAACTACTTTCTGAAATTTGCATAACCCAAGTCAGGTAAATGTTTTTAGGAATCTTTAATGTAAAAGTAATCTTATATTGCCTCTAGGAACATGGACAGTTAGGAGTGAAAGCGTGAATCTAGGTTACATGAAAAGCTAGCCTTTCACAAATAACAGCTAGCCTCTAATAATTTCAGTGAGGGCGTTTGTGGCTTTGGAAGAATATTACTGCAGCAAGATCCATGGCAGCGATTTCTCTGGTTCCGCATCTTCAGGGTAACACTTGGAATGATAGCATTGTCTCTGTAGCATTTCATGAAACACAAGCCATTGCCAATTTGTTAGGATTCTAGTCAAGCTGAAATCAACACAGCTTAGAAGAGCCTTCAGGGAAGGATCTGGGTCCATTTCTTGGGCTCTGCCCATTTCTAGATTTTTGGTTTGTATCTTTTGAAATAGCACACGTGGTTGCTAACTGACATTGAGCTTTATTTTCTCTGTTTGCAAAACCCTTGTATAGATTTAGCACAGATTTCGAGCATTCTTCTCTTAGGAAAGAGTAGTGATTCTCACTCTTAACCAAGATGTGCAAAATAGTTAGTGTTTGATGCAACAGTAATAAAAATTTTGTGCGAGGCCAATTTCATTTCAACTTTACTCAATTTTTTTTTTTAATTCTTCAGTTTTCCATGCCAAACACCAAGACTTAATAGGCTGACAACTACAGGTATACCTACAAGGGGTGGAGGCCATATTTACAATTGAGATTGTTCCTAAAAAATCTGAAACTTGGGCCTCAGAACAATGCCCAAATCATCCTGATATGATCTGTTTAAGGTAGATTACAATCTGGTATTTGTACTGAAAACTTCTTCAATTCTGGGGAGAAGACAGAGATGGCAGAACCTGGCAAAGTTCAATTTTAGTATTTAATGTTAAATTGTTGCAAAATACTAATTTATTTTTATTTTTTTACTTTTTAAAATATTTTATTGATTTTTTTTTTTTTTTTTACAGAGCAGAAGGGAGAGGGATAGAAAGTCAGAAACATCAATGAGAGAGAGACATCAATCAGCTGCCTCTTGCACGCCCCCTACTGGGGATGTGCCCGCAGCCAATGTACATGCCCTTGACCGGAATCAAACCCGGGACCCTTCAGTCCGCAGTCCGACGCTCTACCCACTGAGCCAAACTGGTCTCGGCCTAATTTATTTATTAATTTAAATTTTATTTATTGATGGAGAGAAAGAGAGGTCTGTTTGTTGTTCCACTTATTTATGCATTCATTGGTTGCTTCTTGTATGTGCCCTGCCCAGAGATTGAACCTGCAACCTTGTCATATTGGGATGACTCTTCAACCAACTGAGCTACCTGGCCAGGGCTGCCACAATAATCATTTAGAGTTAAGTCTAAAATGTTAGTTCTGTCTTTACTTTAAGGAAAAGGATAGTAATGCAGAAGTATCTACTCTCCCTATCACTTGGACGCTGGATGCTGGGGAAAGGTGGGTGTCAGAGATGGGTGCTGTTTGAAGAAGGAAGATGTGCCTGATTGCCTGTCCTTCCAGGTGCCTACTTCCTTTCCCTGCGTGAAGGCCAGGTTTGTGTGTGAAACTGCAGATGGACCATTTGTAAAAACACATGGAAGTGGATTAGTCCTTGAATAAATGACCTTTAGAAAATAGTGTTTACAAATACCAGTCCTTGAGCTTTGTTGTTGATCAGATTGCCCTGGGAGATGGCCTGTAGTTTTATAGGCTTGATGACTCAACCTGCCATTGACAGTAAGAACACCTGGTGGAGGACGTAGCAGAAGTTGGATTTCTGTTTTTTTTTAATTCTTACTATACCATTTTACTAACGGAAATTTGGTGACTACTTAGTTCCATTTGCTGTGGGAGAAGATTCCCTTTTGGGAGTATAATTTGGTGAGCATTTTTAGTGACTTACGTACTTTGACAGTATGAAACTGGTCCCTGGATGCAAAAATACACTGCTGGCTATTTGCAATTTAATTTCATAATTAACTAACTGTATGGTGACCGTAGGAGCAGAATGTGGCCTTTTTTCATACTTGAAAGATTATTTGAGGTAAAATACGTAGATTCAAATCTCAAAGCTCTGTGTTCACGTGGGTACCCTAAGTTCTTTTGTATGATATTCCCCTTTTTATTATGACTTCTCTCTTTTCTGTTTTTTTTTTTTTCTTTAAGACAGGACATAACCAAACATAAAACTCTCAGTATCCATAGAGAATCAGTGTCTCATTTTGTTACAATAGACTTTGTGCAGATGTAATTCAAAGTTGAGGGAAAGCACCATTGACTCATTGCAAACACTCTGCATCAGTGTAGTGGAAGGTCTCCCCTATGTGTGTGGGAGAAGTTTCTGATCTTCTAAGTGGGCATGTTTACTATTGCTGGTGTCTTTTTGCCAGTGTTTCTAACCAGGCATTCCTCTTATTTTTTCTTATGTTTGTGTCTTTGTAGTGATGGTTGCTTGTGGAGTGTTCATGGTAGACCATCTGAATCATGAAAAATTACTTTGGCTAACAACCCACTTTGTGGAGGTGCACCTGTCTCTCTGTTTTGAGTTCACCATACTCATCGTTACAGTTGCTGCACAGCCACAGGATGCATCATGTTTTTGATACAGGAGCCAGGGGAAGGGTGGCTTGACGCAATCACACTTTTCAGCACTTACACCTTTATTTCATTATTAGAGTGGTTGCTCTTTAAGATATTCAAGGTTTTACTTTCATTCAGTGTGTGGGCTAATAAGGAGGTTTCCTGTAGAACCAGTTCTGCTAAATTCTTAAAAATGCCTCCAGAAAGTATCCCAAATACTATATACTGTGCTGGGTAGGGCTTTTGGTAATGTTTAAATGGAAGATACTGAACACAAAGCAGGATTCTACTTAGTTAGGGAGATTAGGAAAGGGAGGGGAGTGCCTGATTGATTAGGAATAAAACCACTTTGCATAATAATAATAAGGGATTTAAATGTATTGAAAACCCAAGATATTTACCCCACCCTTGTTTCTCAGTGGTTGAATGATGACCGGTGAGCCCAGAGGTCACAGTTCCATGCCAGTCAGGGTACATGCCTGGGTTGCATCCTTGATCTCCAGGAGGCAGCCAACCCATGATTCTCTCGCATCATTGATGTTTCTACCTCTCTCTCCCTCTCCCTTCCTCTCTGAAGTCAATTTTAAAAAGTATATATATTTAAAAGAAAACCTAAGGGATTTAAATGTGTTATGTACATAGGTAAGAGGTTTGCAAAAGAAATTTTGCTAAGGTTGAGGTTCTGCAGTTGGCAGCTCCTGTAACCCCAAAGATCCTGTTCTCTGAAGCCAGGAAAAAACAGTCTGTTTCCAATTATATATCACAAAAATAGGGAAATTAGGCCAAGAAAAATGATCATTTGGTGATTGGGTTGCTTTTTTATAAAGGGAATAGGAAAAAGGATCATTGATGCACTCAAAAAAATCTGTTCGTTTTTATGTTGGCTTTCAATTTTTCTCAAGCATTCTATAGTGGAAATTAAGAGTAACTTTAGAATTAACCACTCTTACCTCCTTCATCTCCTTTTTGTTTCTCGGAGTGCAAATAGGAGAGCAGTTAGGTAGTTTCTGCTGATGCTAAGGGGTTTGGTCGCAGTGTTCTGGGACTGATGGGTATTTTTGGTAAAGCTGTTTCCTGAGTGAATGGTACTAGGTTATGGACTCCCAGTATCACACTGGGGAGTTGGTGCTGTGGTGTGTTTGTTGTTATACTTTTTGCACTGCATTGCACAGAAATATAGTCCTGCAGGTTAGCATTATTCTGCTGGGGGAGAAAGACTAGGGATGCTAGAGTGAGAAGCATACAGAGGTAAGAAGCCTGCCTACAAGGTGGGTGATGTGTGGGAGAATGTATTGTCCTCAGCACTTGTCAGAAGCAAATGGCCTTTCTGAAAGCCTGCTGCTAGTTTCAGGATTAGTGGCCCCGTGAGACACAGGTGTTAACTAAGAGACATCACCCCCAGAAGATCTTAGTTCTGTTTCTCACACCTTACACCTCCTCAGAGTGTTGAATAAAACTTTCCTGGTGGTACAGAATCTTTGATAACAACTAATCTGTCAGGGCTGCTGGTGTTTAGCACCTGCCAGGCCCCAACTGGGCGCTAGGGAAGGTGCAAGGTGCAAAATTCTGTGCTTTTTTTCAGTCAGCATTTCCCTGCCCTCTCTGCTGCGTTCGCTGCTTTATCCTCCTATCTACTCCATGTTTTATTATCTTGGCTTCCCTGAAACTACCTCTCCTGGTTCCCTCTTCCCTTCCTGATCTCTGTTCAGGTGTCCTTTTCAGTGCCTGATCGTCAGGTGTTGGCATTTTCCAAGGTTCAGTTTTCCCCTTCCTTTCTTCATTATTAAGTTGCTCATATTTCCATGCTTCAGTGGCCACATCTATGCCAGTAACTCATTTCTGCCTCCTCGCTTCTCCCGGCCGATCACACTAACCCCACGGTGTCTTAGCTTTAGCGCCTCTCAGTCGCCATTTTCTTCTCCATTTGAAAATTGTCATCTCACCTGCACAGGTGTCTTCCAGTTGGTTTTCTCGGCTTCAGCACCTCTGTCTCAAAGTATACACTTATTGTGGTTGATAAATGCATTATAGTTGGAGAGCACAGATCTGTTTTGTCTTTCACGTTTTAGAAAGCTCTGCTGTTCCATTATCCTTGGCATGGGATGTCCAGTTATTAACAACATAGTGTTACCTACTTTTTCAGCCATTTTTTCCTTTACGTCCTCTGCGAACCTCACTGTGCTCATCCCAGACTCCTTATGGTTACCAAAGCATGTCCTGTGCTCTCATGCCTTGTTTCTTTTATACTTGTCCCCCCTCTAGCATCGCCTTCTTTCCCTTCTCTCTGGAGGCCCCCAGTTTACTCATCTAGGACGCTTTAAAGGCTTCTCCTGGCAGGTGGTGGGTTGCTTCCCCCCTTAATTTCTCTTACAGCACATCTGTAGCCTCATGAGAACTAATTTTCCCACTCTGCCAGACTGTGGACTTCTCTAGAGGAGCAAGATTCTTACCATCTTTGTATCTTGGATGTGTGGCATGGGCTTGGCATATTTGTTGTCAAATTGAATTCTTCAACTCATTTCCAACTCAGGTAAAGCATTGGGGAAAGAGCAGGCTTATAGTCATTACTAGAGGCCCAGTGCATGAATTCGTGCACTGGTGGGGTCTGGACTGCCTGGCCTCCATCAGGGTGGATTGGGGCTGGGCCTATTGGGAGGAGGAGATGGTGGGAGGTTGGTTAGCCAGCCCGCCCCGATTGGGGCCCAATCAGGGCAGGGCCAACTGGGGGGAGGGGCTGTGGGTGATTGGCTGGTGGGCCCTACCCCTGACTGGGATGTGTGGGACAATGGGGGGTCAGCAGCAGGGGAAGGGGCCATGGGAGACTGGCCAGCCAGCCCCCACCACCTCATTCTGATCGGGGGTGGGGCTGGCCATGGGAAGGGGCTGTAGGTGGTGGGCCAGCTGGCCCCATCCCAAATGGGGTGGGGGGACCGATTGGGGGCCAGTGGCCTGGGGGAGGGGCTATGGGTGGTTGGCCCGCTGGCCCTGCCCCTGATCAGAGTGGAGGAGCTTACCAGGGGTGGAGCTGGCTGGGAGGAGGGGCCATGGACTGATCAGGATGGTGGGGGCCTATTGGGGGTGGGGCCAGCTGGGGGCAGGGGCTGCAGGAGGTTGGCCAGCTGGCTCCGCCCCCTGTTGGGGTTGGGGGTTGATCATGGGTGGGGCCAGCCGGGGTTGGGGCTGCAGGTCAATTGGGGTGGGGTGGGCCAATTGATGGGTGGGGTGGCTACATGGGAGGAGCTTTGGGAGGTTGGCCGGCTGGCCCCAAACCCCCATCAGGCCAGTTCACTGGCTGCAGTGGGCATCATAGCAACTTGTTGTTCTGGTCATTATGGCTTTCTGGTCACTGGCTTTTTATATATATAGATGTCATAACCATAGGGAAGACAAAGGAAATCAATGCACACTTGTAAAGTTTAGGGGTAGAGTGGGGCTCAGAAATATCCTCTTTAAGTTCCTCAAAAGATGAGAAGAACCAGGTACAGAGAGGTTAGGTGGACTGCCCAAGGTCATATGGCTGGGAAGTAGTGCTTTCCTCTGCCCTTCTGCAATATTCTCCACCCAATAGCCAGAATGGCCCTGATAAAACTTAAGTCAGAGCCTGTCATTCTACTGCTTAAAACACTCTACTGTTAAAACAAAAACAAAAAAACAACAACATTCTCCACTCCTGTCTTACTCAGAATAAAAATCAAAGTGCTTAATAGTGATCTGTAAAGTCATAATAGCCAGCCCCCGACTCCCTCGCCTGTTACTTCTCTAACCACACTCCTCCGCTCACTCACTGCTCCCTGGCCTGCTTGCCATTTTCCTAGCCCGCCAGACACATTCTGTCTCGGGGCCTTTGCATGTGCTGTTTTCTTTGCCTGAAATGTTTTTCTCCTAAATAGCTACCAAGTTCACTTTCGATAGGTCCTTACTCAAAACAAAGAAACAAACCAAACCGAAGACCCTCAAATATGTCCTTTCCTTGTTTTTCTGCATTACTTATTTTCTTAGCATTTATTTCGGTCTCATATACAATTATATATCTTGTTTATAGTCTCCCCGGACTTAAAGTAAGCTCCACGAGGGCAGGGATTTTTAAAATATTTTATTCCTTGTCGAATCCCCACACCTAGAACAGTCTTGGCATTGAACAGGCACTTGATAAATACCTTTGGACCACTACATGAATAAGAAGCAAGATGTTATGGATTTCTTACAATTAAATGTACACTTATGATATTAAAAAGGGAAAACCATCAGGTCTGTCTGGAAGAAGGAGAATCTGACGTTTTTTTAAAAAGCCGCATTCGAGGCCTGTCAGACTAGAACACTGACCTCTTTTGAATGCTCTGACTTGAAGCAGCAACTGTGGGCTCTCAGCATCTCCCCAGCCTTGCAAGTGGCTTGGGAAGACTCCCATTTTACCTCCAGCAGGCTCGGGCTTGCTGTGGTTTCTCTCTGCCTGTGGTTTGCCCTTTAACCCATGGGGCTGCAGAGATGAAAAGTAAACACAGCATGAAAGGAAAGAACTGAGGGAGAGGAGCAGACTTCCCTTGTGGCCCTGACATCTTCCCCTGGCACTGGGCCCGGCGGAGGGCAGCTCACTGTACCTTCCAGCCTGGCCGCGGGGCTGTGCTCGGAGGAGTGGTCTGGAGACCACCGGGCCGGATGACATTCGAGTTGTACTTTGATGTTCTAATGTCTTTGAAAAGAAATGGGAAGTTTAGACAGAAAGTTTAGACAAAAATTACCATCTTAATTTTGAGGAGAGGTTTTAACCCTTCTCAAGACAGGATCGCAAAGGAAATGACTGCTCCCTTCTGTCAGAGCTGCAGTGAGGAGGCGCTGCTGGGATTCAGGCCTGTGCAACAGTGTCACATCCAAGGCCCCGACAGGGAGACTTTTGAAGCGGCATCTGATGTGGAGGAAGAGCTAACTTATATAGGGTAACAGCGATGTCTGAGTGGTTTGCTTCCCGCTTTTCTGCTCTTCGTGATGACATCAGTGTGGTTCCCAGAGAGCCCGCCTCCTCGGGACAGGAGGCCCAGCCACGGAAGCCGAAGGCTTAGGAGAAGCAGTTGGCCATGCACAAAGCCAGTAGCGTACTTGAATCCTGGGGCTCAAAACCACCAAATTGAAAGTGAATGGTCTTGATTGGAACTCAGTTATCAATGACCTGGTCAAAAATCATAGCTACTATTTCCTGGACCTTAAGGTCACAGAAGGTAGTAAGTGCTTTCACATGTTATTAACTTACGCGGGACAATCCCATTAGGAAAATGGAGTCAGTGCCTCTGCTTCACAGATGAGGCATGGAGGTGTTTGGGAGGTTGCCCACATGACACCACTAGAAAGAAGCCAGGCAGGGATTGGAACCCATCTCAGCTGGGGGGTGGCACCCCACACTTTCTGCTCCTAGAACATACCAAGTGTACTCTCCCTGCGGGGCCTTTGTACTTGCCGCCCACTGCCTGGGATGCTTTCCCGTTAGATCCTGTCATAGCTCTGTCTCTCACCTCTGCTCAAACGCCACCTCCTCCGAGAGGCCTTCCAAATAGGTTTCTGGTCACCAGTTCCCACTGTGTGGGAGGTTCCCCGCCCCCCCACCCCCGTACCGTCAAGCAATTCTCAAGACACCAGCAGGGCGTCCAGGAGCGCAAATCAATTCCGACGCTATCTCTGTCTGCCAGCGGACAGCCTCAGATTCCACAGTTTAAGGGCTCAGTCCTCTTCAGACACAGGTTCAAGCCTGTGCTCCTGACCTGTGGGCTGTGGGGTGGGGGTCAGCTACCCCCTCCCTTAGGAGCGATGTATTTGCCAGAGTGACTCACAGAACTCAGAGCAGCATTTTACCTGCTAGGTCACTGGTTTATTGTAAAAGGATGTAACTTAGGAGCAGCCAGATGGAAGAGGCGCATGGGGCAAGGTGTGGGGAGAGCTTCCCTGCCCTCCCGAAGCACCACTCTTCCTGCCTCTCCAGGTGTTCACCAACCCAGAAGCTCTCTGAATCTCGCCATTTTAGGCTTTTATAGGAGCTTCATCATGTAAGAATGATTGATAAAATCATCGGCCATTGATTTAGCCTCCAGCCCCTCTATTTTCCTCCAAATACGTGGTTCGTTCTTCTGGCCCCTGGTCTCCTCTTTAAGTGGGGATTCAGGAGCCACCTCAGTAACATGACACCTTTATTCCTCTCATCACTTAGGAAATTCCAAAGGTTTTCTCAGCTCTGTGGCAGAAATAGGGAGGACCCCCAAATATGTATTTCTTATTGTAAATTACACTACCACCCCTCCCCTGACCGCTCTATCTAAAACAACATCCTTCCTCCCATCACTCTTTCTCCTTAACCTGCTTTATTTGTCTTCATTGGACTTACCACCATTTGACACTCTGTATATTTGTGGTCTGTCTCCCCCTTCAGAAGGTAAACTCCATGACAACGGTGTCATGGTTAGTTCCCAGCATCCCAGCTCCCGGAACAGTGTCAGAAACAAGGTAGGTGCTAGTCAGTGTTTGCTGAGTGAATGAATAAGGGAAACTAAAAACTGCTGATTGAGCCTTGCCTCCCGGTTTCAAAATGAAATGACATTTCCCATGTTAGCTCTGAACACACCGCACCAGCAGAGGGTCTGTGCAGGGCCTGGGTGGAGAGTTGGAGGAGTTCCTGTTTGTGGTTCGGAGCGTGGGCTGTGGAATCAGGCCTGGGCTCCTCACCTGGAGCCAGGACTGGTTGGTTAGCTGGAGACCTTGGGGTTGTTGAGCATCGCAAAGCCTCACTTTTCTCACTGCGAAGGGGAGTAAAGGACATCTCTCTCCGTGAGTTGTTGAGAGGATGAGATGAGAAGTTATGAAGAACACCGTAGGTGCTCAGGAGATGGTAGCTAGGTGTTGCGTGAGGTGAGAAGCAGAAAGCGAGTGTTAGTCTCTGATAGGAAGGTGAATGTGGTGCAAACACACGAACCACCACAGAATAATACAAAGCAGCACGCGGACGGGCCTTGGCTGGGCCACTGACTAGCTGGGGAATGTGGGCTCTGGTTGAGCCTTTCTAATTCTTGGTTTTGCTAATCTGTAAAATTAAAGGGTTGGAGTAGATGTTATCTATTCTAACATTTCTGAGTTGGCATGGAGTAGATTTTAACATGGAACAAATTATACATAAAATGGCAAGGAATTAGTGTTCACAGTGGGATGGGGAAAATCAGAACTGGCTTTTGGAGTGAGATGAGTGGAACAAGTAGAATTCATGGAGTTTGAGGAATAGAATAATTATGGCAATTTTGATAAAATGGGTAGAGCTGACATGATTTAGTTTTGTGTGTGCTTACATCACTCACAAGATAACTCATTTAAATATTTTTGTTTATATAAAATATGTGTTAAAAATAGCTAAGGTATTAGTACCTTGGTGTAATACGGGTTTGGTTCCAGACCACCACAGTATAGAGAATATTGTAATAATGAGTCACAATTTTTTTTTTGTTTCCCAATGCATATAAAAGTTAACACTATACGGTAATCTATTTAGTGTGGAATAGAATCATGTCCAAAACCACAATGTAGCCGAAACCAGTTTGGCTCAGTAGATAGAGCGTCGGCCTGCAGAAAGGTCCCAGGTCCGATTCCAGTCAAGGGCATGTACCTTGGTTGCGGGCACGTCCCCAGTAGGCGGTGTACAGGAGACAGCTGGTCGATGTCTCTCTCTCATTGAAGTTTCTGTCACTCTGTCCCTCTTCCTTCCTCTCTGTAAAAAATCAATAAAATATATTTAAAAAACCCCGCAATGTACATACCTTAATTTAAAGATACTTGATTGCTAAGAAATGCTAAGCATAATCTGAGCCTGTTGGAGAAATGAAAGGCTTGCTTGACTCAGGATTACCACAAACATTCAATTCGCGAAAAACTCGGCACTTTCGAAGCACAAGAAAGCTGAACTGGATGAAACAAGGATGCCTGCATTTATATACACAGCTATGTCATCAAGTTGAATGTTTTTCTTAAATGATACTTTCCAGTTCCGGCTAGCCATTACATGGTTATGCATGTCAAATTTCCACCAGTGAGTTTGAAGTCTCATTTTATAAGAGGGACTCAGAATTAGTTGATAGCCCATTTAATGGCAATTCCAAATAAGGTACAGGGTCAAAGATTTCTTGTTTAATTGCTTCACATTAGAGATGAAGAAATTAAAGCCCATGACAAAGTAACTTGTCTGAGCTTGTAATACACATGGATGCTAGAACTCCCACCTGTCGTGTTCCTTTGAGGCTGCCTGGGGTATAGGTTCTTTCTTAGACAAAGCTCTTTTTGGCTGGTTTATCTTTTACTTACTGGGAAATGTTCTGATAATTCAGCATTGTTAAATACTACTTTTCATTGTAAATTGCACAGCATGAGACCTTTAGCAGATGTCTGCTATGACCAAGCGTAAGCTAGGTAGACCGTGAGCCCTCCTGCTGGAGTGAACAGAGAGTGGGAAAGCCATACCTGGAGAAAACAATTACATGGAGATTTCCCTGCAGGGTGACGTGCACGGCGTCCCAGGAGTCCAAGTTTAATTTCATCTGCGAGAACCAGAGGAGGCTTCCTTGAGAGGTAACGCTTGGACACAGACCTGACACCTGAAGGTGTTAGAAAGAGGCCATGTTAGGGGGACTGTGACGGGTCATTGAGGTCCAACACAGTGAACATTGCTTCTGGAAGCAAGTGCTTGGCTTTGGTGGAACCGAATGGAGATGAGCGTGCTTGGACCACGCAGAGGATGATGAGGTCGACTAAGTTGGCAACATCCAGCAGCCACATGAAGGATTTTAATCCTTGAAGTTTCACATGGTTGGCCTGCTGAGGCCTTTCCTTACCAAATAATGTCAGTTAGATAATTGAAATGTATCTATTGAGGAATTACCCCCACCCAAGAGAAATAATTTTATATTAGAAGTCAGTGAGATAAATAAAAGTATTATTAGTATACTTAGTGGTAATTATCAAGATAGTCTACTGTTAGAACATTTATTCTAAATTCATATATTTGCAGCGTTCCTATGAATATAAATAAACATGTGAGTCACACATTTTAGTAAATTACTATATATTTGTACAAAGTCTACTGGAAGTCTAGTAGATGATTCTTCCCAAAAGCTTGTTTTAATGGCCTGGTGCTTGCGAGGGCCTAAGGGATGATGACGGGTGTCCTAAGAATATTCAGATTGCTGAGTTGGGCTGGAATAATTGCAGCTCCATGATTTAATAAGCCTGCATGGTGATGGCTGATTCCTCACTCCAGGCAGTTTGGCTGGTTTGGTGGCAGCACCAGGCTCAGTTCCACAGCTCCGGACTAAACCCCTGAAGCTAATTCGGGAATCATAAGGTAGAACTAAGTAGGGCCTGCAGCCCGATCCTGGTAACTCACACCAGGGAGGCCGAGGCAGTAGCTATACCACCCGTTAGGAACTTTTCCACATTCTTGGTAACTTTAGGACTCATATCTTGTATTGAGTTTGGAATCGTTATCTTTTGGCAATAGAAGGAATTATTGAAATTCTAATGGATAAAGTCTCAAATTAATACAAATTTTGATGTAAACTATGTTATCTTACTATTAGCAGTTTGCTTGTTTTTTTTGTAAGTCTAGATGTGTTTTAACCATAAAAGCTTCAATGACTCATATTTTTTAAAAAATGCACTGTGTGGGCCAGGTATTGTTTTGGGTACCTTGCCCATATTCTAGATCATATTACAATCAAAGTATCATTATCATTTTAAAGATGAGGGGTGATGGAGGCTAAATGACTTTTCCAGTGTAACACATCTGGGTAAGCCATGTTGGAACCCTCAAACACAGCTCTCTATTAATTCTGACTCAAAATTATAAGTAACAAAAATCGTTGGATGCAAAAATATTAAACGTGAAAGGTGGTTCTTGGACTATTGCAAGGGTGAGTGAAAAATCTGTCCTCATTTGTGGGCCTGAACAAAACAGCCTTGTACAATGTATTCATGCCCACCCTCCTCTTTGTGCTGTATTTTGCTTGGGCACTGAGGTCTGTTGTGCTTGGGATAGACAGAGGGCTTTTAAGGACTGATTGAAGGTCAGCCCCAATAAAACTAAGGATGTTGCGGCCAGAGATGTGTTAGTCACACTCTCAGCCAGGAGCGAGGGTGGGACAGGCCTGGAGGGTGCCGGGTGGAGTGGAGTCCAGTTTCTCTGCACACGCTGTACCCTCTGTATCTCCTGCCTCCTTACCCAGTGGGTGTTCATGTGGAATCCCATCCCTAAAGTACAGGTAGTTCAAGGATAATCTTTTTTTCTTTTAATATATTTTTATTGATTTCAGAAAGGAAGGGAGAGGGAGCAAGTGGTAGAAAAATCAGTGATGAGAGAATCATTGATTGGCTGCCTCCTGCACAACCCCTATTGGGGACTGAACCACAACACAGGCATGTGCCCCGGCGGGGAATCAAACCATGACCCGGTTCATAGGTCGATACTTAGCCACTGAGCCATGCTGGCCAGGCTCAAGAGTACATTTTGTGTTTTCTTTGCCACTGGCAGCCACTGAATATTGGGACTTGATTAATCTTAGGCTTCAGGGGAAAAAATCTGTTTGGTGGAGATAACTGCTAATTATAAATAATGATAACATTTATAATGTTACATCTACAGTCTTATTTGATTCTTGCAACACCCTGTGATATAAGTAAGGCTAGTTTTTTTTTTTTATCACCTTACAAGTTAAGAAACTGAGGCTCCATTCTGATATAAACCTCCTTGTTTGTCTGACCTGCTATAAGAGTCTTAACTGATCTTCTCTGTACTTTGGGCTCTTTTCAGTGTGTTCTCCACACAGTACCCAGGGACATCTTTATTTATTTTTATTTTTTCCAGTTTTATTGGGGTATAATTGACATAATGTATAAGTTTAAAGGATACAATGTAATGACTTGATATATGTATATATTGCAAAATGATCACCTCCCATAATTGAAAATGTTTTTTTCTTTGTGATAAGAACTTTTAGGATTTACTCTCTTAACAACTTGCAAATGTACAATACAGTGTTGCTAATGATAGTCATTATCCCCAGAACTTACTTATCTTATGACTAGAAGTGTGTGTCTTTTGGCCACTTTCACCCATATCCCCTTTGCCTACCCCTCACCTGTGGCAGCCCCCAATCTGTTCTCTGTTTCTATGAATTCAGTTTTTTGGATTCCACATATAAGTGAGATCATACAGTATTTTTCTCTGTCTGATTTAATTTAGCATAAGGCCCACAAGGTCCATTCATGTTTTTGCAAATGGCAGGATTTTCTTCCTTTTTTATGGCTGAATAGTATTCCATTATATATACACACACACCGCATTTTCTTTATCTGTCCATCTGCAGATGGTTGCAAATTGTTTATATGTCTTGGTTATTGTAAATAATGCTGCAATGAACACAGGGGTGTAGATATCTCTTTAGCATAGTAATTTCATTCCCTTTGGACGTAGACCCAGAAGTGGAATTGCTGGATCATATTGTGGTTCTATTTTTAATTTTTTGAGGAACCTCCATACTGTCCTCCACAGTGCCCTGTACCAGGGAAATTTAAAAAAACCCAGTGGGATTGCATCATTTCCCTGCTTAAACCCTTTCTTGAACTTTATTCCTTGTCCTTTTGGCTTTGCAGCCATGTTCTCTCCCCAACAGGGACCTGTAATGGTCCCTCTACCTATAATGTCATCCCTTAGCTGACCTTTAACCCTTTTCTTATCTTTCAGTTAGCAGATCTGTTTTCTTTAGAGTTCTTATAGCAGGCAGTTACATATTTGTGACTATTTATCCCATCTTTAAGCCCATGAGGACAAAGAACATGTCTCTTTGGCCATTATATTCCCATTGCCTGGCATGGAGTAAGCAATAAATAACGATTTGTTGAAGGAAGAAATGATGTGCAGGATATTAAATATTTTGCCTTATGTAATAAATGGTGTTACTTTTACTAGACTATAAGCTCCATGAGGGCAGGATTTTAGGCTCCTTTTTTTCCATGTCATATTCCTGGGATCTTCAACGATGCCTGGCTCAGTAAAAAATATTTGTTGAATATATTTTTAAAAAATATATTTTTTTGTTGATTTCAGAGAGGAAGGGAGAGGGAGAGAAGGAGAGAGAAACGTCGATGACGAGCTGCCTCCTCATTGACCAGCTGCCTCCTGTACAGCTCACACTGGGGCTCAAGCACGACCTGGGCTGTGCCCTGAGCGTGAATCGAACTGCCGTCTCCTGGTTCATAGGTGGATGCTCAACCACTGAGCTGTGCTGCCAGGCATACTTACTGAATATTGATTGGGATTAAATGCGATGCCAGAGATTTCTTCTCTGAAGTCAGCACCTGCCCCCACCTTGTGCCACCTCTGATTGAAAATGGGCGTTTGGAATCACTCAGTCTGTCTGTGAGGCAGAGAAACCCGAGAGTTGTTGTTGTGACTCAGGGGGGCGGCTCTGTGTTCTCTGTGTGCAGGTCCCGAAGGGCATCCAAATGTCATCAGACAAACAACAGTATCTGTTCTACCTCCTGTGCTACATACACCCCTTCTTACAGCTGCCAGGCTAGGTATTGATGTCACCTGTCCTGCCTCTTTTCTGAATTCCCTAAATCTGAGATTGAACAGCCCTCGGAACAATTCCTCCACCAGCTTTTATTTAACCATTTGCAGACTTCACAGTATATTTTTCTCCAAAAAATTTACTGAAATGGCAGACTAGAAACATTTTAATGACTTGTTGGAAAACCATTTTATGTTTAAGATATGAGAAACTCAGGTGTTATTTAGTATTTAAGTTTAGGGAGAGGTGATGTTTTTATTCCACTGGATATGTCCCTGTCTTTAAGATCTTTAAATTCGTTGAATATTTTTCTGACTAGTGACCCAGTGCATGAAATCCGTGCACATTAAAAGGGAAGTAATTAGAGGAAATATTTTAATGTTGCTATTTGCCCTTTTTCTATAATAGAAGTGTCCAGCTGGTCCCACCTCTGTTGGGTGATACCAAGACCCAGCTGGCCCCACCCCCATCAAGCCCCACTGGGTTGGGGATGCAGCCTCATGTCCCAGTGCCAGAGTGGAGGGCACAGCCTCAGGTTCCCTGGTCCCAGTGCTAGAAAAGGGGTGCAGCCTCATGTCACCCAGCATGGCACCAGGACAGGGGACATGGCCTCAGGGGGTGTGGCCTCAGGTCTCCTGGCCCAGGTGCCGGGTTGGGGGGCCTCAAGTCCCCCAGCCCACCGCCGGGGCTGAGGCGCGGCCTCAGGTTCCCTGGCTCAACACTGGGGATGTGGCCTCAGGTGCCCCTTCTCAGGTCCCCTGTCAAGCCCCACTAGGGACTGGGCACAGCCTCAGGTCCTCCACCCTGGCCCGGTGCCAGGCAGCCTCAGGTCCCTGCTGATCAGCGTTAAGGCATGACAGTGTGATGACGTGATGGCAATTTGCATATTAGCCTTCTATTATGATGCTGGGGGTATGAACAGTTTTAGTGTTAAGATATGACAATGCATAGGTTTGTGCTTCATGTTGTCCTTCGGATTTTCAAAGAACTTGGAGTGCAGCATTGCCAAGGACTGTTTATTATTTATAGCTGCCACCCACAGTCCTGAAGTCAAGTCAGTCTGTGGTCAGGAATGATTTGTGCAGAGGGCATATATCAACATGGACATGCCATTGTCTGATGGCAGCCACGGCAGACTTTTCCTTCTCTCTTGGGAAGCGTTCTGATTTCAGAGATTGAATATTGAGGGGGAGAAAGTAATTCCTAGTTTGTGGCAACAGATCTGAAGCTGGGAGGTACAGTGCTAGTCATGGACATAGCCGGTTTCGAGTGCTAACTCTGCCATATGATTATTATTTTTTCTGCCATTTTATTTTGGGCAAGTGCTGGTCATGAGGATTAGCTCCTTTTCATTGACATCATCTTGACCTCTTCCAACTTTAAAAGCTGTTCATGTATCTTCAAGTGAGAACTTGATTGGCTGTAAGTTTTGGTTTTGAATAATCTCATGTATATATAGCCAGTTGTGTTAGCCATCTAGGGGAAGTTAGTAGTTTTTATTGCTGGCTTTTAGCTTGCTGCCAGACATCACTCTGCTACGTATTTCCTCTAAGATAGAATAAGATCTATTCTTTTAGAAAACACCGTGGTCGACCCAGGGAACACTGTGCCCAATCAGCTGTTTCTGAACATTGGTTTAACCCATGATGGTTTGGGTAGGGGTTTTTCACCTATTCTTGGTCTTTCCCCGTGCACTCTGTTGGGTCGATAGGGAATGTGGGGACAGCATGCACAGTTTAATGGTCTCAGATAGAGACATAGAGGACCTTAAATTAGAAGAATTAGTATCACATTCATCTTAAAAAAAAAAAATCCAGCCCTGGTCGAGGGGGTCAGTTAGTTGCCGGTTCCATTCCTAGTCAGGGCACATCCCTAGGTTTCAGGTTGGACCCCCATCTGGGTGCACGGGGGAGGCAAATTGATTGATATTTATTTCTTTTTAAACTTTTTTTTTATTGATTAAAGAGAGAGAAACAGCAATTTGTTGTTCCACTTATTTACACATTATTGGCTGCTGCTTGTATGTGCCCTGACTGGGCGGAGATCAAACCCACAACCTTGGTGTATTGGAATGACTCTAACCAACTGAGCTACCTGGCTAGGGCAATTGCTCCATGTTTCTCTCTCTCATCGGTGATGTTTCTTTCTCTTCCCCTTCCTCTCTCTCTAAAAATCAATAAAAACATATCCTTGGGTGAGGATTAAAAAAAAAAAATCCAGAAAGGACTCACTCAGAATGTTCTGTTCAGTTGACGTTATGAAAAGTTCTGGTACCCTTTGATAGGAACACATTTGAAATTCGGGCAAAATGACTAGACCCTAAATTGTTCTTTCAAGATCTCAGAGTACCCTATTTGTATTTCTAAAGGAAGCATGTAGTTCATAAAGTCCAGGAGATTCGGTGAGGTCAGGAAAACCAAGGTGGGGAGTCCCTGCCCTCTGCAAATTGGGTATGCTATAACCTCACAGAAGAATGGGGAGTTTGTGTTTCCCTGGTTTAATTTCAAATCTATAACTTTTTGGAAGCCATCGATCATCCAGCATTCTTCCGGGTGGGAAACTGACCCCTAAATCGTGTGCAAAGGCGTTGATGTGTGCACGTCTCGGCCAAAAGTGGCGTTCCACCGAATGGGAATGACACACTCCCTCTTCGTTCTCTTCTGCCGCAGGACCCTGTCACCACATTGGGAAGATTAGACAAAAACTCCCTGCAGTTTATTTTCTTTTTGAATAAGTTATATTATGGAGAGACTTTTAAGCTAAAAGAGGAAAAGTTCCTTCTTTGTTAGAGGCAGCAGCGTGTAGTTTCAACTTGTCCTGGATTTCCTCAGAGATGTTTTAAGATCCGGTGTAAACTTGCTGTGGTTTGCCTTTGGGCATCAAAACTGTTTAGCTTGGCTCTGTTATATCTGTAATTGCTGCATTTTAATAATTGCCCAATATTCTTGTCAGCAATTTGCAGCCTATATTTTTAATAGAACCGCTTGCCTTTCTTTTCCACAGGTTTATTCAGACCTGGTTTAAGCCCAGGATTAACGAGCACCGGCCCACAGACCCTCTGCAGCTGCGGGCAGGGGTGACATGAGCTCATTAACTGTTCCCACAAGCCTCGTGCTGGGTATAGTTTATGTGTTCCATAAACATCCTCTGGGAAGCCATCTTCTGAGATCTCTTTATGGAGTTGTGCTTTATGAAAATTGCCTTTAGCATTTGTGTATTTTTTTTTTAGAGACGGTTTTTCTTACCAGTTATTCAGGAAATTTAATTTTTTGACGGTACACAATAAGGACAAATTCTCTTTGCTGTTGTTGGTTTGTTAAGGTAACAGAAGAGACTTCCATTTCATCTGAGGTGGAGTTACAGCGACAGAAATGTTGGACTTCAAGGGATGATTGACATCAATTTCCCAACCTCTAAGTTTATCTTTATAATTTAGTCAGTTTTCAAGACAGGTTCATTCTGGCACCAGGGATTTGTGCCTCAAGTTAACTGGCGATTTTGTTATTTTAGTGGTTCTGTTCTTTAGCTTATCTCCTTTTAGGGTCTGTTGAAATGTTTATTTTTCAATAAACAAAAGATTTGAACTGCTTGTACACTAGCTAAGAATTATATAAACATCCCAGTTGTTTTACTTTGCTGGCATTAATACGGGGTGGGGCAAAAGTAGGTTTGCAGTTGTTCGTATGGGAAATAACACAATAATAAATAAAACACAAGACTAAACCCTTATTTCACATATTCACAACTATAAACCTACTTTTGCTCTCACCCTGTATACCTCACAAGGAATGGCCAAATAATGATGTAATGGCTAATACTTACTGGTTGCTTAATATGTGCTTGGTACTACTCTAAGTACTAATATATATTAATGAGCTATGTGTGTGCACTACATCTTCAAATTAACCCATAGGATAGGTTCATGTATGGGGAACAGTCGTCCCAACTCGGTCCAACAGCACCTGTTTAGTAGGTGACAGAGTGGACTCAAACCTAGGCAGGCTTTTTAACTGCCATCCATATTCTACTCATAGTAGGATTAAAACAATGTTTAAGGGAGAGAGAAACAAAAACATCCATGAGAGAGAAACATCAATCAGCTGCCTCCTGCACACCTCCTGTTGGTGATCCAGCCTGCAACCTGGGTCTGTGCTCTCCCCGGGAATCAAATAGGTGACCTCTTGGTGCATGGGACGACACTCAGTCCACTTCGCAATACTAGCTGGGCTCATAGGAGGCTTTTAATTACTATCGTGGACTAAGATTGAACCAAAGAGCCTCTTGCACATATAATTTAGTTTCAAGATATGTCTAAGAAATTCCTTTAGAAATTAGAACTTTATTGCTATTATTTCTGCATAGTAAATACTTTCAAAACCCAAATGGTATAAAACTCAAATGGCAATTCGGTGAAAAGGCTCCTCTCCCTTCCCATCACTGCCCTTCAACTGTTTCAATAGATGGATCGGGCGGGCAAGGTCTGGAAATAGGATTCTTTTTCTTTTTTTCAAATTGACTATTTTTAGAGAGAGAAAAGAAGGGAGGGAGGGAGGGAGAGAGGGAGAGAGGGAGGGAGGGAAGAAGGGAGGGAGGGAGGGAGGGAGAGAGAAAGAGAGAGGGGGAAACATAGATGTGTGAGAAAAAACATTGATCGGTTATCTCCTATATGTGCCCTGACCCAGGATTGGACCCACAACCTGGATAAATGCCCTGACTGGGAATCAAACCAGTGACCCTCAGTGCACGGGACAATGCTCAACCACCTGAGCCACACCGGCCAGGGCTGGAAATGGGATTCTTACACGGTATCGCAGAAAATGCATAGAGGATTTGAGGTGTGGTGGCAAATTTATTGGAAGGGTACTTTTGGCACTGTGCTTGGCCTGGGGCCTCTAAGGAGAGAGAACATGCTACCCGGAGTCCTTGTTAAACTTTGATTATATCTCCTTGGGTCTGGGAAGGGATAAGCTTTCTTTCAAACTAACCATCCTCCATCCTAATTCTTCCGTGGGCTTGTGCTGGGCCTTCCTCCTATCGAATCCCTGCCTCCCCCCCTATTGAATCCCTTTCCTGGATTTCCTGGGTTCCATGCCCTTATCCTATCCAATCCTCCCCCAGATTTTCCCAGGCTAGCCTCTTCCCATTTAGGATCCTCATTTTGCCTCCTATTGGACATGCTTCAGTTTTGCTCCATGTGGCTCCTACTGTGCATGCAAAAGAATTTCCCCTTTCCTGTGCATCCCTCCCCCTGGTAATTGGGGAGACCAGCCTGGTTTTTCCCCCAGGGAGGTTAGAAAGCAGGTCTCTCCTGCCTGCTGGGAGGATGCGGCTGTCCCCGGGGGTGTCTGTGAAGCTGTAGCCTCCTGACCTAATCAGGCTTAGCCTTTGTTAACACCTAACTGGCTACCCATGCAAACACAACCACTCTATTTCTCTCCCTATTCCTCATAGGGAATTAGCATTGCTACTGTAAAGAGCCATTTTAAATATCTTTCTTTCAACACGTACAGCAGTGAACTAAGAACACTCAGTTTGCCATTGTCTTTATATTTTTGTTCTGTATCTTGCAAGTGCCCAAGCTGGCTTTGTCCCTGAAGGTAGCAAGCTGGTTCTGTGGTGCTCTCTCCTGGCTGAAGGTAGCAAGGCTGCACTGCCAGCTATCTGAGATGGTTCCTGGAAACACCTTGATCTGGCCTTGCCCAGGCCTTAGATCAGGCAGGGTGTTTGTGCTTTTATCTAGGTGTTCGCTAACTTTTATTCTTAAAAAAAAATATATATATATATATATAAATATATATATATATATAAATATATATATAAATAATATTGATTTTTTACAGAGCAGAAAGGAGAGGGATAGAAAGTCAGAAACATCGATGAGAGAGAAACATCGATCAGCTGCCTCTTGCACGCCCCTACTGGGGATGTGCTCGCAGCCAAGGTACATGCCATTGACTGGAATCGAACCTGGGACCCTTCAGTCCGCAGGCCGATGCTCTGTCCACTGAGCCAAACCGGTCTTGGCGCTAACTTTTATTCTTGATGAGAAGGAATCGTGTCCTTAAACCAGGGGTGGGGAACCTTTTTTCTGTCAAGGGCCATTTGGCTATTTATAACATCATTTGTTTGATATAATTCACTTAATATACATTTATGTTGCTATGAGAAAAGCTCCTAGATTTATTGGATTTTGAATCCTGCCTGTGGTTGCCTTGTCAGGGCCAGACCAAATGGTTTCCTGACCCCCGTCTTAAATAATGCTTAGAGCATAGTAGGTGCTCAGTAACTGTTCGTCGAATTGGACAGCTTTTGTGGGTTGTGCCAGGTTCAGGGATACAAGACTGGAAATAACTACATGGGGTAACCTTTAGGGCCATAGGGAGGAGAGTCAAGTTAAGCAAACTACCACGGAACTCGCCATCCAAGGTTCCGTGGATTGGGAAATGTTCGAAAGCGCCTCGGGACCCTCTGGTTCGGGAGCCAGGTGTCTCAGACGGGGCTCAGAGACAGGGAAGACTTTTTTCCTGTTAGAAGGCTGTCAAACAGTTGAAATAAGAATCTTGCCTTTTAGTGGTTCTTTATTTTCCAAATTGATTCTAAACCTATTTTAATTTGTTCCCTGTGATAACTGTCATTTTAACATTAGATTGAGTCTCTCTAGTCAGAGCTATTTGTATTTTCATCTTTGTTTTTTTTTTTTAATATATTTTATTGATTTTTTTTTTTTACAGAGAGGAATAGAAAGTCAGAAACATCGATGAGAGAGAGAGACATTGATCAGCCGCCTCCTGCACACCTCCTACTGGGGATGTGCCCACAACCAAGGTACATGCCCTTGACCGGAATCGAACCCGGGACCTCTCAGTCCACAGGCCGATGCTCTATCCACTGAGCCAAACCGGTTTCAGCTATATTTTCATCTTCGTAAAAAAGGTTTTTATTGATTTCCCAGAGAGGAAGGGAGAGGGAGAGAGATGGAAACATCAATGATGAAAGAGAATCGTTCACTAGCTGTCTCCTGCATGCCTCCCTGACTGGGAATCAAACTCTGACCTCCTGGTCCACGGGTCGATACTGGACCGCTGAGCCACAGTTGGTCGGGCTGTGTTTTCTTGCTAGCACTAGGGAATTCATGAATCAAGTGTCACTGATTGCTTTAGTGCCACCACATAACCGGTATGTTATATCATAGGTGCACCTTGCTTTTCTTCTATGGTCCTGACAATTTCACATGAAACTAAAAAATAAAAATAAAAAAAAGGACAATAGTCCTACCCAGTTCGGCTCAGTGGATAAGAGTGTCAGCCATCACACTAAAGAAATGGTCCTGGGTTTGATTCTGGGTAAGGACACATACCTCAGTTGCCCAGGCTTGATCTCCGGACTTGATTGGAGTGCATGTGGGAGGCAACTAAATGATGTGTCTCTCTCACATCGATGTCTCGCTCTCTCTGTCTCTCCCCTTCTCTTCCACTTTCTCAAAGAAAAAAAAAAAAAAAGGAAAACTATCCTCGGGTGAGGGTGAATAACAACAAAAATTAGAAAAAATGTGGTTTTGCAAAAGTATTTGCTATAAAAACCTTTAGTAAATAATTATCACCCCCATCTCAGTTTGCTTGAGTGCTATTTTTGGCATCTTTTAAGATAAATTTATCTTAACCTCTTCAGAAGTTCTTCATTTCACCCTAATCTGTGTTTATGAAGAGAAGTTCCTGCATTAAGTTTTCTTCTTGAAATACGTTTATTTTCACAGACAACTTGACACTTGGAAAGAAGGATTTTAAGGCCACATCTGATTTGCAAAGATTTCGACCTGAAGAACTGCGAGTGGAGGTGACTGAACAGGACACACTTTTGGAGAAATGGAAATGACTCCTCATTATGTGATCGCCATGTTCGCCCTAATGAGTGCCTGTTTAGCTACAGCAGGTAAGATGCATAATCTAAATTGCATGTTTATTATATTCTTTTGGGTATATGTTTCCTCAGTTTAGGAAAATTTAGGGCATGTGACATTTATGCAAAACTTGAGTATTTATGTTCTTCAGGGAAATAAAATATTTGATTTCTATACAGAAACATAGTATATTTGCCAATTACATTTTGATAGACAGGTGCTAGATATCCTAATGTCAGTGGTTTGGATACCTAACTAACCTTCAGTGTTGAGGGATAGAGAGCCAATAAGCTAGGGTAAAAGTTCACTTAGTTTTATTCTATGCATAGATTACATTTACTTTCTTGTCATAAATAAAAATTTCAAGAAGGCCTTTTTGTTCTTTATTACAAAATAAATAGATCTCCTAAACGGAGGAGACATATTTGACATAGGCTGCTTAGAAGGTATTTAATTTTGTCCGTTTCAGATGTTTACATCTTTAACTTTTTAAAAGGTACTGAAAGTTACATCAGAGTATGAGATTGGAGATGAGAAGAAACAAATGACTTGGTTGGAACATTGTTGCTTAAATAAGAATATCAGATCCTCCGTATCCATGTCTTAGTGTTGGCACTCAG